>CM056995.1:167499177-167889177 GCA_029891345.1 Dryococelus australis
CTAGAGGAAATAGGTTTCCAATAGAAGGTTTGCAAAAAATTTAATTTTAAACAACTTTGTCAATGAAATTTTAGAAAATTTGGTGTTTGACAACCATTTGGGAAGTTCATTTGCAGTTCCTAACTGCTGAATGAAGTTCTATAGCAGCAAGATAAGATGTTTTGCTAGAGCAGCCAACTGGAGTTTACGACACATACGGTACACTCTAAAACCAAATAATTCATACAGATCAGTGAAATACTTGTCACTGAATGCTATTGGAATCTGAATAATTCATTAACTAAAGATTATTTGCATATATTTTCTTTCTCTACAAACATCCGCAGTATTGCCTCACCATGAAAAGGGAATAATATCAATTCCACATAAAAAAAAACATTCAAAAGCCTAACAGCACATACAGCAAAAACTATAAACAAGTTTTATGAAGGAGATGAAGTCAACAGGGCTATGTCTGGAATGAAAAACTGTATTTCATTGTGACGCCGGCTAACAACCAGCAACGTTAAGCCCATGACGGCGCTCACCACTCACGTAACACGTGGGCATGCACGTGCTCAAAGAGTTTCCAATTTGAACTTTCCCATAGCGGAATATTAATTTGCAGTGTAAAATGTGTCTTTTGTTTTTTTTCCAGGGTCAAAATGTTTTAAGTGTTTAAAAATGTATGTTTAAAATGATTGCCCAAAGTTTGGTTATGAATTCAAAATGTACGCTGCACGCAGATTAAGAACATTACTATTCCGACGTGAACACTGTCATAAAGAGACATTAAAACACTGCAGAAAATTAATAAGAAAAATTGAAAATGTAAAACAATATTTAAATTACTTTCATGCAATTTATTTTCAAATATAAAAAATTTTACTCTGTGTGCATAGCACTTCCGCTTCTGTGAACCCCGTAGGCAGCCATGATAGGTCCGTGAGATGCTAGCCTCGGCGCAGTCGTTGTAGCAGATCTGGCGAGGTAAGACGCTGTCATGTACGCACTTCAAACTTGTTGCATTCTTAGTATATCGGTTAACCTTTGCTTGCATACGTTTTGTCAGATATTTTCCCGAACATTATGCTTCTGCTTAACTTAATAATTTGTGCCCTTGCTGCTTTTGAAGAAAGGAAAGATGTCGGAGTCACCATGCAGGCTGCACAACTTGAAAAAAGCCCATCCACCTATGTTAAAGGCGATTCATTGTAATTTCTGTAGTATTGCTGTGTGAAATTTTAAGGGCTTTAATTCTATGTATGTATTTGGGAGTATTTTTCATGTTAAATTGTTTTACGGCCAAATCATTTGCAACAACATGGTTCATAGCCGTCAAGTGAATGTCCACGCCATCCATGCATTTTAAGGGTATATATGTGTAATATCATGTCCACCACAGTTTATCTCAGGGTTCTATGTAATTTGTATTGACGGTTCAGTGTAATTTTTATGTAACTGATGCTTCGTATGTTTGACAACGCGGTCATTTCAATGTCTGATTTTGTTGCCATCCAGCATGTTGCAAGTACAAAAGCAATTTAATACGCAAAAGAATAATTTTCTCAATGGAAATAATATTTTGTCTGCCCGGCATTTGCAGTTTTTGCAGAGAAATACTGAAATAGCACCTGCACCACGTGCTCCGCTGCAACCCTTATCCAGCAGCACCCGTGCCATTTAATCTTGCTTTCACGTGCTGGCGTGTTTATTGTAACCATTCATGTTGTGACATATCATCTTTCAAGTGTATTTGTATGATTCTGTGAAATTTTTACGGTGATATTATTTCCGTCCTAGCCGGCTATGTATATAGGCAGTCACCTTACTAACTATGTGCAGCACGATGATCCCCAACAAGTCCACGTTAGTGATGCCAAATAATCACACGTGTTTGTTCAGCTTGTTCATTTTGTTCATTTCAATATTCTCTGTGCCCTATCTTCGGGGAAAATCGTCAGTCCACCCTAGCAGCTGTCGACCCCTTCCCTTGTGAAGATTGTGTTTCCTAACACCACAGAGAAGTCATCCATCTAGGAGTGCACTAGGTTAATTGCGGGCTGGGGAGCACCCAAACGTAGACACGTCCGAGTGTAATTCCTAAAATAAATTCCTGGCACGTTTTCTCTTGTATTAGTGGTATAATAAAACCAAGTAGTAGAGTGCATCAAGTGTTTCTTTGTAATGACAGCCACCTCTTGCCACTGTTTTCTAAAAGTTTAGTAATGCAAAGTGATTCATAAGTACGCTCGGGTGAGACGGACACATAGAACCCACAGCATCCCTGAGAATCCTGAGTCTCAACAGTGCGGTGACTGGGAAACACCACTGGCCCCCACCTACAGTAAGTTATTGTGTCACAGTTCTTCTCGTGTCTCACCCAAAGGCGTCAATTGGCGTTCCCAAGTGGGGCCAGTGTGTTCATCAGCGTCGCATCATCCACAAAAAAATGGCGGACACCACATCGAAACAATCGCCAGAAGGCATAAGAAATCCATGTTGGCAACCGCAACACCCACGAACGTGAGCGTGAACTATCTGTACATGCAGATCGACAGATGCGTGCATTGTGGAGGGGTAAGTGAGATCTATCTGTTTGATGAGAACCTGTGGATAAAACCAATATGCCAATGCACATCCGACACCGTATCTACGCCATCAGAACCACGCCTGTGCGCACGCACCGGATGGGAGCAGATAGAAATGCACTATTACTACCTTTTGCGAGACAGGATTCGGAAGACCCGGGTACTTTTCTTGTGGTCTGCAAGGAAAAACTCCACCAAAATTGTGTGCATAGGGATGATTGGACTGAGCTCACTGCCAACAGACTAAGGGGAACCGATGCCATACAAGCACAGGCCAGACTCTACCATGAACAACAGCACGACAGAGAGGGCATTGAAGAGTTCATACAGAGGAAACTAGGTCTGTACAAGCACTTACATCCGGGACAGGCAACTCGAGGAGTACTTGAAATAATTGTGACTTTGTCGAAACAGACATTAGGCAGTTGTGGCGCGGAGCCAGCCGGGAGAGTGTTGAACTATTCACGTGGGAGGCACGTGCCTACGAACAAGATAAGCACGCGGAACGAAGAGAACAAGTGCCGGACCGACAGAGTGAAACCCCCCCCCCCCGCCTATACCCTCTGCACTAGCTACTGATGACACGCAACTGCTGCCGCCTGTCAAGCAGATTGCACAAATGCCACCGCAGCAGGAAAGTCTGCCAGCTATGCGCACAAGAGTGTTACAAGTGACTGACAGTACTGAACGTGCACTAAGGGTCAATGTTGAACTTGAGGATAAAAGAGTGATCACCATCATTGACACTGCCACAAGTCATAATTTTGTGCATGAGGGCTTAATCCAGTTGATAACAACAAGAGTGCCACCACGATGTCTGCAATTCGCCCCTACTAATCAACAAGGTGAGGCAAGAAGTGTAATGCATGTGACGATAGGGATACGTGAGCTCCGTACAAAATGTGATGTGTACATTGTGCAGGAGTTGTGCAAGGAGACGATTCTGGGATTGCCGTGGCTAATTGACAACCAAGTCGTAATTGAACTGCATCTCAACCGTCTGCACATGGGGACACGTGGAAGGTGGACACCGTATGCTGTGGGAGCAACGCCACCAACAACAACAGCTGCCATGCCGCTCGAGTTCGCAAACGAGATGCCCGAACAACATCAACAATGTCTGGAACACCTGCTGGACCAATAACCAGTATGCCAGTGTGTTCCACACTGATGGTAAGCTGCAGCGCACCGATGTCATCGAGAACGCCATCATCACGAGCACAAGGACCCGGTGTACTCCAAGAGCCACAAGACCCAGGAATTTTATTCCGGCTTGTCATCAATCAGCAGGTATGTGAGATGCTCAATTACAATCTGATTGAACCCACGCAAAGTCTCTACAACTCAGGCATTACACTTGCCCCTAAAAATGACAGCAAATGGAGGTTTTGTGTTATTTCCGTCCGCTTAACAAAATTACTGTAAACATGCCAAAATGTGTCCCTGCCACCTTTCGGAATTAAATGGTAAAGTCACTAGATGGATATATAGGAGATTTTGTGATGGCTTGTCTTGATTATGTACTTGTATGGTCGAACAGCTAGGAGGAACATTTGCACCACCTGAGCCTTGTTCCAACGGCTCGAACGCAACAAGCATACGTGCAAAGTTGACCAGTGTAAGTTGGGCATGAGTAAGATGGAGTTTTTGGGACATTATGTAACAGGGAACGGACACGAACCGGAACAACAACACGTACAAGAAATTCAATACAAACCGACACCCAGGTCACGTGAACAAGTTAGAAAATTTTTTGGCTTAATAAATTGGTTAAGGGAGTTCATCCCGAATTTTTCAGTGATAACTGCACCATTGACAGAATTTCTATGTGAAAAGCGTAAATTTGTGTAGACACCTCAAACCGACCAGGCATTCCGCAAAATCATGCTTGCTTTCCAAATTTGCAAACCACTAGCGAGGTTTAAGCCTGAATTACCTGCTGTCGTTCAGA
Source organism: Dryococelus australis (assembly GCA_029891345.1). NCBI lineage: Eukaryota > Metazoa > Arthropoda > Insecta > Phasmatodea > Phasmatidae > Dryococelus > Dryococelus australis. The sequence goes on from CM056995.1 coordinate 167,503,699, forward strand.
TCGATGCGAGCCAGGAAGGCATTGGTGTGGTGTTATACCAAGTGGGAGTACACTGGGAAAAACACATCCTGAATTACCACAGCGCAAAAGTTTGGCGAGGCAGAATGCAAATACCACGTTAATAAGCAAGACTGTTTAGCAATTGTGCACGTACTAAGGAACTACCTGTTGTATCTGTTATGGAGACAGTTTAAGTTGAGAACAGATAACCATTGTCTCGTGTGGTTAGAGGGCATGCATAACAGGAAAAGTAAACTTATCCGCTGGGCCTTGCTGCGCCAGGAATTTGATTTCAAGGTAGAACACGTGGCGGGGAAAACCAATGAGCTTGCAGACGCACTGTTCAGAAACCCCTATCCAAACCTAATGGTAACAGACAACGCGGAATGGGAAGAGGTGCTACCACCCTGCCATACCACCCGGACAACAGGCACACCAACTTTTGTTTTGCAAAACATTGTTCCCACACCACCCGGTGAACTTGTCTCGTTGAACGTCCGTGACGTATTAAGGGAGGTCCGCGCAGCACAGGAAAATTTCCCAGATGCTGCACAACGCTGACAACACTGTGCCATGCGGTATTCTGAGCATTAGAGAGCAGTAGACCGAGAGATCCAGCTGAAACCCCCTGGTAACTGCACAAGGTGGCAAACCTACGTACCGAAGGAACCACGTGAACTTGTGTTAACGTACGAGCATGACAGTTTAGAACATGGGCATCCAGGTACCAAGCAAACGTGCAGGAATGTGCAAAAATTCTTCCATTGGCCGGGAATTCATGGAGATGTACGTAAATATGTGGAAAGTTGTGTTACGTGCAATACCTAGAAGCTGCGGAGAACAGACTGCGATGCTCCACAACAATCGAGGCTGCCAACTGAGCCATTCAAAACCGTAGCACTTGATATCATGGACCCGTATCCCCGCACCACAAGCGGAAAGAGGTTTTTGGTTGTTATTACTGATTTGTTTACAAGATAGACTGAAGCGTTTCCTGTAAGTAACGTACACGCACACACGATTGCCCAGATAATGCAAACATAATTTTTTCCGAGATGGAGTTATCCTGAATTTTTGTTGACAGAAAATGGCACCCAGTTTGTAGAGAGAAAGTGGAGAGAGTACTGCACGAAGTGGGGAGCATAACACTGTACCACCCCAGCTTACCACCCCTGAGCTAACCCGATCAAACACCGGAATCAAGATCAAAAAAATCAGTTAAGAATCCTGCTAGGCGAAGATCACACCAGGTGGGCAGAGTAAATTCCTGAAGTAATCTTTTTTGAATCCGAAACTGGGTAGATGTGGCCACAGGGAAAACTCCAGCAGAAACGGTCCCGGACCGTGAGTTGTGCGTGCCCGGAGAACCAAGAGAAATGCCCCGGTAACACCAGAGGAAGTCGTAGTACACCAATAACAGATCCATACAAAGGCCAGGGAAAATCAGGAAAACTATTGTAATACATGGGTACCGGACAGTAGGAAATACCACTGGAATTACGGCCAGGAATGTTCGTGTACATTAGAGAAAACCCACTATCGGCCGGGACGAAAAGATATTGTGCAGGACCGGCGCCTAAGTGGATAGGAACAGTGAGAGTAGTAGAGAAAATGGGAAATTCCACGTTCTTAGTAAAGTTGACACCAAGACGTGTCATGAAACTGCACCATGACGACCTGCATATAGCCCCCCCACCTGCAGGGAAGAGATGCAAGGATACGCCATTAAGCAGAGTACCTCGGCAAGCGCGGTGTAGCGTACCAGGAAGTACACAGGGAAATGTCAACACGTGCACAAATGGAAACCACACTAGCATGGGAACAATCAGCCCAGAAAAAGTAAACAACAATTCTGTCAACATGATGTCATTTAGGGGTTTAGGACTGTCAGAACACTCCACACCAAAAGGGAGGAAACAGGCAACAAAAACACACACACTCTAGTGGCAGAAGAGAGTAGTAGTGCAATACAGTTTCAGGGCTTCCCTGCAGAGGCCCTGCAGAGGCAAATAACAGCGTAACCAATCAAAGCAGTTTCAAGGGTTTAATGTGCAATAATAATAAAAGTGGTAACACCAGCGTATATGTAAGTCATAACACAACCAGTGCCAGTGATCCAAGTTTTAAGGGGTTTTCCCACAGCCCCAATCAATATGGTTATAACCAAAGTGAAAATGTACACAATAATACCACAAGTGTAAATGTCACACCTTTCGGAGGTTTTCCAGCATCCCCACAGAATAGCCTAATAGAGCAAGAGTGTTTCAAAGGGTTTGGGGAGGTTAGTAGGAAAGTGAATGTGAAGTCAGCTGACAACACACTGCTCGCAAGAGGCAAGGCGAGTCATAGCTACATCCTCACAACATGGTTCCAGCCTACATCCCCACCCCCCTGCAAACGCAGCAGAGTAAGGAGGTTCCTGAGGCCAGAGAAATGTTGAGTAGCTCGCACCGCCTTGGCCTTTGAGGGAGAGGTCGTTTGATGCCGGCTAACAGCCAGCAGCATTAAGCCCATGACTGCGCTCACCACTCACGTAACACATGGGCATACACGTGCGCAAAGAGGTTCCAATTTGAATTTTCCCATAACGGAATATTAATTTGCAGAGTAAAATGTGTTATGATCACTTGGGCATAGGTGTTTAACAGCCACTACCCCAACTTCCAGGGTCAAAATGTTTTAAGTGTTTAAAAATATATGTTTAAAATGATAGCCCAATGTTTGGTTATGGATTCAAAATGCATGCTGCGTGAAGATTAAGAACATTACTATTCCGGCGTGAATGCTGTTATAAATATACATTCAAATAATACAGAAAATTAATAAGAAAAATCAAATATGTAAAACAATATTTAAATTATTTTTGTGCCATTTATTTTCAAATATAAAAAGTTTTACTAGACGTGCATAGCACTTCCACTTATATGAATCCCGTAGGCAGCTATGGTAGGTCCGTGAGACGCAGTCGTTATAGGAAGTATGGCAAGGTAAGACGCTGTCACGTACGCACTTCAAACTTGTTGCACTAATGTAGATTACCATAGTTAATTCTTAATTTAACGGTTAACCTTTCCTTGCATATGTTTTGCCGGATATTTTCCCCAGCATTATGCTTCCGCATAACTAAATTTGTGCTCTTGCTGCTTTTTGAAATATAAACAAGAAGAGAGGAAGGATATCGGAGACGCCATGCGGCCCGCACAACTTGAATCGGCGCCATCTGCCTATTTTAAAGGCGTTTCACTGTAATTTCTGTAGTATTGCTGTATGCAATTTTAATGGCTTTAATTCTATGTATGTATTTGAGGGTATTTTCCATGTTTACTTGTTTTACAGCCATATCACTTGCGACCACGTGGTTCATAGCCGCCAAGTTAATGTCCGCGCCATCCATGCGCTTTGAAGGTATATTTATATAACATCATGTCCGCTATAATTTACCTCAGGGTTCTATGTAATTTGTATTGACATTTCCGTGTAATTTTCATGTAACTGATGCTTTGCATGTTTGACAACGCGGTCATTTCAATATCTGATTTTGTTGCCAACCAGCATGTTGCAAGTACAAAAGCAATTTAATATGCAAAAGAATAATTTTCTCAACGGAAATAACATTTTGTCTGACATGAATTTACCGTTTTTGTGGAGAAATACTGAAATCGCACCTGCACCACGTGTTCCGCTGCAACCCTTATCCAGCGGCACCCGCACCATCTAATCTTGCTTTCACGCGCTTGCGTATTTATTGTGACCATTCATGTCATGCCATATCATCTTTCAAGTGTATTTGTATGAATCTGTGTAATTTTTATGGTGATATTATTTCTGTCCTAGCCGGCTATGTGTATAGGCCATCACCTCAACCACGTGCGACACGACGATCCCCGACAAGTCCACGTTAGTGATGCGAAATAATCACACGTGTTTGTTCAGGTTGTTCATTTCATTATTCTCTGTGCACTATCTTCAGGGAAAATCGTCAGTCCACCCTAGCGGCTGTCGACCCCTTCCCTTGTGAATATTGTGTTTTCTAACACCACAGAGAAGTCATCCATCTAGGAGTGCGTTAGGTTAATCGCGGGCTGGGGAGTACCCAAATGGAGTTAGCTAGACACGTCCGAGTGTAATTCACAAAATAAATTCCTGGCACGTTTTCTCTTGTATGAGTGGTATAATAAAATCAAGTAGTACATCAAGTTTTTCTTTGTAATGACAGCCACCTCTAGCCATTGTTTTCTAAAAGTTTAGTAATGCTAAGTGATTCATAAGTACGCTTGGGTGAGATGGACACACAGAACCAACAGCATCCCTGAGAACCCTGAGTCTCAACAGTGCAGTGACTGGGAAACATCACTGGCCACCACCTACAGTAAGTTATTGTGTCACCGTTCGTCTCGTGTCTCACCCAATGGTCAATTGAAAGAATGTAATATGCAAAATATATATATCCCCAAATGCTTGTTATGCTGAAATGTAAAGGAGTTGTAAAGGTTGTTCAAAGAAAATACTCCTGACTAACATATTCGCTGCTTACATACGTGAGATAGCATGCAGACATTATCAACTGAATCCAGTGCAGCTGAGTTAACTAAATAACCACGTATAGTAGTCCTGCACTCACCAGTCAATACATCTGCAGGCTGTATCCTTTAAGACTTTGACACTGTTTATGTTTCAAACTAGGTCATCTAAAGACTGCTGTTCTCCAAAGTAATAGTATTTGGAGTTAGATAGTAGGGTTTGATATACTATTACAGTGCAAAAGTAAATTTCAGTTATAATGATTATTTGCTATAACGATAATTTATGTCACCATTGCCATTGTCATTATTGTGTGGTTCCGCTGTATTGCCAGTGGAATTTTGTCAACAGGTTTACCTTGAAGACACTACAGAAAACTTCAACAGAGTTTGTCAATTCACTTTGTGCTTAATTCTCAGTCTTACTTGTCGCAAATTCAACACAAGAGACAGCAAAAGTGTATGTATGTGATTCAGAGTGGGCTGGGGTTTGCAATTTCTAAAATAATTATTAATTTGTGGTTTAGGATGACATCCAAGGACATAAAACAATTAACTAGCAAATGAGATACGATTTGTTTTGTAAGTATTTCAATTACTTGTTAGGAGAAATCAGAAACCACAGGTACGGTGTAATTTCTGAACACTGAGGCGAGAGGTCATGTTTGAGAAGTAGTTCACACTTTTTTGAAATAGATATTTGAGGATAGTGACTAAACTATTTTCCATTTCAAATGTGTATGTCACTAGAATAATATTCATAAAATCATTTTCCCTTTTTTATTACAACTGATGGAATGTTCACAGTCATAAGTTCTTCAGTGTACGGTACAAACTCTTTTACAACTTTATGATTCACTTCATAGATAACAGCTAATGGGACACTATCTAGAATGAGTTTTTCTGTAGTTATTCAGACAACTTTTAAGAGTAAATTATTTACTAGATAGTTGACTGCTAAAGAGATGCTCCCCAGTGTGAATTATAATATGCTCAGCAAGATTACTCTTCTTACTAAAAGATTTACCACACAAATCACATGTAAAGGGATACTCCCCATTGTGAATTCTAATGTGCCCAGTAAGATTACTCTTCCTACTAAATGATTTACCACACAGATCACATGTGAAGGGACACTCTCCAGTGTGAGTTCTAATGTGCTCAGTAAGATGAGTCTTCTGAATAAATGATTTACCACACAGAATACATGTGAAGGGACACTCCCCAGAATGAATTTTCCTGTGGGCATTAAGATTACCCTTAAAACTATATGATTTACCACACAGATCACATGTAAAGGGATGTACACCAGTGTGAGTGCTAACATGATCAGTAAGATGACGCTTCTGACTATATGATTTACCACACAGATAACATGTAAAGGGACGCTCCCCAGAGTGAGTTCTAGTGTGCTCAGTAAGATTACCCTTTTTACTAAATGATTTACCACACAGATCACATGTAAAGGGACGCTCACCACTGTGATTTCTAATGTGATCAGTATAATGACTATTCCTCTTAAATGATTTACCACACACTTCACAAATAAAGGCATGTGCCACAGAATGTGTTTTGCTGTTCCTATTGAAAGCACTTTTATTAATATACTTGTCACTATGCTGGTGAGTTGACGGAACCACCTGTACGCTTTGTGTTCCAGTAACTAATGAATTATCATGTCTGCCAGACACACACTGGGCTTCAGCATTTTGCCAGCACTTACAATCTATTGAAACAAAGTTGCATAACTTGCAGAGTACGACACTTGCAGATTGATCAGTTTCTACACTGTCAATGTCTTGTGTTATACACTCATTCTTCACTCTGTCAATTTCTTCACCACAATACCCTACTTTGCTTCCTCCATGTTCTGCTCGACAAGTAGTCCCCTCAACAAAATCTCTTGATTCCTGCAATGAAAATGTAAACAGCTGCACTATATAACAGTGTGTTTTCAAATTAAGAAAGTAATATACTGTTACCTTGCAAAGAATCATACCAAACTTAAAAAATTCTCAGTAAAATCCAACAGAAAATACATTTTGTAGGGGAACATTACCTTTTATAATGATTCCTACCATAGTTACATATCTAGTTAATTTATGGACACAAATTTCACAAATCAAACTCTTACTAATTTTTCAGTTTTAGGGTTTAATGTTTTCATGTTTTGCAACAAGTCTAATCTTTTAATTCTATATAAGAAAATCCACACATAACAAGGAAGAGTGTCACCTAACAAACCAGTATTGTACCATTTTTACAGCTTCTGTATAAGGGCATTAATTGTTAAGCACATAAATGCACTAGCAGGTTGTGTTTCGATAAACATGTTTCAACTGATGATTTTATGTCTAACTGTTCCATTCCTAGCCAATCATTCATATAGTGCAATATGTTTCCTTTCATTATTGATACATATTGGACTTTATGTTGCTGCTGTCATGTGTGCCCTATTCACCAGTATCACTGTAGTGCACGGACCGTATCTAGATAAGCCAAGTTTTACTATTTAAAACACAGGCACTGATTTCTTGTATAACTACAAATGGTGCCTCACCATTCTCTGCTCAGAGAATAGTACTGTTCATTTGTGAGCTAAACAAGCTCTGGGAAACTTTCACATTAATATGAGTGATATGAATGGATTTGGAGAAATATTTCTTACAAAGAAACATTTTATAGACTACCATACGACTTATTGGGCTACCCTAAGGATAAGTCACTGTCATTATAACACGTGTTTGCTGCTTTCCTTTGTAACAACTACAATTATTGTTGCCCAGGAAAAATGAATAATACTACTGGGTCTTAACACTCCTCCAGTGACGTTCATGCAGAATAGGCTGTTACCTATCACTACAATTTACATTCACATTACACATAATGGTACAAGTGTTTTAAAAATAAAATCAGATATCAAAATTTTTATATGATGAGACAAGTCGTCTAATTTTGAGAAATTTTCCACCACCCAGGCCTGACTGTCCGATCTAACTACACTTGGTCCCTGCTGGCCCGGCCTGCTTCCAGCCGCTATGCATTTTTTAAATGGCATACAAATCATACATACATAATATCTGTGTGTGGTGTGTGTGAAGATACTTTCCTACCTTATTTCCATGTTCAGTTGAAGTTCTATGTAGAAAGACTTGCATTCGTGCAAAAATGGTGACCAACGCGGAAGTCAGCCGACGGACAAACATTATCATAGATCAGTGAACCGTCATGTGCCTGACCACTATGCATGACTCTCAATAACTAATCATGGCCGCTGGTAGTTACTGCAGGCGCCACGGGAAAGCAAAAGCATCGACCGGCATGTTGGTGACGTGCGGATTGAAGAACATGCACCGCGCCCCAAATATGAAATGCAGTGCTCCGAAAATCATAATTTACACAAGATTTGAATATTAAAAATCATTAGAGAACATACCTTATTGGTTGAGACTTTTGGTACCCTTAGTTGGGGAGGGGACGTTGCTGTGAACTTTTCTGTGAGTTTCTCTGGTTTGAGGAGAAAGCAACTCCTGGGCCTCGACTCGAGTTACGTCTTTTTGTAGTTATTTGTAATGAACCATCAGATCAATGTGAGAGAGAAGGGAAGTTTGCATGTTCCCTAGTAGAAGCAAGTAGTTTTAATTTGCTGGAAAGATCTTGGATATAATTTATCTAACACATAGATTTGTTTTTTAATCTCGGCAGCCAAAATGATAGACAAATTATTTAAAATGGCACATAGTAAATTGTCGTTGCATGTGTGCAAAGTTTGTTCTTAATTACTTTGTCAATGTAATACTAACTTTGTCAGCAGATTTCTTGTCTGTGTTGATATCTATGTGTTATCTGTTGGGCGTGTGTGTGTTTGTGTGTGTGCGTGTGTGTGTGTATATATATATTCTTAATTAGTTGCTGTTCCGTTTTTGAACTCTATTTGCTCTTGGAATTTTCTAGTGTTGTATACGTATATTTATTTTCTCGTCCAAGTATTTATTCGTGCTCAGTCCTGTTTTTTCCATGACAGATATCTGCATTGCAATGGCGAATGTTCGAAAATCTCCATCTTGTCAGATTGTTAGTCACATGTGATTACGTGGTAGGCTAAGCAACATTGTCACAATTTATCAATACAACCTCTCATTAAGCCAATGGCACAGATGATGACTGTTCTACGGTGTACGAGTGAAATAGTTTTTGTTGTTCTGCACTGATCTGGTTTTGTGCTAAATTGTGTTATAAGAGTTTATTTTAAAAATTTTATGTAAAATGGTTTTTGGAGAAAATTATTTCATTGTTTTAATTTAAACAATCATGTCAGCACTGTGGCCAGACATTACATCATTTTTTAATAGACCAAAAAAAAAGGGAGCACAGACAATTTGACATTTTAATATATTTTATGTGCACTAAATAAAAATAATTAAATAAACATTAACAAAAAACTTTCTGAAATTTTAAGTGTAAATATTTTGTGGTTATTTACCTTCTCACTTTAATCAGTTAGAGTATTTTGTTAACTTTCCAAAGCATGCACATAACAGACAGTATACTGGCAAAATGCTAGTTCTCGTTGATGTACCGAGGAATCCAACGACTGGGCAAACAAATCTAATTTTTAAATTCAAGGACATTAAAGCTGTGTTTTCAAGGACAGTTGTAGCTCATATACAGTCTATGACTTATGCATATTAATGCTTACTTAGTATAATTTAAAAAAACCCAAAAATAACACCATTCGTTGAGGATTTTGATAGTTATTTCACGTTTGTAAAACCAAACAATAAATCGCGTATTGCATGCGACATATTGAAGAACCTGTAACAAGTTCTATCCAAATAAAATAACTAAACAAAATATTAAACTTTGATTACGTTACATCCTAGTCATATAAATAAAAATATTCTACATGTCTCAAAGAGTTGTAAACAATTTGTAAGTTCAAAATAGCACTAGTAAAATTACATCTACATTGAGAAAAAAAAAAAAAAAAACACTATGCTCCAGGAAACCAATAAGTCCTGACCCACAAAATATTTATAACTGAACAACCATCAATCGCCGCTATGGCATATTTCTGATCAACATAAAATAGGTTAAAATTTCATAAAAATACTTTTGAAGGACAACATATAATATATTCATGAATTAACTATGTAAAATATGACAACTTCTATGCCATTTAATATATGGGGACACAATTTTGTAATTTTAGCTAAAGTTTCCTACATAAAAATTTCTTCATACGAAATTACACATCACTTAATTTTTTAATATATGGAGTAGGATGGACCTCCGCGTTTTTTGAGAAATAGTTGTTTGCGCGAATATGCATATCTCTGTAAATAAATATTCTGCAAATACGACTTTGTGTCAGAAAAGATAAATAAACTATTACCTATGCCCCTATTTTTTTTAACTTTCGTCATATTAAGTGTATTCTTGGAGAAAAAAATGAAAATGGTCAAATATTGCATATTTAAAGCTTGTCTATTCAGTTTCCTTAAGTGGCAAGAAAAAAGTACAAAGATAAGAACGTAGTTTAAAGTGTTAAACTGTACATTGGCACTTAGAAAAACTTTAAATCAATCTGCTACCTTTTTCGTTTACTTTTAATTTTAACTTCTGAGAAAATTACAACAAAATAATTTACATTTTAATAATAATGATGCGTGCTGAAGCTTTGGCAGTGAACAATTCTTAAACCTATTACTGGACCAATAATTAAACAGTCAATCAATATAAGCAATGAAGTGGATCTACTGTAAGGAATTCAATAAATTACAAAAGAAAATTAATTGATGCAGGTAATTATTTTATATATTGTTTCAGTAGTAGAAGTACAACTAACAATTTTATATCATGTTATATTCCAAAACACAAACTTGTTATTAACGTATCTCAGTCTGGCAAAATTTAGTTTACTACTGTGCACAAAAATGGGGGCCCCTCATATAAGTAATTTACAGTAAAAGCCAGATATAACGCAGCTGTTGGGGGACATAACTTAGACCAGCGTTATAGCTTTCCACGGTATTCTGGGAGTGGCTGAGTACAGTAGCAAAAAAAAAAGTCAGCGTTCTAATGGGGCATGGCACCTATCTGTCAAACATGGCGAGAGTGTTCTTATTTACCGCAGTAACTTGTGAAACGTTTAGCCCCTTCATATCGGAATTTTATTTTTTTTATCCGCATCACTGGACTTGACAGCACCCTTGGAGGGAAACAGAAGAAGAAAAACATGGTGTGATGAAGGCCACATTCATTCAAGCAAGAATAACTAAAAAATACTGCATTTCTCAGGCAAAAGATGCACTTATTCCTCCTAGGGTGGTGTTCGCTGTGAGTTGTCACGTGGGTTGGAGGAGAGAGCTCCCCCCCCCCCCCCCCCCGCCACTGCTGGAACTGGTTGGGTGGAAGTGAGAATGAGAAACGAAGATAATGTCCAAATATAACTAAACAGAGGTTGAACGTATGGTTGCGTTGCAGATGTGATCTAGCAGTGCCTCACGTGTTGTTAAACATGCCGCTTGCTCATCTGATTTGCTTTTACAAGGAAAACTAAACAAAAGTGAATTATTAGTGGTATTCAAAGAAAGACATATGCATGTCCTAGCGTGTGTATCTTTAGGACAATAACACTGCACGCCTCAAATTTCGGAATTTTTTTTTCGAAAACGGAAAGACATACAGTATAGCCACTATATACACATTATAATCAAAGTGCCTACATGGTAATTATACTGATTGCGTAGAGCTATACCCCGTAGGAAATAAATCACAGGCCTGTAAATGACTAAGTCCCTACCTTACCTAGAATATGAACCCAGAGCCCCTCGCATTGCAAGCCAGTTTAATACAGAATGCACCACTTTACAGAAGTCAGTATCCCTTTTACGACAATATTCCAGTGTATTTAAACTTACTTTAGTTAAACCTTTTGGCATTGAATAATTGTAATTGCTTAAATGTGTTACATTATACAATGCACACACATTTCATGTTAATTTGCAATTACCAGTAAATGCTTGACAGCAAGACACTTGCAAGTATCTTATATGGCTTAGAATGTAGCCATGGCATCCCCCACAATGATTCAATGCCCAGATAAGTTGGAAAGATTGCTACAGTAACATTTTTTTGGACTGTTTACAACCAAACAGTAGAACAGGTATAAAAGGGTCACATGAAAAAAGGACCACCAGGAATTCTTCGTCAAAACATTGCACCACGCACACCAAAGAAACTGAATATGGAAACACATACAATATTGGCTGTATGAATAAGTAAAATAGATCCTCGGCGCTGAAAGGAGGGCGAACGTGCCCCCCCCCCTCAACATCACACCGACCCACGACCACCCGCAGACAGACCACACGCCTACCAGACCGCACACTTTCCACTTATTTCTTTATTCAGGCACGGGGGCATAAATTGCCCTGCAGTATAACCGAATCCGTGGTATATTGGCCCACGGTATTCCGGGCTTCCACTGTACATCTACATTTATAACTGGACCATATACCAGCCTTTTGGAAAAAACAGACTCATCTTTCATATTTTCTATCATATCAACACTTCTCAGTCGACAGAAAACTCTCTCTCAAGAGCCACATTTCAGTGTGACAATATAAGTATAATTTTTATAAGGTTACCTACCTCAGTACAGTGTGAGAAGAGCAGCAATACCTTCTGCAACCACACGTAGTCAAGTCTATCATCCCCCCTTGAATATGAATTTAGAAATAAAGGAACCTCTTCTGCTACAACTAAAACTTGGAACTGCCTGAGAACTTTGTCAGCTGTTGTTCAATCTAACAATTTACAGTGCACAAATATTTCCAGAGTTGAGCCTAATGCTCCTCTCTGACATTTGACTGCCTCAAAACATCAGGATCAAGAAAAGCAATTGCCTTTGAGTGTTTGTAGTTGAGTGGTGAACGTTCAATGACTTCGTACAAAGTTTCACCTTAAGATAAAGTTTCAAATATTTTTGAATGTGCAATGTGTCTTTTATAGCAAAGCCAAGTTTTATGTCTTTGGGATTCAACAAGTTTTCTTTCTTGGAGAGATCAACAGAACACAAATTCTGAGCAGAATTAAATTACTTCTGGTCTTACAAATCTTTCCATAAGACACCCTAAAAGACTTGTGAGAGATTCAGACGAGAAGAGAGCAAGAGGAGCTTTGAACTGAAAGTCTGTCAGAAAACCCTCAAGATCACTAGAGATGGACTAGAAAAATGCTAGTTTTGCTTTCAACAAAACATCCTGTATTTTAATGGCTACAGTTTGGAACTTTCCTGTCTTACTTTACTCGTTCGCAGTGATGTGAGATATGATTTCAATAGCATGCTGAGCTACATTTTTAATTCTCCAGCCATCTTACCTCATAAAATATGAGTGGGAATTTCCTAGAACCTCAAAAGTAAGAGAAATCTGCTCTGTATGGAGGGACATTACGAAATGTATTATGTCTCACTGAACTGCTTTCATTCCACATTGGAATGCACCATGGAGGATATGGAAGTCACATGAACCTATGTTTAGCTAAGTACGATAATCTGGTTCAGTTTTCAAATAGCCCTAAAAATCTCTTAGGAATTTAATGTTTACATTTGGACCATCCATGGGAATTTGTGGTAATCTGCAGAGTTCCAGACTGATTTATGCCAACGTCTGTGTCCCCCAGACCAGATGGCCGCCACGCACTACTTCACCACCGTAGCAGGCATCCGCACTCCACAACATTTTGCTTTACACTGCTCCGTTGAAATAGTGCTGTAGCACACATAATCTTATGATGTTTGCGAAAACATAATTTTTAATTTTTGCATTTTTTTACACTTAACTAATATTTTACATATTTATATTTAATTTCTATGTTTTTATTTTTTTAATTAGCTTGTAAGATGGCAATATTTTTCTGAATTTTCAAATTTCAGATTAGCTAGATTTTTTATTATTATAATATTATGTTTTTTTATGGTATCTCATATTTGGAATTGTTTCTCATCATTAATTTTCTTAATTAACAGTTTTGAGAAATTTAACACTATGCTTTTAGGACATTGGGGTCGTTGGCATGGCATTTTGAAACTGGTTTTTTGGAACGTTGTGATTGGTCAGAAGGTTCAGAACCTTCCTTAAGGTAGGATATCATTGTAGGTAGTTAAGCACTTAACATCATGTCACCAAAGGGATAGGATGACGGTAGGTCGCATGCTCAGGTGGGTGTTTGAGAGAGCAGATTTATTTAGCTAAGGATAATGAACAGATGTCACATGAGGAATTAAGTTGGCCCGAGAGTGCCCTCTCCATGATAGTGGTCAGGAGTTAGATGTTAGATTTTGATTCTCACCATTGGTCCGTAAGCCGTGAGCTTACGTGTATATTTGATGACTTCCCATTATGCTATTTATCCCACTGCGAGAGAGACCCGCCTATGTTACAACCCAGAATAAAAATTAGTACCTGCAAGTCCACAACAAGACCAGCTAAGAAAACATTTTTTAATTTTTAATAAAGTTTCAGTGACATGTACATTTGCATACGTCTAGCCATTCTAGAAGGTTTAGAACAGTAGCCATTTTGTGTAATTTGAGAGTATGCCTTTTCCTAGTAATTTTATCATGGCAAACCCGAGTGGAATCTTTGTGCCACAACTAGATAAAACTGATATGATTTATCGCAAGGATATTAAAGAATAGTAATATTTTCGAAGAATTAGACTTTTTTATGTGTAAGAACAATTAAAGACAAGTATGCTAAGGAGGCAGAAGAATACCTTTGTTTAATGCTATCCTGAAACATTATTCGTCATGCCATTAGCCCTTACTGCAACCCGATGGTGTGTGTTAGCAAGAAAGACAGGTCAGTATAGTTTGCTTAGATGCAAGTAAGCTAAATTACATCACAATAAAGTCAAGAGGGAACCCAAGACCCATAGAAGAGATGTTGCGGTTGTATCGAGGTGTACGGTTTATGTCTACAATAAACTTGACAGGTGCCTTTGACAGAAGAATCCCAACAGTACACAGGATTTCTGTTTCGTAATCAGCAATTTGTTTTCCAGATACTTCCGTTTGGGTTATGTAAGGCTGTCTCACAGTTTACCCGCTTGCTATGCCCTTGAACTCAAAGACGCAGCAAACTGGACATCCAGAAGAGTCCAGCAAGTTTAGAAGAAACCCTCATTGAACAGTGCACAAAAATTCATAATATAGTGAGAACTTTAACATACGAACAAAAAACACATGAAATATGAATTGAGTATTTTATTCAAAACTTTATTTCTTTTTCAACCTTATTTTTCAGTTATTTATTTTACATCTAGAACTTTACAATATTTCAGAAAATAGCATACAACAATTCATTTTGAGTATTGACTAGAATATTCCATAGTTTAAAAGCTTTTATAAAAAGAAAACCATGGATACAAAAGTTTCTAAGTTTATGCTTATCACAGCTCAGGCCATTCAAATTTACAAATATTATTTTGGCCAATGTGAGAATAAGATTTAACTGAATGCACTATTTAAAATGCAAAAAATAATGCAAAAATATATAGGTTTGTTGCTATAGTTATTCAAACTAAATAATGGCCACACCAAAATGCACATTTTCTTTTTGGCCCACATAGACTGAGATTTACTTGAATGAGATAATAAATGCAAATTTTCCAAAATTACATGATTTTACCAGAACTCACTTTCACTATTCTACAATTTATATTTAAACTATTGGCATTTAAAATTCATTGCCATTCATGATATCAGTGAACTATTGTTTTCTCCAAAATTAAATCTCCAAAAAGGGAGTAACACATGACAAAACCAATATCTATTATTTGGCCAAACTTGCAGGTTATGACAAAACTTAAAATATTAAATCAATAGAGACCAACAACAAGGTCTCTTGAGAACTTTAATTCCAGCATTTAATGTTTAACTGATTCATTATCCATTAAATACTTAATGAACATTATTGGCTATATGACCGAACAACCGCCAAAAGTTTATAAAACTGGACATCATTTTCATTTTACCAATTTCCATTTTTCATTTTAAAAAGGTATTGTTCCATGTTTTTAGATTCTTTTCCAGGGATGTCATTAAAATTTATCTAACAAAAAGATAACATTACAATTTTGGCAATAGGCAAGTTCTGATGTTACTTTACATTTTATTTTATATCTTGCCAAATTCAAAGTATTTTCAGGGTAAGCAATTAGCAAATTTTGCGGCGCCTATTTGAAATGTCAAGGCACCAAGTGTACCTGGTCTAAAACTGCCATATGGCCTAATTTTATTTTTATTTTTACAAAGTCATATTTTACTTGTGTCTACTTAACTCAGTGCAGTAGAGCTCCTTCAGGACGATGATCGACACCGACTGCCTCCACGCACTTGCTTATATACTGATTTTATTTTAAATTCCCCTTAGAGGGGTAACAAAGAAATGATATAAAATCAGGGGCTAAATAACAAAAAAAAAAATGAAAGCTTGGCCAATAACAAAACACATGGCCTTATTAGGACAGTCAGTTCATTTGGGCCTTAGAAAAGGATCTTGAATCGTTGACCAATCACAGCTATCTTGTCCAAATATGGTGCTCCACGTCACTTCTCCGTCTATATACTTCCGGCGTACAAACGTGCATACAGGATGTGACATCATGGGCCGGCTTGTTTTCCCTAAGGTTTGCACCCCTGCACGCATACGTGGAAGGTGTGAGGCGAATACACCAGCGCCCAGCTGGAGCAATTAACCGTACCCCTAAAGGTAGCGCAGCAATCATGCACGTGCGACGGCAGCCTCAACTACCCAGGCAGAGTCGAGCAGACCACCAAGTGTAATGGGCATGCTGACAAAATACTGCCGGATTAAACCGCGCCAGGCCGAATCGACATTTTGCGTACCAAATCATGCATCATTGCAAACACACAGAACTTCCAGAGCTCCAAGAAACAGGTGTGCTGACAGCAATTTTAGGCTAAATTGCAATATTGACGCGTAGGTGCGCAATAAAAGTAGGCAGTCGTTTTAGGGAACGAAAACTTACTCCGTTGTAGACGTGTTGAAAGTAGTCGTATTGGGATGCCGTCACATTAGGAGACAAGTGTGCCAGCTTTGCAAAATGCTATGTTCATAATATTTTTATTGTTTCGGCCACTTTTGAAGAGCACCTGGAAAGACCCCCAAATTGTACTGAAGAAATTGACTGATGCTGGTATGATTGTAAAACTGAAGAAGTCACTATTTTGCCATAAGTAAGCACCATATTTAGGCCACATTTTAATGCCTATTGGGATATGCACCGTGTCGGACAAGTTGGCCGCCATTCGCAATGTTCTGGTACCAAGAAATGTAAAGCAGTAACAAGCGTTTATTGGTGTTTTTGGTTTCTACCGAATGATTCCGATAAAGTGGTAGCAGTATGTTTGCCTTTATTCGAGCTACTAAGGAAAGACATCCCATGGACCTGGCCGAAGGAGTGCCAAATAGCTTTTGAGGCTGTCAGAAATTTGTTTCTGACTGAGCATGTCATCCATCACCCCGTACAAGGTGCCACGTACTATCTATACACTGATGCATCCAACTAAGCATTTGGAGTGGAGTTAGTCCAGCTGAGCGAGGATGGGATTGAGAAAACAGTAGCGATGGTGAGCCTCACTTTAAATAAAGCCTAGAAAATTTACACCATCACAGAGAAGGAAATGTTAAGTGTTGTGTAGGCACTGTGCAGCATTTTTGGAATTTGTTATTGGGAGAGAAAATTGTCCTACAAACTGACCACCAAGCTCTGCTTAGCTTCAAGACTGGCAAGACATTCATTCAGTAGTAGGCTGACTAGATGGTCACTTCCGGTGCAAGAGTTTGACATGGGATTCCGACATATAAAGAGTATCGATAACATGGCTTCTGCAATGTAAGATACCTGACGGCATACCTGAATATATCAGAAATAAGCCGCATTAATTTTCCATCTCGCCAGCGAAAAAGCAGGCTAGCCGATGGTTAATTGGAAGATAAGTTTCGCTAATTTGAAAGAAGATCAACACGTTGATAAATTTTGCAGCACGGTGCTAAGAAAGTTGCAAGAAGCACCACCCAGAGAACACCTGCTGAGAAATGCATTCTGTGTCAACCAAGACAATTTTCTATTCCAGCAGAGCCTAAGTAAATAAATTTCGAAGACAAGTGGAAGGTCGTAGTGCTACAGAAGTTGCAGTCAAGTTTGATTTCAGACACACAAGATGATTGGTCCTGTGGGCATAAGAAAGACCAACGAGGCTTTGAGACGTCAGTTCTTCAAGAAGAATATGCAGAAAGTTGTGACTAATGCTGTAAGTGCATGTGATTTATGGCAGCATTGTAAACACCACCAAAAGAGAATTTAGTAGGTGAGCTGCAGTCTATTATTCCAGAGAACCCGCTCCATTTAATGTCAGTGGATTTATTCGGGCAGTTACCCAAATCAAAGGCTGGGGTAACATTTTTTTCTATTAATGGACGTATTTTCTAAATTCACTAAATTGTATGTCATAGTCCAGGCAAATGCAAAGATAGCATTAGGTAAACTTCAATTATTTGTCAGAGAAGTTGGCAAGCCAGTATGTGTTCTGTCAGGTAAAGGGTCACAGTTCACCGGACATGTTTGGTGAAGGAAGGCTTAAGAGCAAAAAGTATTTTGCCTATGGCCGCAGCAGTCTCTCACCCACAATGAAACCCCGTTGAGCGCCGTAAGAGAATTCTCGGAAATATGCTCCATATTTTCTGCCACGCATTGCATCAAGGCTAGAGAGACAATATCCCGCTGGTAGAATACGTTATGAATCACACTATATCTTTGACCCCTTGAGAAGTATTGACAAGTCAGTGATCAGTTATTTTTGAAGCCGCAGAATTACCAGCACCACCTACAATCTCAGACATACCTGAATTGCCCACCAAAGAACTGAGAGAAGAGATTACAATTATTGAAAGGAACAGGTTATTTCTCACAGCCAAATGGAGACATAAGCATACCAAAAAGTCTAAAGTGAGTGAGCTAGAACCCAGTCAATTGGTTTAAGTGAGGGCTGTTAAAGACTGGAATAACTTAACGGATAAGCTCATGCCTTTGTTTGAGGGGCCGAGTTTGTGTCAGTGACATGCAATATGTGATGCACAGAGTAAGCTGAAAGGGCTTTGAAAATGCTGAGCTTTGAAAATTCTGGTACGGAGTGCCAAAAGATTATTTTTCCCTTGGTAAAAGATGTTTAGCATGAAGAGTAGAGAGCGCAACCAGTGAGTTTGCAGACCCTAACTTTTACCATGCAGTAAATTAAGTAAGTTACTCCCAAGCATGTATAGCCAAGCACCAGGCATGATTTGAAATTAGCTGTGGACGTCTGCACTTCAAGAGTACATAATCACTACTACACTATAAATATTCACGTAACGAGTAACAGCAAATGTGTATTATGCAAGCGCGAGAGCAATGAAATTCACCTAATAACCTACAAGACCTGAGGAAGGAACAAGAGCTAAGCCTGCCTACGGAGAAGCTTCCCTGCTTACCCGCACTTTCAAAGGCAATTCACTTACTGTGATACAGTACCAGTGGCCCAAACTTATGACCTGAAAACAGAAAAAAAGAGAGTGTCTGAAGGCCTGAAAGACCACAAAGCAACAGTCCCTTATATAATAACATATAAATACTCTGATGAGAAAGTTTACGTACCGTGGCTTCTGGAGCAATATTGTTTCTATCCAATTGCTGAGTAGAGACTTCTTAGTTAATCCAATTAGGGGGTGCCATGATTTTTTGACTGTTGTGATTTTGTTTCTGCATCGTTTTTCTGATATAGTAGCTGGTATGCTACTTGTACATATTGTTGATGTTTGTATATTTAGTGTCTTCTTAAATGTTCCATGTTTAGTGTATGATATTGCTACAGGGTTTTCGCAATAGGATGTTTTGCTTTCTACAAGAGTGCCTTTAAGTTTTAGGCAGGAAAGCTACGTGATTGGTGTATATATATTTCTTCAAGTGTTTATAAGTTGTGTTTGTATGTTCATCTTGGAATCTGCTTGTGTTATATCCTGGGTTAAATATAATTTGGGTAGTATGGCCAGTTAAGCTTAAGTTGAGTGTAGCCCTAATTAGTTTACTGTGATTGATTGTGTATGCTGAACTGGTAAGACAGTGATATTCTTGTGTGAGTGCTTGTGGGTGTGAAAGTGGATGTCACCATTAAGAGGCCATGTCAGTCAGCCTTGATTTGGAATATCATGTCTTTCTGCTAGTAAGATATAGTGGCTTATTCAACTAACAGAGCATTAGGGGATCAGATGGTTGAGTTGCCATCCTCACCCAAGGAAGATTTATATAGTTACACATCTGGAGAGGACATGGTACAGGGCAGACTGAAAGCGGGGTGAAGCAGGCTATCAGTGTTTACGCTCAAAACTTTTATTGGCAAATCTATAAACCTTTCTGCTGATGATGCCGTTATCTTTTCTACATTATAAATACTATTATTTTAAAAAATTATAAAGTAATATGATGTGATAATTTCAACAAATGCACAGAGGAAAAAGTAGTACTATAGAAACTTTTTAGTTTTTAAAGACAGGTGGGAGAAAGTCACATATAAAATGGAGAGGGATGTTCATACTTTATTTATATACCTCTCTCAAAACATTTTTCCTCATCGTTATCTATTGACAGCATGTTAAATTTGAGAAAATTTTCAACTGCTCATGGCAACAAGCTATACACTTCTGCTTAATCTTAGAAACACAGTTATATAAAAAACAGAATGAATTTATGATTATGATTATGTTAAGGTAGCCATATTTAAAATTATTAAATTAAATTTTTATCAAAGTGAAATATGATCGTACACTTCTGTAAAGTAATTCAAATATATGACAATCATAACGTAAACACATAATTGTAATTATATAAAATCACATTCTTTAGTTTTGTTGAATTTTGAAAATTCTAACACAGTTATGTTTAATTTGACTAGGTAGTACAAAGTATAATGCTATCTGACCTGGTTTTTTATATAGTTCAACAAATACAGAAAATCCCATCTTCAGCCATCACTGTTCATTTACTTCAAAGTAGGCAGTTGGAGCGCAACACAGAAAAAAAGGCGCTCTGCTTTACTTACGCCTTTTAATTTGATCAGAAAGAGTCTGCGATAGGTAAAAGTTCGGAGACAATGTAACTACGTACAAAGCTGAATATATTTGAATGATGTAGTTCTTTATCTTCTGTGACCGTGGGCTTAGTTTTCATCTTAAATGTAATACTCATTCTAGATTTTTATAGTTATTGATGTTGATAATTGTTCCTGACTATTAACTGTTGTACATAATTTGTATGATTTCGTATTACATTTTCCTTCTCAGCCAAAGTGCATGTAACGTATATAGTTTACAGTAGCCTAACTGTTGTTGTGTCATAAACATTATGACGAAGCGCTTATTCCAGCTTATCTTGTGTATTACGATGGAAAGTTTACTGCAACTTTTGCTGTAAAGAACACATCTATGGTGGGGCTAAGTAAGCATTACAAGGCTTATTTTAATTGTAAATGGTTGCACCAAACTTAACAGGCTTTTCGTAAAGCCATTACAACACTGCAGAAAAGTTTTATTGAATAATAAACACATATATCGATGATTCTACTTATAACTGGATATAATTAAAATGCCACTCACGACTTTCACGTAATGCTAATGATTAACTAAAACCGGCATGAAACGGTACAATATTACAATGTAAAACTACCTCAAACGTGAAATACATGAGTAAGTTGTTCAAAATAAAGGTGCACAGCAATATCTTTATGCCCAGCTGCTCACATCTATGGATGATTGGTATTATATGTTTATGACTTAACACACATATATATATATATATATATATATATATATATATATATATATATATATATATAATATATATATATATATATATATATATATATGCATTTATGAACATTTATATTTATAAGTACGTGTATATGTATATCTACATACAAAAACAAATACATATACATGTGTATATTAAAATATACACATACTTGCACACTCACTGCATTCAATAAAATATTAACAATTGAATTTACCATATGTTTATTTACGCATGCTTACATGTTACAAGAACCTGTAACTTACATAAAATATTCACATCCCATTTCTCAGGTTTGTGATAAAAAAAATTGTAAAATACTTCATTGTAATTTTGTATAGTCCCCACTACTACTGCAACCATTGATACAGTTACCACAAAGATGAAAGTTAAGGAATTGTGAGAAAATTGATGGGATAGATCCAACCTTTAACCGAAGACAAGTGCCACTTTGCTGTACATAATGAATGATATGGAATTGCTTTGTATTTTTTTTTGTAGTTTTCCCATAACTGCCATAAATTATAGCTAGGGCCACCTGTTTTTCACGAAAATATTTATGCAGAGGTTAGGCTTCAATATCCTACGTGCACATTTACAGCCTTCCTTTGGCTAAGGCCGTCTGTCGTGTGCAGACTGACTGCTACATGAGTAAGCCAATCAGAATTAAGTTTCTCTGATACCGACTGCTTGTGGGCAGACATAAAATATGTAACAATTCAAATGATCTAACCATGAAAGTGGTTCTGAACTACTGTGTATTTGAACACCACTGGTCCACAAATCATTTTTAAAAAAAAAAGGTGCATAAAATGTAGTTTGTTTTGCAGTATTGTTAATATTTCTTTTCTACCAAAGGCCTATAAATGGGATTTTTATGTTGTAAATGTTACAAGATTTCTTTAATGTTATTAACTGTTACAAGTTATCAACAGTGTACAATGAATGTAATTGTCATGAAAGCTTCACAGATTGGGTGGCCCCATTTGTCTTCAGATTTATGGTCACTTGTTACATTATTTACTGTCCCATAATTAGGTACTGCACATAATATTGAAGAACTGTGAAAATGAAAAACTAACAAGTTAAATCTATTGGTATCAAAATGAATCTATAAATGATACATTAATGAGTCTCTGTTGATAAAGGAATTTTGTGTGAATACATAACTGCATACCTTAAATTCTATAAAATACTAAAATATTAACAGGAAATATTTTTTGATGCTTAGTACTAAGAACATGGCTGATCGGTTAACCAAATTTTCAGTTCGGTTCGGTCATTTTTACAAAAACCGACCGGAATTTAAAAAATAAATAAATAAACGACCCGTTGGGTCTTTCTTGCACCGAAGTTGAAAGTAACAAACTACGTAAACCCTCGTTTTACCGGACCTCCATGTAGCAGACTTCCATTTTAACAGACAAAATCTGAAGTGAAATTATTTTAACCAATGTGTCTAATTACTACATGCAGTGCGAGGACCTACACATGGGTATTGTTCTTTGGCATGTATGTGTGAGTTGACAGAATGATGCGCCGGGCCTGGGACCTACATGGTTATTGTTCTTTGGTGTGTATGCACGTAAGATGACAGAACGATGCGTCTGGCCCAGGAACTACACAGTTATTGTTTTTTTGGTGTGTATGTGCTTGTAAGTTAACAGAATGACACGTCCGGCCTAGGACCTACATAGTTATTGTTCTTTGGTGAATAGCAAACACGCGAGTTGACAGCTGTACACGGCAATGGGAGTGAGAGATATTTTTAGACTGATGCTTCGGGTGTGGCATATGGTAATGCTGTGCATGTTTTTTTTTGGCGGAAATGGCTTCTGCCACAGAACAAAAAAGAAAGTGTGTGAATTTTACAGTTTAACAGAAACTAACATTGGATATTCGTAAAGCAAAATATAAACCGAAGAACTATGTGCTGAAAAAAGATGTTGAACCAAAAGGAAAAAAAACGAGAGTATTTGATAACAGAAAATATTAACATATTTAAAGAGTCCTACTTGCTGCCGTTTTATGTGTAGAGCTGACGTCACCCCAAATCATACAAAAACTAGCTTGGTAAGAAAATCACTCCAACCCCTTCAATGTGTTTCTCAACACAGCTTTCCCCTCCAGACTCCTTGTAAGTTTATCACTGCATGCATCTGTATTCATCGCAGTGAAACAGCAGCCCGACCGCCGGCTAGCCAGACATGTTGTTCCAAACATTTAACTGTCGTGTCACCAATCACACTCTGGTCAAGGGGATGGGGACCATTCCCAGATAATCATCTACACTTACTGAAGGCAACAAAAATAACGTGGGATGGGGCAGAGGTTGGGAGTAGACAGGGCGGGATGGCCTAGCACCACCTAAATGACTTTGACAGGTTACAGGTAGGAAACAGGAAAAAGACTATCCTCGTGCATGTTTTTTGTCTCTAAAGATGTGTTCGAAATGGAAAAATTGGGGAATTAGGGTTTAGGAATTTAGGGTGGATGGTTTCAAACAGCTTGTAACAGTGCTACATATGACAAAGGTGGAAACTACATACAGGCTTGTGGAATTTCAATGTTATTTTGTTTGTCACTCCATCAATAAATAAAATATCTTTCTCCCATGCATTTTCACGTAACCCTATTATCTTCCAAATACTGATCTTATTTCTTTCTAGCAGATATCATTCTTCTCATTTCTTCACTCCCTTTAATTAATATTCCATTTCAAATAACAATCGATCAAATAATATATATATATATATTTTTTAACATACAAACTTTATTTAAAAATAACTTTATGTTGATCCCTGATTTTCCATTTTTCATGTGCAGCGTTTCAAAAACAGTAAATACCGACATTTCCCATTTCCACCACAACACGGGAAATAAAATGATAAAATGTAGACAAACAACAGCAGACGATTTTACGGACCTATTTGAGGATTTGGTGTGCTACTTCACGTCAGTAAATTTCAACCCTAAATTTACAAATATTTAGGGCCCAAAATTAGTCACGTGGTCAATTTTGTAACCTAAATAATGGTCTCGTAGCTCACATAATTGACTAAGTGTTCCACACAAATATACGATGTATACATTCCAATCTAACAAGTAGATTTACATGATTTTGGAACCTTGCAATTTACCAGACATTCTGGTTTACAGGACTATTCCTCCCCCCCCCCCCCCAATTAGTCTATTGAACCGAGGGTTTACTTAACAATTGACCAAATAATGACACTTCCACTTATATTACGGTATGTAGCATATCTGTGGTATTATATTTACAATATTACTAGTTACGTGATGTAGCATTAAAATCATCCTAAACAGTTCCCCGGAATAAATAGGTTATGGTTTCCCAATAAACTGTGCATTGCCAATACAGGAATACTGTTTTATCTTTTATTGTGTCTGATTTTATTTCATTCTGTTAAACGTGGTTAGATATTCAAATTGTGTTCACAGACGTTAGTAACATAAATTACTTTAATTATAATTGCATATTAACGAAGCATGTAAACAGTACCCTCGAATATATTTCGCAAATAAATATGATGCTATGGAGCCAATGCTACCACACTTGCTCGTGCAGTTTTTCCTTTCCAGTGAAAAGGTAAGTTTTGTTCATTGCATGGACACAATACTGTACAGGATCATTTTTTCTTGTTATGTTTCTCTGCTTGCTGACCGCTTTGTAATTTTCTTCTGCAACACCAATCAATTTAGGTTAACCACGTTTTTTAACAGCCTGATTATAAACCAGCCATGGCCTCGCTATTATGTGCCTCCAAGAGTGTAGTTAAAATAACAATAAAGAACATGTCTTTTGTTTTTGCTTCAGACAGGCATTTTTTTAGCGAGGTTTACCACTTGCATTGTTAGTAGCATGTGTTTGTTTAGGTTCTTTCATCTGAATTTCCGATAAATTTGGCAGAATTTAAAACATTTAGCAGAGAAATATTCATTAAATAGGATTTTTACAAGTCAAAATTCAAAAACATTTTTTGCAAATTATGTAATCTTAATTGCACTCATAAAAAAGTGTAGCTATGACTGACCCAAACTGAGAACCGACATTTTTAACCAAAAACCAAACTGAACTAAAAATGTGAGAACCGATCAGCCCTAACTAACAATATAGTTTATATATATATTTGTGTAAGAAAATGTACATTACATTTATTGTGGATTTAAATATATTAGAAATTATAATTTTGGAATTAACTTGGAGATCAAAATCTCATAGTCATTCCCTTAATTAAAATTCAACCGTAAAGACATAGCAGGTGATTTGTAGGAATGGATTTAGTAACGATGACAAAGCAGTTCATTTTTAGGAATGAATTTACAATGATGCTTCATTTTATTTAACTGTCTTAATTACGGTCTTCAGAACTGTAAACATCCATCTTTCACAATGACAATTGTTCGTGGTGTGATACTTTTGTGTTTTTTGTTACTGTCATAACAATTACATTGACGATTTAATGAACATTGAATACATAAGAACATGTTAAACATGTAGGTCCTATTTCTTATATAGAAATAGTTGATATGAGTAGAATTCTCACTTAGTGAAATAAATGAACATTAAAACTTCACTGAATGCACTCTCTTTTAGCTAGTACTAAAGATAAAACTTGTGACGAAAAATACTGCTCTGAATTCTCATAATGATTCTCATAACTTTATTTT
Source organism: Dryococelus australis (assembly GCA_029891345.1). Classification (NCBI taxonomy): domain Eukaryota; kingdom Metazoa; phylum Arthropoda; class Insecta; order Phasmatodea; family Phasmatidae; genus Dryococelus; species Dryococelus australis. Next base: position 167,529,822 of record CM056995.1, read on the forward strand.
TTACTCAGAATTAACTTTGTCACTAGCCTCTATTTTTAATCATCTTACTATCCTCAACAAGAATATGTGATTACAGTAGGCCTCAAAATGGTAGAGTGCTACGGAAAAACTGAGAAAAATGACTTTAAAACATAAAAAGTGACAAAAAGTGACTTACTTTAGATATAATTAGTGATCAGTAAGTGACTAAATATATTAATAGAAAAATATTTACTTACTCTTACGTTATATGTCCAACTCCAATATCATATGTCGACTTTCCTTGATGTGCTATTTTAAAATTTAGTTCTGATAATAACACAGTAATGCTAAAACTATTAACAAGTACAATACAAATTATACAAAACACATTTGTAATTTCCCGAGGTTGAATTTATTAAACCAGAAGTCCACCCTGAACACTTCCTACAAACACCTTCTTTTGAAAATTTTGAAAAATAATCTGAGATGATTTTAAAATTTTCTGGTCTACTGAGTGCTGAACATGTTCTCTCTTTTCTGAAGATTTTTAAAAATTTTATTTACATCTTCCAACACAGCCTGGGCCAAACCGATTCCTGCCATGTCTTTCTTCCCCACAGCCTTCTTTAATATTTTATTTGCCTCTTCAAAAAGTGCATCTGCAGTTCTTTCTCTTCTGTTTTTCTTCACTTTGCAATTACTTAAAACTTGTACCTTAAAATGTGTTTTTTGCCCATTCCTGACAATATATCCATTAACATCATGTATTTCTAGCCACTCACTTCAAAAATGGCATTTCCCCATTATTAAACACACTACAGTTGCTTTTGTTTCACAAATCACACAAAACTGTTCTTTAGTTTCATTGATTTTGTAATTACAAATGATGCGGAAACAAAGATAAGAAATACATCACTATTAAATTGTGTTAACAATTTAAAAAATTATGGGTTAATTATGCAGTAATTGTGGTTCTCACACACCTAACTATGTCTTCTGGATTTACGATTACCAATTCACAGGTAATTCTCAAGTCCAGTCAATGAAAACATGCAATAAGCCTGTCTTGTTTACTTTAGTTCCTAACCTATTATGGAATAACAGCTATTTAAGCAGATCATAATTCAAAGCAGACATTTTCTAGCAAATTATTTTAGTGCACAAATATAATTAAGCATGTGCATACACACCTTTTTAATAATTTTTTTCTCACCTTATTGTAATTAGTAATTTTCCACCAACAATACCGACTGGTTTGCTATGATTGGTTACCACCACATAAGTTTTACTTAAGATATAAAATATATCAATTTCTATTAACACTTAAGAAAATCCCAACACCGCACGACCTGCTAAGTTTTATTGTAAACAAACACACAAGATAACACGTTTCCAGTTTTTCTGTATACCTCATAAAGCCCTCTTCACAATAACGCGACGCGAAGTGATATCGCACCGAACCAGCCAATCTTAATTCATATCGCTCGCGACAAGAGCGTTAGCGTATGGTATTCCAAATTAAACATAAGTATTGCAAATACATTAAAACATGGTAACGACGAACAAAGTGACAATGTGGTGAAAAATAACAATATTCTTTTTCTCGCTTAGGAAAATGTTGCAGACCAGCGTAAATTGAGATTGTAAAGAAAATTGTACGTATGAGTAATGTGGTTTGTTTATGGGAGGAAAAAAAAAAAACTCGGCACACTAACAAGAGCATTAATTTTGAAATTAAATGATCAAATTAACATGTAAGGCCAACACATTTTATATAACCTTTTCTTTAAAAAATTTCAGTGTACAATATATTTATATTTACAAAATATTTGCATTTATTTTCAATTTAACTGATGGTATAATTGAAAATATTTAGTCTCTTGTTACATTTTTGTACGTTTATTGTAAATTACTACTACATTTTAACAGAAACAACATTTTTGTGTAAATAAGTTGTATTGAAGGGAGCGCTATCTAGTTAATACTATGTATTTAGTGGAATTTGAATTCTACTATACGAGTTACATAAAAATTTAATGATATCTCTAGAATTACAGTTCTATAAGGAATTTCTCATAGCAGAACAAATTAGATTTTTGTCCAAATGCGTAGTTAAATAATTACTCTTAATCTCTTTATAAATAACAGTGTATATTTGTGTGTTGTCAAATATCACTTGGCAGATGGAAGGCTACTTCAATTTCTTTTTCTCTGCCGGATGTATTGCGTCATGTCACACTTTGTGAAGGGCACTGCCGACAATACTTTGTGTCATCGCTGCCTTACACTACATCGCATCGCGTTGCGCTATTGTGAAGCAGGCTTAACACATAATTTAACATTTCATTTTTCTATTGTAAACACAGCTCACAATAAAAGTCACAGATATCACAGTGTTGGAACCCAGAAACGCCGCAATTAACAACTTAAGAGCGCTCATTGTGGAGAAACTGAGAAACGGCACTCAATGATAGTCAAAGCATGGCCGATACACTTTGGTAATAAGTCTTTGATGTTATGAAACTGCCGATAACACCAGCCGGCAGACAGCGCATCATCTTAACCTTACTAAATGTCTACAAAAAGTGAAATAAGTTACCTTTTTAAATTAAAGTGATAAATAAGTGACTCTTTTCAACTCCTGTTACAGCGGCAAATACACAAAAGTTTAATCCGTATTTTCCATTGGGCTACGATATGTTGCTACTAGGGATATTGCGATCCGACATGCCAGCTGCAGGCTTTGATTGTGCCGTTGGCAATGTTCATATCTACTACCACCTTAGAATGGCTAAAGTATACCACCATATCATAGGGACACTGGATGAGAAACATATATCTCCACAACAACAGTTGGGAAAGTTGTCATGTGATAATCTGAGTTGTGATAATACGCACCATAATTCACCCAGTAAAAGGTAATATATATAGAACATTAATTCCCCTTTTGATTTTGGTGTAATTAATTTCCCTTTTGATTTTTGTGTAATTTTTTATGAATATTTCGCTTAATTTTAACTTCTGTGGCTGTATTCAAAAATTGTTTGACATAATTTTTATCATAGAAAGAAAATACTGAATGATAAATAAATTTTAAGTAAATAGAGCCAACAAGTTTATTACAAACTTTCAGTATGTAGTGTTTCATAATTTTACATTTATAGTTTTTGAAGAAAACCATAGTAAAATCTAACATTAGAATAGATAAGGGATTGAATTTGTGACACTGCCTCTTATACGAACAGGTGCAATGTCCTGTATGGACAATGAGCGGGTTTATATAAGACACACTACACATGAGTAAGGCATTAATACACGCAAACGGACACGTCAAAGACTAGTCGGAGGCTAGAGAGCCTCTACAGCACTAAACAAGGCGTGAGTTTAGAAAATCGGTGGTGCAGTGAATATGTAAGTGCTCTGCAATGACTGAACTGTGTGTGTAGTTAACAAGTGCTCTACACACACCCTGCAGCAACGATGCATGCACCGCAGTAGACAGAGGAGGTCGACACGCACCCTAATTGCAATAAACCATTCCACAAACTGGCACGAGTGAGACGCAAACTAGCGCACTCGGGGGTTAAGAGAGGCCTGAACGACCAGAGAGATAGACGGAAATGCACGAAGGAGACACCTAGCAGCTGTGGACACGTGGCAGTGTGTCATGCAGAGTTAAAAAAAAAAAAAAATAGCACAGAGAGCTTTGTTTCTGATTGAAATTAATTATATACGATTGTAGTTTCCAATTAAAGACAAGTGTTATGTATGTTTCCATTTCAGGGTTTTGTGGTGTTTTTATAGGTTGAAAGACTTAAACCATGAGATTTAAATATTGCAATCCATGAGTAAAGCTATTAACAATAGACAGCAACAATTTTAATTTTGTAACCTAAGTTAAAGCCTGTGCGCTACATTTTTCTTGTACTATTTCTTCACTTTGCTTGAGTTCACCGCAAAAGAACAAAAAAAGTGGTGGTGGATTTCTGTAGCAAACTTAATTTTACGATGTTTGTGAATACCTAATTTTTAATTTTGGGATTTTTTACATGTAAATAATATTTTGAAAATTTTATACTTCAGATTAACTAGATTTTTATATTGTTAAATTATTTTTTTTTATGGTCTCATATCATTCTTTCTGATCATTTGTTTTGTTAATTGAGGAGTTCTGGGAAAGGTAGGCCTAAAGTGCTATGGGCCTTTTTTCCCCACAATGTTTTAAATGAACCGCCATGTCTTCTACCAATGCACCAGAATTTAGTTTGACACCTCAACACCAGAGTCAAGGATATTTATTTTTGTGTGACCATTTACACAGTTATCTATGGGCCCATTCTCCATAGAACAGTTGTTTTGTTTCCTGTATTATTGTTGAGGTTATGAGAGTTTGTGTTTACTAATGCTAATGATATATAAAATGTTAAAATATATTGACAAATAACATTGATATACATCCAGGCGTTTTGAAAAGAAAATGGAAGGAAGACAATCAGAAAAGAAGAAGAAAAACGACTACGTGATGAAACATACATGAAGACTAGGAATATTGATGTTCCTGCTAAAACATTTCGTGTTGTTACTGAATACTGCAACAATAAGCAGTTGCAGTATGAAAAACTAAATGCTAGTGAACAAGGTGACTTTTTAAAAATAAAAAGTAAAAGTCTGCAAGATGCTTTACTTGCCAGCTGTATGAAAGTGAAGGACAACACAAAAAACAGGAAAGTTACTTCTGACCCTATGGTGAAGTGAGTGCACACATGAGTGTACACTCTGACAGATGGTGGTGTTGCCCAAGTAGAGTGCAGGAAATTAATTTTACAGTTGTTCCAGATATCTGCAAAGAGAATATGTGTCATTCAAGGTAAGGTAACTGTAAATGAAAACCTTAAAGAAAAAAGGGTACACATGCAAACAGACCTCATAAAAATTATGCAAATGTGTGGGACATGGTGGTGGTGGTGGTGGTCGTAGTACAATTAACAATTTTATACCATGTTATATTACAATAAACAAACTTGTTATTAACGTATCTCAGTCTGGCAAAATTTAGTTTACTACTGTAACGCAGCTGTTGGGGGACATAACTCAGACCAGCGTTATAGCTTTTCGCGCTATTCCATGAGTGACTGGGTACATTAGCAAAAAAGCCAGTGTGGTAATGGGGCATGGCACCTATCTGTCAAACACGGCGCAAGTGTTGTTATTTACCGCCGTATCTCGTGAAACGTTTAGCCCCTTGCTATGGGAACTTTATTTTGTCTATCTGCATCACTGGACTTGACAGCACCCAAGGGAGGGAAATAGAAGAAAAGAAACGTGCTGTTATGAAGTGTCACAAAAATACCACATTTTCCAGGCAAAAATGTAGACTACTTATTCCACCAAGAGCGGTGTTCACTGTGAGTTGTTTGTCATGTGTGTTTAAAAGAAGGGAGTTGACCCCCCCCCCCCCCCCCCCACTACCTGCTGGGTTTGGTTGGGAGGAAGTGAGAATGAGAAAGGAAGCTCACGTCCAAAGGTCAAATGCAAGCTTGCACTGCAGATGGGATCTAGCAGTGCCTCATGCATTGTGAAACATGTCGCTTGCTTGTCTGATTTGCATTTTACAAAGGAAAAAATAACACAAAAAAAAAAGTGAAATATTTGTGGCATGCAAAGAAAGGCCGCTTTTCTGCATTAAGCACTCGTCTGCTCGGAATTCTTTTTTCGAAAATTGGAAGACATATTGAATAGCCGCTATATTCACATTATAATCTAAGTGTCTACATCATAATTATAATGATTACATAGAGCTATACCCCATGGGAGATTAATTATAAGCCTGTAAATTACTTAGAATCACGAATTTCGAGGCCTGCCTCAAATTGTAGAACTTTTTCTCCAGAAAATGGGAAGACCTACTATTACAGCTGCTATACACACATTTTGAAGTGTATACGTAGTTGGGCGAGCGCCTACATCCTCTGCAGCACGGCCGGGCACGGCGGCTTGCTGCAGTCGCTCAGGCCTAGATCCTCGGGGCTGTGTAGCTGTCGGTCATCACTACAAAATTACTCTGGAGGGCAACGGCCAGCCGCCATCATTGCCGTCGTTACAGGGCCGGTATGCTTCGTAACAGCGTCCCGGTATTGATAACACATGCTGATATATGCTATTCATGTCAATGTGTTGAATTTATACAAAATTTAGGTGGCGTGTTGGCCTCTGCACTGGCATGATGAGGCCTGGCAATGTTTATGGGAATACAAAAATTTAGTGCAGTCTACTTGAAATGTTAATTATCCTGAATTTTTCATCAAAAATTTCTGACGTGGCCTATACACGCACATGGCCTCACTCACCAAAATATGGTAATATTAGAACACTTTTTATTTGCACACTTACCTTTAATCAGTTCACACATAAAATTGACTTTGTAAGAAAAAAACAATCGCTCACCATAAAAAATTAGAATAATTTGTGGGCATAGACCAATATAAACTTAAGAAATATTATTAAAAAAGGACATTGAACTAAATTTGAAGTTATCATACAAACACTGATTAAGAAACTTGTCTGTAATGCTTGGTACAACAAATGTCAAAGTCTATGATGGCAGCTTGAGAAATGTGTGACCCCTACCATCAGTAAAAGCTAGTTTTTCATAGACTGAAAACTGTGGATAATAGAAACTTGTACCGCTGTTGGAGAAAAGGTTTACAAAAACAAATCCGCACATAATTGAACCAGCGTCTCAAGGTACCACGGTTGGTGAGGGATTACAATTACATAAATGTGTTACACTATACAACACACGCATATTTCAGGTTAACATCTAAGTGCCAGTAAAAGTGTGACAGGACACTTGCAAGTATGATATGGCTTGGAAAGTAGCCATGCCATCTCCCCACACTGATCCGATGCCCAGATAAGATGGAAAGGTTGCGACAGTGACATTTTTTTTGGCCACATTTACAACCAAACAGCAGAACAGTTATTATAGGGCCACATAAAAAACAGACTATTAGGAATTCTTCCATCAAATACATCACTCCACGTCAACAAAACTGAATAGGGAAAACCATACTATATTGGCTGTAATGAATTAGTAAAATAGATCTCTGCAGTGAAAGGAGGGAGAAAACACGCTCCCTCCGCCTCATCCATCAACGTCCCTGACTCACAACCACCCGCTGACAGACCACTCTCTTTCCACTTATTTATTTATTCAGGCAGAGAGACATAAATTGACCCATGGTATAACCAAATATGCAGTATAATGGGCCTCGGTATTCCAGGCTTCCACTGTATGTTAAAAAGTAAAACAAACATATTTACAAATTACTGTGAATTTATCTTGACTTGCGTCAATTAATTTGTTAGCAAATCATAAAATAGAAGTATATCTAAATCAGTTAACATTCATGGTTAATAAATAATACTTGGACATACTTTCAAAAAACAAAAAATCACGTATTTGGGTTAGACTTTAAGGGATTACTGATTTGCAATATCTTTTACATAAAATTTGGTTTATAATGCTATAATATCTTCAGAAACTTCAAGAATTAATTCATCTTAACCCCCGAGAGAAACGGAGTAATGAACATTAGAAATGCACTCACCCAATTGGAGGGAAGGAAGAAACTTAGACACCATGCGTAGTGTCTCCGGCTCTCGTTGATTCTGTCGCCAGCACCAAAAATACATAAATAAATAACAAAATACTTTTTCTACTACTGTTGTGCAATACTACATTTCGGCAATCACACATCATGCCAATTAGAAGATCGTCATCGCTGACAACATCCTGTAGTACTTAATGAAGGTAGGAGCGGTGAAAAGGGTGGAGGTGTTGTCAAGAGCTGGATCCATTCTCGGTGGTGAGGAAAGGAACTAAACCTTTAGTTATGAGAGCGCCGCTAGATGGCTCAGAGGTTGCGAAATGGCACTAACATGTGGCCAATAAGTCGCTCTTCCCTTGAAGCTACCGCTGGGAAAACTTGTATCTCAGCACGAGATTACCATCTAGCCGGCCGCAATCTGATAACTACAGGCCAGAGTGACATATCACACAGCTTCGTGCATAGGAGTGCAGAGCGCGGTGAAATGCTCAGGTAGCGTACCTGACTAAACGGCAGTCCACCTGAACCATGCTGACACTAAAAAGCCTTTTACTAGGCTACCAACCACTAACCTATGTGACGTTAGGAACACACTTCTTGAGTTGTCAAACATGGGCTCTTGTAACAAATTACCTTTCGCTAGTCCACTAAGTGCCACAGTCACAGGAGTCAAACCGATAACTGAGTTTTTATGCACTTCTGTCTATGGCCTTACTCAGAGTGTGTGCTTTGTATAGAACAAAATCTCCAAATTGAAATGGGTTAACCATATGGTCCTTATCATATCTCTCCTTTGACTTGCAGTGTGCCAATTTTAAATTCCCCTTAGACCTTTTCCAAATCTCCCTGATGTTGCTGGGATAATCAGGTAGGAGATCGGCAAGCGACCAAAGATTGGAGAGTGGGGTGTTAGGTTTGTAGGTGAATATGAGTTCAAAGGGAGTGGACTTATGTCCTTCTTATCACACATGATTAAATGTCATCTGGAGCCATTCAATATTCTGATCCCATCTATTCTGACTGTTCCCATGGAAAGCAATTAAAGCTGAGCGAAGATTCCTATTAAACCTCTCTGCATGGGAAGGTTGTGGATAGTACGGCGTAGTGGTAACATGTTGAATGCCATGACTGAAAGACATGTTCCTGAATGTCATAAATTTAAACTATGGACCATTATCAGACACGACAGAAGGAACCCCTGAAATTTTGAAAATGTAATTTTTCTATGCTGCTATTGTGGTATCTGAAATAGCCTTACGTAAAGGAATCAACCACACGAATTTCATGAAGGCATCTATACATACCAATAGCATGATGTTACCTGATTTAGAACGAGGAAAAGGTCCAACAAAATCTATGAAAACTTTCTGTAAAGGGCATTCAGCAAAGTCAGAAGAACGTAATCCTGAGTGTCTTGCGCTATTTGGTTAGTTTGCAAAATGTTACTCTGCTTGAAACATCTTGGTACCTACCTCTCCAAAAAATTAACACTGATTGCATTAATGGTTTTATATATTCCTAAATAGGCTCCTAATGGTGACAAATGAAAATATTGGAATACCATGTCACGTAGGTTCTGAGGCAAAACAATTTTATACTGGCTGGATAAACGAGATTTGCAATGCAAAACACCCTTAAACAATTAATAGCCTACTGTTTTGGTGCAGTGCCCTTCTGAACTTGATCAATAATTTCTCTTCTAGAAGCGTCTACCTTATGATGGGTCTCAATATCCTGAAAAGCTAACGGAAAGTTCGTTAGCTAAGCACTACAAATGTTTGTTCCTGGTTGGAAGAGGTTTCCTCAGGGTAGTTCTCGAACATATGGGACAAAGCATCCACCACAATATTGTGTGTTCCTCGGATGTGTTGAATTTTGAATTTAAATGAAGAAATTTTGACTATCCAACGACCTAATTTTCCCAATTGTTTGGGATGAGCTAATAACCATGAGTGTTTCAGATTATCCGTTTCAAGAAGAAATTCCTGATGTTCTAAAAACTGCCTAAACTTATCAGTTCCGAAAACCACAGCCAAACACTCTAATTTGTCTACGATGAAGCTTTTCTCTCCTGGTGGGTTAGGGTACGGGAAGCAAAAGCAATGGGCTGCCTCTGCCCATCTATTTCCTGTGACAACAACAGCACCTAGTGCTGTACCAGAGGCATCAGTCTGCAGGATAAAGGTCTTCGACAAGTCTGCTATTCTGAGTACTGGGGGACTAGTAATTGCTTGCTTTAAGAACTCAAATGCTTCATGTTGTTCTTTACACCAGTTAAATTTTGCTCCCTTATTTCTGAGAGGATTCAATGGTGTGGCTTGTTCTGCAAATTTAGGAATAAATTTTGAATATAAATTTACCACACCTAAGAAACGGGAAATACATTTTGCATCTTTGGGTGGTAGGAAATTTCTGATTGATTTAGTTCTGTCTGGATCTATGGAGACACTTTTCTCTGAAACTAAATGCCCGTGAAATGAAATTTTTTTTTACTGCAAATTTTACCTTTTTGAGGCTCAGTCTCACCACGACTTCCTTCAAATGACTGACATGTTGATCAAAACCTTCTGAATACACAACTAAATCATCTAAATAATTAAAAATATATTTAAACTTGACATTTCTTAAAACCTGATCACGGAGACATGCGAGTACTTGTGCTGCTATAGCTAGACCAAAAGGTACAGCCTTATACTGAAACAAATTCCACAGCATGCAAAATCCGGTGATGTGTTTTGAATTTTTGATGAGAGGAATCTCGTGGTAAGCAGAATTTAGATCAAAAACACTAAAATATTTAGCTTTACTGAACCAATGGAATGTTGAATTTAAAATAGGCAAGGGAACACTTTCTGTCTATTTGTTTGTTTAGGAGACTATAATCCACCACTAAACAATGGTAATTTCCTTTGGGAACCAAAAAGACTGGATAACTGAAAGAGGATTTGGATGGCTCAATTACTTGATTGTATAATAAAATCCTGAATTTTGTTTCTCGTTATTTCCATTTTTGGAGGTGGCAAATCTTAAGGATGATGCTTTACAGGTTTGTTGTCCAGTAACTTGATATTATATTCAATTAATGAGTTCAGCCCAATTCAGGGGTCAACATATCTGGGAAACTAGCACACAATTCCCTGATGTCCTTTTGTTTATCCTCATCTAGGTAACTCAACACAAGAGTATCTTTATTATTATTAATTTGAGATACTTGCCCTTTTTCGCTGGGTTGGCTATAATTAACAAATTGAATTAATACTTGCCTATTAAATTTAAACCTAATGCATCTGGCTTGAATATCAATTAACATGCCTGTTTTTGAGATGAAATCTGATCCCAGAAAGAGGTCAGTACCAATAGTGTCACACACTAGAAATGGAAAAACCTATGAAAACAAATCAATTTTAATTTTTACCATGGCAGCAATACTCACTGGTAAAGGTTGGTCTGAAGTAGTGACACATTTAATACTTACTGGTTGAGTACTTTTAACATAACCTTTGTTGTTTAATTCCTTGAATAGTGAAACTGAAATAAAGCTACGTACTGATCCTGTATTGACCAGACCTTCAATTTCAAATGCACCCACAGGGTTGCTACAGAATGTCAGGATCAAATTTCCCTGACTTTTCCAGGTTTTCCTGATGAAAGTGAAAATTTTCCAGTCTTTAGCAGAAATTAATAAGAAATCACTAAAAATGTTAATTTAAAAAATTGGCACTAAAATAAAATTGCTGGGCTGTTTCAAAAACTAGTAAAAACTAAAGGATGCAACAGAAACTATAATGTATAAAAAACGTGGTGCACGTTAGTACCTAATAACGAAACAACAATCTACATGTACAACATGATAATTATTACAATATACTTACACCATTCTTCAGACTGCTGTTCACTTGGAGAAAATTCTGCTTCTTGAAATAAATTGACCTTGAAATGGATTCTGGAAAGTACATCTTGTTTGTGCAATAACCTTATCATTATGAGATATGTTCAACAGAAACAATTGCAGTTTCCAATACTCCGTATTATTCATAGCACTTACTTCACTCGAATATTATGTACAGAATTAGGCCAAACATTAATGAATACAGTTTGCTATGAAAAATTAACTTTAAGCAGTGATTTTTCTAGTGCATTAATAATACTTATCATAAACTGCTCATCAGTTTTCACACAAATAATAATTTGAAAACACAATTAATTAAATTTATTTTTTAAAACAATGTAACTGTCTTGAATATATTTTTTAAAAATCTAGTTGAAAAGAGAAGGATATATAATATTAATTTTTGCCACAGCTCAATGACATTATTTCTTCATCTATTGCTTCCGTTTCCCTTCGAGTGTCACAAACAATCTTTTTTCACTTGGCTGACAGCTCTTTCGGCCTTTCACAAATCTGTTTCTTTTCAAGCACCTCTTATTTCTTGTCTTTACTCTGAAAATCTTTCAGCCTGTACTGGATTCAAATTCTAGCCAAGTAAACTATGGTACTAAGGTACTGCAGGCGACTCTGCCTAGTTATAAGATCCTTTAAGATGACTGGGGCTTGCAGAATATCAATGAAGGGGATCTCTTTAAACCTCCTTTATATAACTCTGTAATACTCTCAAGTGAACAACACTTTACAATATAAATTAATTTGTTTAAACGGGAGAGCAATACTTTTAATAATACTATTATGCAAAGCCACTCTGTTAATTAACTAATTATTGTCCTAAGGATGTATCACCAGAACCATTTCACCTTAAATGATGCCGAAGGCTGCGTCCCCCGACATATTGCAATGGCGGCTCCAGTACACCACTCTCGTTGTCGTTCTTGAGGTCGGGCACTTGCTGACGTCCAGACAGCGTCCTCACGCTTCTCGCAAACGTCTGGCCTCACAACGAGCTTCGCACTGCCCTATATTCTTGTTTGTTTGGGGTTCCGCCAACTGTTTATAATTCCCGCTTGACGCAATCCCTCGTGTCCTGCTTTCCCGCTTTGTCTAATGCAGGGTTCACGCACAGGCATTAGCTAAGAGAGGGTTCAGCCCGCTACAAGCCTCAGAGCTTCCCCATACAGTCCTCTTGCATTTCTTTTACGATGTATCATCTTCTTGCAGACCTTGAGATCACGTAGGCCACCAGATGCCACAACTCCATTGTAAACCTACCTCTGAGCAACAAGAGATTTTTGAGCTTGGTTCTGAATAACTAACTGTTTGTTAACAGAGAATCCTCTCTCAACTCAAGCATTCCCATGAGACAGGATTAGAACTTTCTTCACAAAGTTCAACAGGTTTGGCACACTAAAACCTGAAAGAAGAGTACTCCAGAAATAGTCCAGCCTTTCTTGTTTGCTAGAATACTTTTTAACAGATCACATTACTGCTGGACTAGCATAAACTTTTCTGAAATCTCTTTCAACCCTATCTGCTTCACTTCCCGAAAGCCAGTAAGCTTCTCGAAAAACTTCTTAAGCTACCTGAAGACGTTTCAAACTGATACTAACCGATTTTGAAATAACCGAAAGCCAATTAGCTTCTTCAAAAACTTCTAACGCTGCCTGAAGATGTTTCAAACTGATACTAACAGATTTTGAAATAAGAGTTGGGTCACAAAATGATACACCCTTGCAATGTTTATATTTCATAGGAGCTTTTTACAAAATTTTTGTACATAATGTTTGAAGAAAGTGAAGGCTGTCTTTCTTAAAGCAGTCCAATTGTAGCTGCAATGCATTTGTATTGTGCAAAGCTGCATGAGTACTGTAGACAAGACTAACGTGTTTTGAAAATTTAAAGTTCTCTTTCTAAGCTACATCAATTGCTGTAACTTGTTGACAACTCAACATAACCTCTTCCTTAACAAACATACTCATCAATGTTTTCAAAATATCTGAATGTTCTGTGTACAGAAATGGTGCCATAGGCAGATCTGTCTGAAACTCTGTCAGAAATGGTTCAAGTTCTGTGGCAACGTATGCGAAAAATGCAAGTTTAGACCCTAAGAGACTATCCCTAAGTGCTGTTACAAGAACTTGTTAGCTAAATGAATTAATTTCCTTCTTGTCATTTTTCACCCCTTCTACAAACTTCTTCAGGTTTGGCAAAATGTTCAAAGCTCTTTGTACTACATCAGATTACACAACCACCTCAAAGGACAAAATTTTTTTTACAATGTGTGGACCCTGAATACAACATATATTCTCACGCCTTCCTGCTGGAACATCTTTGAACACATTATAAATAGCTGTGAGGAATTCAACAACTTACCAACCTGTTTTTTTGTAGCTGTTTTAAATGCATTATTCATTACATGTAAACCACATGTTCCCATGAAGAGCATAACGAAACAGTCTGGATCTTTGCCTTCACTCAAATTCTCTTTCAAATCCCTAAGAAACTTGATATTTACATTTGGACCATCAAGAGAGACCTGAAGAAGGAGTTACAAATTAAGGCGAGACAAAGTTTCCTTGAAAGCACAAACCAAGCCTACTGACTTTGTACTTCCCAAAAACGCAGAACTGAAATAGCGAGTACAAAACTTACCTTTGGATTTGCTCCAGAATTAAACACCAATATTCATCTGCTGTAATTGAGCACACTTGTTTAGGGACTCATCAAACAATGGTACAAAACAATCCGTCTCATTAACTTCACTTTCTAAAATGCTATGGAAAAATGCTCATTTGAATTTCCAGTAACCAACAGCAATTTTACTGACTTTTCCAGGTCTTTCCTGAACACTTTAAATTTCCCTGCTTTTTCAGGTTTTCCAGACCTGTAGCAACCCTGACCCAATTGTATGACAAGAAAAGGTAGAAATGGTTTGGTAAGGGGTAAAATGTGGTGACACTTGTATCTTTTTTAGATACCCACTTTTCTTACATTTTTTTTTACAATTTTTATTACTAAAGCAAAACAATTTATTTCCTCAATTATCTTCAACAACATTTTTTTAATACACGCAGGTTGTACATTGGTATTTAATTTCCTTTAATTATGTGCCCTTACTTTCTTTGAAATCTTTTGTTTTTGGGTGGTCTAGACCTTTTCTGCTGAGGTTCAGATCACTGCTATATGCATTTTTTGATTATTTTTCCTTTTTTAACTTTTCCTGTAACTTAGTGCACTGTTTTGCGATATGTCCTGGTTCTTTACAAAAAAAAGCATACTTTGCTTGATTGCTTATTAGTATTTGCTGTGTCCTTAGACATATCTTTTATGTTAGCACTAGTGGAATCAACCTTTTCCCTATCTTTCTGGTCTAGTTTTCATTTTCGGAATGAGGTGGGAGGTCTCCTGAAATATAATGATGTGGTTTATCTTGATTGGTCAGCAAAAGCAACATTAGATGAATTAATGCAGAACTGTCCAGATCTGCAAAAGTATGGGGTCTGTAAGCAAATGCAGCATGCCAGCACTCAATGGGATTCAGTCCATCTACAATGGTCAATACTACTTCCGCCTCTGATACTGGTAAGCGTAACACCATAGCTGCATCTTTAATATCTGCTATATAATTAGCCAAGGGCTCAGAAAGTAACTGCAAACGATTGAACCACTCCAGTCGGATGTTGACTACCATCCTGGCTGGGATAAAATAATTTAAAATGTCCTGGTGATACTGATCAAAAGTGTAGCCATTCGTAATGGCTAGGGTTGTCCTATCACTCAAAGAAGAGCGAGTAAAAGGAAAAACAATTTCCTACAGCTGGTTGTCAGGTATATTACCCTTCTGTTTGATTCTAATTAATTCTGTCAAAAACTTGAGCAACTTATGAATATTTAAACTGTCTGTTTCAGGAAAAACAGCCAAAATGCTTTCCAGTGGGTGCGAAAGTTTTCCAATGGCAGAAAAAGAGGATGACATGTGCTGGGTGGAAGTAGGGTGTGGTTGAGCCTGTTGGAGGGGTAGGGGTGGAATGCGATGAGATGGGGTGAGTGGTGTAGGCCTGCTGTGGTTTGGATACCAAATGTTCTCTTATGTGGATTCAATGGGAGTTCGGAATGTAATTGGGTAGGAAAGGGGTTTGAAGGGTGTTGGGGTATGGCAGTAAGGGAGTATATGAGTGTAGGACTGGTAAAAAAGAGGTGTGCAATGGGTTGGGATGTTATTGCGGACTGTGGTTGAGTGTGTTTTTGGGATATATAAGTCATATGATAGGGAAGGGGTTGATATTGTGAATTTAGGGGTGGCGGGAATGGATGGTGCAATGAGTGTGGTGGGTGTGAGTGGAGATGGGAATGCAGATGTCTCTATTTCCACAACCACAATGCGGACACTAAGGTCTTTTTCTGACCGCCCTGAAATTGATGAACCAAACAGCGCCTTCCTTGCACTACTACTTGCCAGATTGCGGTCTGTAGTTAACAACGCTGCTCCTATCACTAATTGCAACTGCTGGGAGATACTCTGATAATCTGTGTTAACTGACTCTGTGTTAAGTAGGCAATATGCAGCTGGCCCTAGGCTAGTGACTGAAGTATTCCTAGTTGGTTAATGATATGAGTCAACCTTGTCAAGCATCTTTGAAGCTCTGCTTGACGTAAACTATTATGTACACACAAAGCTATTCTGTTAAGCTCATAGACCTTTCGCGCACAAATGGCAAACTCGTCCATTATAGAGAGATCCTTTAAATACCCCACTGACGAGTGGATTTATTCCTTCAGTGCCACTTGAAATTTCTTCCACAACTACTGCACGTCACCAGAATAGTCTAAGTTACGAGACTTCAACTCGTATTCAAGTTCATCTTTGAGCATGTATTCTGATACAACAGCACCTTCCATGATTGCAAAAATGTACTTGGACCTTAATCTCTAAAAAAAAAATACAATATCATAACAGTTAACTAAGCAAGCACATACTTCCCTTTTTATCTATTTACATAATACACTGCACCTACCTTCCCTTCGAAACCAAGTGCATGTAGTTTGGTAAAATTATTAAACTTATATTAAAACTCGCGAAAAACCATTTTAACAAGTCCCATAATAACATAAATACTGCCGGAATATTTTTAAAACATTGGGGACAAAACCAAATTCCATTAGGATGAAATGTAAACAAACGAAAATGGTCTAGATAAATTGTCACCACGTGCAGTTAGCACTATTGCGCCGAACAAAACAACATCGCCCTGATGGGAGATTAGCGCTGGTCTGCACGTACCAAAGTAAATATTGTGATTGTACACAAATAACCTGCTTACTTTTATGGGTGATAAACAGCACGTCAACATAAACATTTAAACTGCACAACAGCTCACAACTGTTATGTTACTACTTAGTGTTCAGCTGCACATGTGAGATGAAGGTCGCGCAGAAATATTCAGTCACTTAGGAATCAGTTTACACAACGCAATTAATTTAATTACTAAGCAACTCCATGCAAAACACACTTAAATTACAAAAAATAAATCACTTTACCTTGACTGATGTAGTTCCGGGATTTGGACATGTCAACAAATGGAGTATATATGAGCATTGCCAAACATGATATACTGCAAGACAGTTAATTTTATATTCCTATACGAATTCATGAAAATTCAGTCCTCACATGAAAATTATGTACGAACATTTTTGAATTACAATACTGATGCTATAATTTGTACTGTGGTAGCAAAGGCAAGAAAAGTGCCCTAACCTTGCTCTGCTACCAATTAATCTGTACATTGGCCCTTTAGAAAAAATCTAAATCAATCTGCTACCTTTTTCGTATACTTCTATTTTTAACTTCTGAACCAATTTCAACAACAAATTAATTTTAATAATAATAATAATGCATGCTGAAGCTTTGGCCGTGTACAATTCATAAACAAAATATTAGACCAGTATTTAAAAGGTCAATCAATATAAATAATGAAGTGGATCGACCGTAAGGAATTCCATAGATTATAAAACAAAATGAATTTGTGCAGGTAATTATTTAATATATCTTTTTGGTGGTGGTGGTGGTGGTGGTGGTAGTAGCAGTAGTAGTAGTAGTAGTAGTAGTACAACTAACAATTTCATACCACATTATATTCCACAAAACAAATTTATTAACGTATCTCAGTCTGGCAAAATTTAGTTTACTACTATGCACAAAAATGGGAGCCCCTCATATGAGTAATTAATGTTAAAAAGTAAAACAAAAAAACATTTTTACAAATTACTACCAACTTATCTTGGCTTGCATTATGCATCATAACATTTTATTAGTTTGTTAGCAAATCACACAATAGAAGTATAATTAAATCAATTTACATTCATGGAAAACACTTAGACATACTTTCAACCACACAAAATCACATATTTGGTTTCGAGTTTAAAGGATTACTGATTTGCAAAATATCTTTTACATAAAATTTGGTTTAGAATGCCAAAATGTCTCCAGAATTAAAATAATGTTGTGCTCATCTTTATCTGAATGCCCTTCATTGTTGTATGTCCGCAAATACTGTCACTGCAGCCGTCATGCTGTCAGTTGACCCAAAAATCCCATCGTAGCTGCAAAGTGCAGCTAGGAAAGCTGAGCAGGAACGGAACATCACTGCTAAGGGTGGTCGAACCGGTGAGAGATGCCGTTAGAAGAGAAAAATGTTATGCCATGAGAATCGCACCCTCTGCAATACTTAGGTACAGAAACTTTAAGTATTAAAGCACCCTAACCCCGAGAGAAACGAAGTAACGAACATTAGAAATACACTCACCCAATTGGAGTGAAGGAAGAAATTTAAGCCACCAAGTATAGTGTGTCTGGCTATCGTCGATTTCGTCGCCGGCACCAAAAATACATAAATAAATAACAAAATACTTTTTCTACTACTGTTGTGCAATACTACATTTTGGCAATCACACTACACGCCAATTAGAAAATCATCGTCGCTGACAACATCCTGTAGTACTTAATGAAGGTTGGAGCGGTGAAAAGGGTGGAGGTGTTGTCAAGAGCTGGGCTAAGAGTGTTCGTACATCAGTACACAGCTGCGCAGGTGCGTCCCTGGATCCATGCTCTGTGGCGAGGAAAGGATTAGTTCCTTTAGTTATGAGAGCACCGTTACAGATGGCTCACAGGTCGCGAAATGGCACTAACAGACAGCCAATAAGTCCATAACAAAAAAAAAAATTTTTATAAGTGTCTTACTAAAACGGCACAGTATAATAAAACCCCACTGTTATAGATCTAATTTACACAGTACAGCATCACAATGGAAATACTGCATACCTTGCGTGTAAGAGCGATGAGGCGCTATAAGTGCATGTTAGTGTCGCCAGTATTGCTCCCTTGCTTCTTAATCTTGGACGCAGGGGTCCATCCCACTCTTAACTACTTTGTACACAAAATCTGCTAATCCGAACATGGCATAATGGCACATGATTATTGTTCTTAATTTCCTGAAACTGACTAAAATATTAAATACAGCAGTTAGGTTATGTTTCAACACTACTCTTTTGAGGAAGTCACCTACATACGAGTGACATTATCTATTAACACAATGTTAAGTGACTTTGGCTGTCACTGTGAAACTCCTAACACTTTAGCATCAACTTAATATCTTACACGATTAAAATCATGTTATGCATCTGTCAAACATGATGCCATACTGTCTTACCAACCTACACATCATGTACTACTCACTACAATGTCTGCTTTTGAGACACCTATTAATATCTCATGTTAGAGATCCATTTTATTGGGAGCGTTTATTACATGCCCTGACCTTGTTAATGTTTGAGTACTTTAATTGTTCATCAAACTGACAGTCACTTTCTGTGTTACCACTGGCACCCATACTCATACCTTTCCCCCACCTACCAAACTGAATATGTCTGCCCCTTCACTTATGTCACTGTTACACCTCATGTGGGTAGCATCTACCAAGCACTTGAATCCATTCACTATTCTCTTCACAGTATTGTTACAATTTCTCTTTCAAAGAAATTAAGTGGGCTATACCAAGTTCGTTAAGGGATGGAGGTCTTAATTAAATAAAAGCTAAAAGAATTAATTATAACTTCCTTATTTTATTTATAATAACTACAGCAAAATTCTCTGAACTCAAAATCTCACAATAAATTGATACCACTTACTGTTCACAACTAATTACTCCAATTTCATACAGTTCATAATTACCACAAAGAAATCAATTAAATTAAATAATTAAAGATCAGTCCCATAGACAGTGTATCAACCTATTCAAATATTCTGTCAAATATGTGTCCAAATTGACAGTTTGAATATTTACAGTAAAATCCATATTACACTTCCATTCAGTCCCACTTCAGTTCAGTCCATGCCCCACTAGTCGCAATGTTCAAAAGTCCTCCAAGTGCCCTCATGCACAGTAGCTTAACTCGTCGGTTTCACACCTTCTCGTCCATTCACATCACAAACACTTCGCCCGTCGTCGTCCCGCAATATCCTGTCGTCGTCTACACTTCACTTCGCTCACGCACTCTTGCTAGGCGGCCTCCATCAGACTGCAGGCCGCTGGGTTGCAGCACTATATATAGTGTCTTAGACTGCCACCTAGAATCTTCCCCAACACTGGTGATGCGTCGCGGAGGATCGAGGCGCCAACCAGTCTCACCAGAACGTTCTTGCGTCATTGCCAGACCCGTCGAAACCTCCAGCAGGGGAGAGGGGCAGTAGTGACACATGCAAGGCGCCAAGTAGCGCGACAGCCCGGTGTACATTATTCACAAGGTTCCCAGGAAGGGGGGTCAAGAGGCAATCCCGGGGGAGGGGAAGAATGAGATGGGTCCACCGCCACAGTGCCAGGCAGCAGCATGTAACGCTGCCCCCTCCTTAAGTCCGTTTGTCCTGAACAGACTCGACAACATCAGGACCTTCGTATAGCGCCAGTCGGACGATGTGGATAACCTTAGGCTTCGCCCAAGAGCCTTGTCGACAAATCCTATAGACCACATAATTTATCTGCTTCGTACGGGCTTTCCTTAAATTTCGGTTAACTTTGGGCAATATCTTTTCTTTCTTTGAAGGTTGTACAACCACACCAACTGTCCTCCTTGAAAAGTCTCCTCAGGCATTCTTAAGTCATATCATGTTTTCATTCTGTCACTGTTAATTTTAAGGTGCCCAGTATACCTTAACTGTCACGCCTAGGCTAGATATCTCCTTCCACGTCGATCGCCATCCAGTTTCCTTCCAATCCAATATTGGACGCAAGGTGAAGCACTAAGCTAATCATTTCTTATGTCCTTTTCGTCCCATATAGATGATCCATCACCAGATACAGGACCTTGAATTCTCATCCTCCTTGCTTTCCACAATACACCAACCTTCTCCTCCTGGCATTCACAATGACGACAGAATGGTTCGCATGGTCTCCTGGAGAGTGAACCTGTATTGCTGGGAAGGCGTCCAGACCTGTGTTTTATTTCAAAGTCATATTCTTGCAGGTGCTGTATCCACCGGGCTATTTGACCTTCAGGGTTCTTGAAATTTAACAGCCAACGTAATGAAGCATGATCAGTTCTTAGGATGAAGTGTCTGCCATAAAGATATGGATGAAAATGTGGAATCGCCTTCACCACTGCCGAAAGCTCCCTGCGTCTCACACAGTAGTTCCTCTCAGGCTTGTGTAGCACCTTACTGAAGTATTCCAATGGCCGCTCTTTTCCATCCTGGCTCTGAGATAACACAGCCCCGATGCCAACATCACTAGCATTAGTATGCAGAATATATTCACCTTCTCTACTCAGGAAGCCCAGTACTTTGGGAGATATCAGAATTTCCTTTAGTCTATTGGAAGCAATTTCGCACTCTGGGGTCCAACAAAATTTCTTTTTGCCTAAGTCAATTCATGCAGAGGTTTGGCGATGGTGGCAAACCCAGGCACAAATCAACGGTATTAAGCACATAAACCCAGGAAACATTGAATTTCAGTTTTATCCTTTGGTAGAGGCCAGTCTCTTATTGCTCTGGTCTTCTCAGAGTCTGTTTCAATCCCATGGGCCACTACAACATGGCCCAAGAAACTAATTTTCTTTTGGAAAAGATGGCATTTCTTGGGAACTAATTTCAGATTGGCCACAATCACTTTCTGAAACACAGAATCTAAGCGTGCCAGGTGCTCTTCAAAAGTCCTTCCTGTGACCACAATGTCGTCTAGGTACACCTGACAAATCTCTAAAGGCAGAACTTTCTCCATTAGTTGTTCGAAGGTGGCAGGGGCATTGCATTGCCCAAAGGGCATAACCTTCAATTTCCAGGTTCCTTTCCCTTGGACACAAAAGGTAGTCCTTTCCTTGTCTTCCAGGGCCACCTCACACTACCAATACCTGCTCTTCATGTCTAGAGTAGAAAACCTCAGAGAGCCTGCTAGGCTATTCAGAGTGTTGTCTATCCTAGGGAGTGGGTAAGAATCTTTATTGGTCACATTATTAAGTTGGCGGTAATCAACACTAAATCTAATAGAGCCATCTTTCTTTTTAACAAGCACAATGGGAGAAGACCATGGACTGACTGATGGCTCTACCACATCTAAATCTCTCATAGCTTTCAGAATGCTGTCAACAACCTCATATGAAGCTAGTGGTAGTCGCCTTGGTGGCTACTTTATGGGTCTGGCATCCCCTTTGTCGATGTGGTGGCATGCAACATTAGTTCTGCCAAGGTCATTGGGCTCACAGGAGAAAGCACCTCATTTCTCTGTAACAATTCTGAAACTGCCCTCTCCTGTCGCCAGATGAGGTTTTCTTTTGTTCTTGTCAGCAGTTCTCCCAGAGCATCTGGAAGTGGATATTCAGTAGGTTGTGACAGTGATGCTTCTGGAACATTTGGAAGTACCTGTGAGACCTGCTTCGAAAACCATATTGTGGCCCCCTCTTCAAGGTGGATATCATGGTCTGACAAATTAATCATCCTAACAGGCAAACAGTCCGATTTTGAAGAAATCAATGTCCTGGCTACAATGACACCATCGGGTAAAATGCCACCTTTCTGAGCTGGTTCAATTATGCCCAATCACCTGACAAATTTTCCCTGGCATCTGCCTGGAATAACAACTTCGCTAGAAGCAGGGAGCACAGTTGAATGATTACACACTACTGGGCAGTTCATTGGCAAAGATAAATCTCATCATGTTGACACTACCAACTTGGTATTACCTAAACGTAACACCCCCAGTCGAGTATCAATACAGCATCCCAGCTTACGTAATACATCAAGACCCAAAATACATTCATCCTCTATTTCTGCTATGTATATATCATGCTCTATCTCAAGGTTACCAAGCTGTAAGAGTATCCTTCTCTTGCCTACCTTTGTCCCGCAAGACTGGTGTTTACAAATTTTCCGAAGACATTGCTCTGTCACCTGCCCCTTGGCACCTGCTCTCTGGCTGTTGCTGCTACTGCTGCTGTTGCTAGGGACAGTTGGCTCTCAGGTGCCCTGGCTGTCCCCATGTCCAACATTCCGGCCATTTGTGTGGGGGACGGCGAGTCTCTGTAGTGCACACCCTGGAGGCGATGTCCCTCATGGTGGTCTGCAAGTCCTTTAATATCCTTTTGACCTGTCGCCCTCCCCTTCATCTAGCATCACTGCCCACACTGGACGTCGGGGCCCTGATGACTACCATGCTGACTCCACTTCCAGTGCTCGGGCCAAGGCATCCTGCATGGTGTGAGGCGCAGCTGAGCACACAGCTTGCCGCACCTCGGTGTCAGCGATGGCATAGACGAAGAAGCCGACTGTGATGACATCTCGTGCCTCTTCCAAGCGTCCCTCCAGAGACAGGTGTGACAGCTTTACAATATCCTGCCACAGCTCATGCAGTGGTTTGCCGGGTCGCTGGATGCGGCTTTACAGTTGGGCAGGATGGGCGTGCCGCAGGTACTGATAACCAAATCGAAGCTCCAAAGCTGACACCAGTGTGGAGTATTCTAGACTATGTCGTTCCGGCAGCGACTGCAGTATTCTCAACGCTGATCCCCTCAGTACAGCCACCAGGTAGTACGCCCGCTGCTCTTCAGTCCAGCCATTCAGGGTGGCCAAATATTGAACTGGTGCCGGTACTCGCGCCAAGGTGTCTGTCCATCATAAGGGGGGCTTATTAGTGATGCCTTTACCCACCCCTGGCTGAGGCGTACCTACACTGCAGAATTGCTGCTCCTCCCCTGCGATAGCTGCACTGACGGCTACCTCTACCTTATTCTTGCTGCCCACACTCGTCTCGGTGGTGACAAATCTTGGCTCCTCTTCCGGCCCTGCATGTCGCCTACCCTACTGCTGTAAGAACTCCTGCCATTCCTTCTTAACGGTGCTCACTTCCTGTTTAATTTCTTATTCAACACTGTCGATCTTCTTGTCTACACAGTCTATTTTATTGTTTACCAACTTGCTCACACCTATCTTTCTGTCCACATTCTCATTTACACTGTCTATTTTTCTATCAACACTGTCTATTTTTCTATCTACACTGTCTATTTTTTCTATCTACATTTTCATTTATACTGTCTATTTTCTTGTCTACTACTTCACTAACACTGTCTATTTTCTTATCTACAAGTTCACTAACAATAATAATTTGGCTATTTATAGATGCACTAACACTATCTATTTTACTATTTACATTTTCATTTACGCTATTAACAGATTCATTAACACCACTAATTTGACTATTTACAGATTCTCTGACACTACTTATTTGGCTACTCAGTCCTTCGATCCAAGACACAAAGTGCTTCCATATCTGCCAACATTTTTCTGGTAGCATTCACAAATTTCTTAGTAATTCCTTGGCCTATTGCTCAAATATCATGATATTCACAAATACTATACAGTTATTCTATTCTTATAAAATGCCTCCATCCCACGTCTGACACCAGTGTTACAATTTCTCTCTCTAGAAATTAAGTGGGCTATACCAAGTTCATTAAGGAATGGAGGTAATTTCCTTATTTTATTTATAATAACTACAGCAAAATTTCTGAACTCAAAATCTCACAATAAATTGATACCACTTACTGTTCACAACTAATTACTCCAATTTCATACAATTTATAATTATTACAAAGAAATAAATTAAATTAAATAATTAAAGATCAGTCCCAATAGACAGTATGTCAACCTATTCAAATATTCTGTCAAATATGTATCCAAATTGACAGTTCGAATATTTACAGTAAAATCTGTATTACTCTTCCATTCAGTCCCACCTCAGTTCAGTCCATGTCCCACCAGTCGCAATGTTCAAGAGTCCTCCAAGTGCCCTCAAGCACAGTAACTTCACTTGTCAGTTTCACAACCTCTCATCCATTCACGCTACAAACACTTAGTCCGTCGTCGTTCACACTTCACTTCGCTCACGCACACTTGCCAGGCATGGCCTCCGTCAAAGACTGCAGGCCGTTGGGTTGCGGCAGTAAATATAGTGTCTTAGACTGCCACCTAGAATCTTCCCCCACACCGGTGATGCATCGCGGAAGACAGAGGCGCCAACCAGTCTCACCAGAACGTTCTTGCGTCGTTGCCATACCCATCGAAACCTCCAGCAGGAGAGAGGGGCCATGCTGCATGCAAGGCACCAAGCAGCACGACAGCCCATTTTCCATTACTCACGGGATTCCCAGAAAGGGGGATCAGGAGGCAACCCTGGAGGAGGCGAGGGATGAGGTGGGTCCACCACAGTGCCGGGCAGCAGCGCGTAACAGTATCTTCCAATTTTCCATAGCGGTATTTTCTGTTACCTGCAAGTGTTTTGTAAGTGTTCACTATTCTCTAGTATGTTGATGTATCTGGAGCAGTGTATTCTCCTGTACTCCTGCTGGATTCTTTAAGATGGGTTTTGTTGTGTCTCAGTATCTTGCCCATTGTGTTCCTTATTATGTAAGACCTTGGGGCTTCATGTTTCCTTACAATTATAGCTAGTTGCCAGTTCTCATGCTTGCTTGTTTTCACAACCACCCTGTCTCCTGTCTTGAACTTGCTTACTCTTTTCAGGGCTGACTTGTCATAGTGTTTCTTGTATCACTTCTGATTTTCCACCATCCTTTTGTGTACATCTTTTTGTACTCTGGGTTGTAAGGATTGGCTCATCACTGGGAGTAAAGTTTTTATTTGTCTGCTCATCAGCAGTTGGCACGGCTAAATGCTCACACTTGACAAGGCTGTGTTTCTGTACTCTCTCAGTAGGTCTCCGAGTCCTTCTACTGATCATTACTTTTCTTTAGTATCATTTCTGTTATATGACAACCATTTTCTGCTAGGCCGTTGCTTCTGGCTTGTATGGGCTGCATGTTCGCACTTAAATTTCATATGATTGTCCAAATTGTGAGAACACCTGGGACGAGAATGGCATATTGTCTGCTCTTATTACCACTGATATGCAATGGGTGTATTACCATTGATTTGCAATGGGTGAAGAACACATTCTTTAGTTTTTCACATATGTTTCTACAGTTTTCTGCCTTATTGGTATGATTTCGAGCCACTTTGAGTATAAGTCGACAACAATCAGATAATTCCTGCAACCACTGTCTAGCATGTCCACAGATATCTTCCCAAAAGGAAGTTGTGGAATCTCTTGTACCATCATTGGTGATTTTATCTTGGTTGCATGATATTTCTCACAGATGCAGCACCCTTTAACCCACTCTGTAATATTCTAGTACATATTCCTCCAGTAGAAAACAGCCTTTGCTTTCATTATGGTCTCATCTCTTCCACTGTGACCCTCATGGAGTAAATTCAGAACCAAGATTTTCAATTGTTTACGAACTAGGAGCCTTGTCATTATAAAGCACAAACTCACTGTTCACATAAATATAATTTCTTATCGGCCAGGCCCACCTGACGCACTCTGGAACTTGTTTCTTGTGTTCTGGCCATCCTCTGGCATAAATTTCTTCAAGAGCTGATCGTTCAGCATCTTTAGCAGTTCCTTTAACGAATAGTTCTTTTTTTCCCTCAGACAACGGTAAGTGCTGAACTATCTCGTGTACGAGTTCTTTCATCCCTGGATATTCTTCACTTGAGTCTGGGAGGTGTGAGCGAGACAATAAAGCTGTTATGTACATTTGCAGCCCTGGAAGATATTTTTCTTCAATGTTGTACTTCAGTGTTTTCATTCACAGTTTGCGTAATATTGATGAGCCAATTTTTTCTACCAGTTTCCTCATTGTAGCAACTACTGGTTTATGGTCAGTCATCACTGTGACCTTGTGTAGCAATACACATAGTTGTGGAACTTTGCTATACTGAAGTCAATGGCTCTCATTTCCTTCTCTGTCTGGGAGTAGTTATGCTCAACTGGTGTCATGCTAGCTGGTGCAAAGGCCTCTAGCTGTTGGTTCTGCAGCAGTACACACCCTAACCCATCTTTCCTTGCATCACACTAAATGAATATTTCCTTATTCTGTGAAAAGTTTGCCAACACTGGAGCATTTGATAACAGGGTTTTCATCTCATTGAATGCATCATCATGTGCTGATAGCCACTGGAAGTTCACTCAATCTGATAACTATCTTAGTGGTGATGTTACCGCTGACATGTTGGGGATAAACTGTCAAAAAAAGTTGAACATACCCATACAGCTTTGGAGTTCCTTTTTCGACATTGGAGCTTTCATTTCCACTATCGGCCGAATGAGTTGTCAACTCTCATTCCTTGCATGCTAAATTTGAGCCTTACATAAGTGATCTCTTTTTTCTTGTACTGTACTTTCTTTGCATTAACGTTTATGTTTCTTTCTTTTGCACATTAAACCACTATTTGTAGTATTCTGTCATCTTCCTCTTCTGTCTTCCCATACACTATTACATCAACTTGATAAGAAGTAACATTGAGAATTTCTTTAAAGTGACTTTTGATTTTCTTTTGTAAGACCTCACTTGCATAGATAAGACCAAAAGGCATTCTTTTAAACTTGTATACTCTATAGGGAATAGAAAAGCAGCACAAATTACTTGATGTCTCGTCCAACCCCATTTGATATCTGTCTTTGAGATACAGCGTGGTGAAGTATTCATCAAATGCCAGCATCTCTGCTATTTCGGCTACTGTTGACAATAAGTGATGTTTGGTGACAATTATTTTGTTAAGGTATAGGGGATCGTGGCAGAATCTCAGATCACTGTTTTGTTTTTCTGCTGTCAGTAGTCTATTGATGCAATGTTCCCAACTTGGATTTTCATCTACCTTTTCAATTACTCTTCTCTTTCCCATTGAAGCCAATGTTTTTTTGAATATTACTTTCACTGAGGTTAGGATTTGTTGAGGAGGTTCAGTAAACCATTTAGCACCCTTTTAAATTTGTATGGTATAGGTGCCAGGAAATTTTCCTAGACCTTTAAACATTTCTGGGTTATTGTTGATAAATTCACTCATGTCTCTTCCTTCTTGATTAGATTTTATCATCTATACTTTTTAATTACTCCTAATTCTTCACATTCTTGTAGCCCTAGCAGAGGTGTTGTCTGCAGGTTCACGACTACAAACTTCAGGTTGGCCTTTCTTCCCTTTACTTTGCATATGGGGTTTACTACTCCTTTTGGTTTATTTACAGATACTCCAAATGCTTTCAATGTGATGTTTGTTGGCATGAGTGCCACTTTTGGTAACATTTCAATGACTATATTGCTTGGTATGGTTTTGATGGCTGCACCAATGTCGAGTTTGAAGTTTATCCTTTTATTTTCTATCCAGACATCTCTTCCTCTCTCTGGGTCCTCACTGAGTCAATTCCTTCTGCACTTGTGGTCTCCAGGTTTACTGTTATTCCATACATAAATGCTACATCATCACTGCCTCCACTTTCCTTTTCATCTTCATGTGTTCCAATTACATGCATATGTTTTTGGGTTCCACATACTTCAGCAAAATTATTAAGTTTACGACAGATGAAACACTTTTTTCCATAGGCTGGGCATTGTCTTGGAGGATGTTTCCTTCCACATCAATGACAGTTCGAGGAACTTTGTTCATACCTTGCCTTATTTTCTTATTCTTGTGTTTCATAGTTCTGACACATTGCTCTTGTGACCCTCTTTAAGATGGCTTTACCTAGATGCACTGCATCTACTATTGTGGTTCTTCCTTCGGAACTTCCTTGTTCTGTTGCCCTTCCTTGCATTTGTGTTGCCTGTTATCAGCTTCTTTCAGATATTTGGCAGTGAGATATTGCTTGTTGTAATGTCAAATCTTCCAGTTGTAGTAGGCTTTCCCTTAATTATGTGCTGCAAATTCCCACTATAATTCTGTCCCGTATTAAGGAGTCTTCCACGTAACCAAATTCATATGTTTTTGCTAGTTTTTTAAGATCCATGATGCATTGGTAAATGGTTCACATTCAGCTTAATTATTATTACCTTTTGGGTTATTTGGCTATGGCCACGACTAATTAAGATACTTTCCAATTAAGATTTAATATGTGATTTAAGAGAAGTCCACTGTGATTTTGGTTATATCACAAGTTTATTGATGTAGAGGTAATTTAGAAGTTATGGCTATTGTTATTATTCATTTTGTCCTTTGAGAGTATCAATTTTTAAACTGTTTAATTTTCAGATAAAGAGTTTGAGGTTATCATTCATTAGTCCCTAAAGGATAATAAGAATTGTATGTTAAACATCACGTGAACATAAAGAAAAATATCCTGGTTGGCTCTCGTCTCACAATTGCTGAGTGAAGGAGGATTGTGGCATGGTCAAATGACAATCAGAGAGCAAGTAACAACAGACATGAAGCTGAAGTTTAAATCAAACCTATTACATTTGAAGAAATTACGCCACCACCGCCGAGAACGTACGCATGTGTGTAGGTGTCTATACGAAGTAAAATGGATATAATTATAATAGATTCGTAATTATTATAATTCTTTCAAAAAATTTTAGTTTAATCATAGTTGATAATGTAAAGAAAATTATATCTATATTTATATGAGTTGAGAAGATGAAAGATATTTGTCAAATGTGTGTGAGAAGACAAATGACAAAATAGAAAAGGAGAACATCATTTCATTCTTCTAATTTTAATAAAATGTTATAACTGGCAACCAAACATGTGGCTGAAAAAAAAACTTTCGGAACTAGAGTCTTCAGAAGCTGTGAACTTCAGCAAAGGGAAGAACCACGCCTGAGAAAGATATCTTACTAATCTTCAAAACTACAGGAGAGTGTAGATGCAGTGCCCTGAGTGATGCCGATTGCCATCTAAGTAACATCTGACAGATGCTGTACACAATTTTCCACACCGAGGGACATAGTAGGAGCAACTCTCTGTGAATTGCAATGGCTGGAGAAAGATATTTTTTTTTTACGTTAACAGGTTCAGAAGGAAAAAAATTGCAAGTCTTGGTAAATTGAGTTATTTAAGATAAATTTGTATGTTGTAGTTAATATTGTTTATTTTTGGTAAATATGAGTGAAGAACACAACAACTTTGTAGGGTTTGGGGACTTTGTTTTTACGGAGACTACTGTAGACAGGCAAATGCCTAAATTGTTAGAAGCCATACAGAAAGAAATGCAAAAGGGTAGTAAAATAATACAGAAAGAAATGCAAACAGGTAGAATAGAACAAAACAATAGGTTCGATCCTTTGAAAAAAAAATTGGAAAATTTTGAAAACAGAATTAAGGAAACAAAGTCATAATTATCAATAGGGCTGCAGGAAATTCAGACTTAAGGAACTATGGTAGACCAGGTTGAAAAAATCATTGAGAATTGCAAAAAATTTTTAATTACACACAAGTTGAACAACACAATGAAGCAGTAATAAACACATGTTCAGAAAACACATAAAAATTTATAAAGGAATGTAGAAAAACTGCACCCTTGAAAACGCCCTTATAAAATATATAGCGTTCATCAGGCAGCTTCCTTAGCGAAACATTCAACATTGAATACTGATATTATTTGTATTAAAAAATAATATTTAATAATAATTAATAGTTAGTTTGAGTGAAAGACATTCAAAAGTTAGGGACACAAGACTATATTACCCCCTCCCCCTGCAATCTCTTTAACATGGCCAAAAGGAAAATTTTATATTGGCTATGTTGGTGGATAACCAATTATGTTGACTAACAAATCTGCAGTTGTTCAATAAAGCAGTTTGTTGCTGGTATGTTTTGCAGTTAGCTTGGCAGGATGTTATAATCACCATACGTTGATATGCTCCATGCTGGGTCTCTGCGCTTGGCTATGGCCGGATGTGGCCTGGCGATAAGGGCCCCCATGTATCTCAGTAGCACCTAAAGTTATGGGGTGCTGCAACAGAACCCATACTCCCATGTTAAATGTGATTCGATTTTACTATAAGTTGTTAATAGTGGGAACGTAAGGAATCGGGTCTTTTTTTTTTTTATTTGTGACAATGTACTTCGGGTAATGGTTTCAATTAGTATATACGTAGCTTTCGGGTATAGTTTTATTCAGTTAGCTCCGTGTCATTAGAGAAGATACACCACAATGTTGTGGAGGCGTTCGCGGCCAGGCTATTACCCTAGAAAGGTATACCGCAGTATATTGTCATTTTCAAAGGATGTTGATAAAAAAGACAGATCTTGGACTGTTAAAATTGTTGATGCAGAAGAAAGTTAATCTTGTTTTAGTTTTTATAACGTTTTGGTCTTCAAGGAATTACTGCTAAGGCAGGCAGTGGTTTGTTGGGAATGTGTTTCTTCAGAAAGCTGCAGAATGAAAAGGATCCTGCTCCTAAGAAAGTTAGTGACATCGATACTTGCGATATAATATGTTGGAAGACTGGTAATGGTTTCCTAGACGTAACTTTTGTTGTTCGCAGAAAACACTAGCTCGGACTAGCTCAGTTAAAGTTTGAAGTTCATCATAAATAAAAAGTTGCACA
Source organism: Dryococelus australis (assembly GCA_029891345.1). NCBI lineage: Eukaryota > Metazoa > Arthropoda > Insecta > Phasmatodea > Phasmatidae > Dryococelus > Dryococelus australis. Next base: position 167,561,205 of record CM056995.1, read on the forward strand.
TTTGTTGTTGTCAGGAGTACAAATTAAATTAAAAGACAAATTAAATTTCACTGGAGTTTATTGTCGTTTCTTCAAATAAATGACACTCGCAGAAAGAAAAAAGAAACAAAGCAAGAGATGAAATGGCAGCGTGGTCACTCGCTACCCTTCATGAACACTTCATCGCTGAACTGAATGACTGACAAACTGAGACGAACTTGATGTGTACTAAGATAGAGTGAAAAACTTATGTGACGACGATAAAGACGCGCTAACCCTAGCTATGCTGCCTGAAATGTTTCATTATGTAAACGTGATCCAATAGTGGCTTCGCAAAGTGTGCTACGTCAAAAATAGCCCACAAACTCTGAAGTGGGTCTCAAAATCATGCGTGTGAGTTGTGACGTCTACCAACTGTGACATCACTACACTGAGTTTCGTCAAATGGTGCAACACAGCGACTACGTGTCTCGCTTACTAACTCCTTGAAAAAGTTGCAGTGTCATCCTGTGATGATTATAATACTGATGCAATGACTTGATTAAAATAATAAATTTGGAAAAACTAAAATATACAAAATAGAAACAAATTATTATGACCATGATCTTCTAAACATTAAATGAATGACTAGCCTTAACAGAAAATAGGAAATAAAAAATAATTCCCGAAAATATAAATTATAACATAACCCCCCTCAATTTGGGGAAAATTTTGAAGAAACCTGTCCCAAATCGAAACCTACATGAATGTCGATTGTCTAATGGCTGCACTGCGATTCCATCTCTTGCAAGAAAAATTATTTGATTATATAGTTATACATTTTATATACAAAGTTAAAGTCACAATAAAGTACATCATATTACGTTATCACACAAAGTAAATGAATCAAAATTAGTTACAAACAAATAAGACACATCACATGCTCTCAAAGTCATTACAAGGCTACATTCACTTACAGTTTTTGTTTACATGATTCATTAGCAGAAAATGACAATGAAATACAATATTACATTCTCTTTCAGTTTTTGGTTACATGGTTCAATAGTGGAAAAATAATTTAATTAAAATCCAACATGTAAAAGAGGATATAAGGTCTGGTTAGAAAACAAGAGAGCTACTGTCTTTCAGTTTAGAACAGTGCCAAATTTAGGAACCACAAGAGAATTTTGAAAAACGAACACGTACAAAATAAAAACTAATTATTATGGCCATAATCTTCTAAACATTAAATGAATTCCTATCCTTAACAGAAAAAAAAAACAAATAAAAGTAATTCCCAAAAAAAATATAAATTATAACATATTGCAATGCTACAGACTTTTCTAGTTCATGAACGGAAGATGGACAATACTGCTGTCATTAGTGTCTTTGGTAACGCTTCGCTGTATTTTATCCACCGCCTCTGACCTCCTAGTCGCCTAGATATCACAGAATCATAGATACCAGCATCCTGACCTTCCAGAGGCTCTCCCCCTGCATATATTTTAGAAGATTCCAACCCTCCCAGTTGATTGCCCCAGACAATGGCTACCCCACCTTCTCTTCAGGAAGTGGGTCCTGTAAGTCCCTTCAGGACACAGACACGGCATACAGAGGGAAAGTTTTTCAAGCCGGCCCTACACAATACCCATTTCAGTAGCAGTTTACATACCCATTTTCTACAAGTGTTTCTGCTCCTGTGTAGGTTACAATCCAGCCACCTCCGGAGGGGTCTGACTCCAGGTATTACAGTTTTTGTACCCATGGGTATGCCCGAAATGGTAATAGAACGTGTTCTAAATTTTTGCTATACCCAAGGAGCTGCGACAGACAAGATGGCGGATGCCCGAGTAGCAACCTCGAGGCGTACATATCTGTTTCCAAAAAAAATTACAGGTTCTGTAAAATGTGTTTATGTACAAAATTAACAAAAGTAACGGGAAATGTTTCAATTAAGTCCCACGATCATAATGAAACAATAAACACAACTTTGAAAATATGTCATAACTATGGACTTTTATTGTGTATATAACTTTTACATAGCGAACTAGGAAGTTGTGTCCATAGCTCAGAGGGTTAGTGTGGGGGTTCGCACCGCAAAATTTTAGGTTTTAGAGTTCAAATCTCTGTGTCGCAATACTTTTTTAGTAATTTTATGTGATACATTATTGCTGTTTATAATTTGTTATTGCCAGAAAACGTTTATATCTGCAATATCTTCATCTAAAAGCAATAATACAAACCACAGCTATATCAAAAAAAATCACAGGCAGCCTATTGCACTGTGCAGTTACTTGTGTATTATTGCTTTTCTCCAAAGAAATTCTATAAATAAACATTTTCTTACAATAACATAAATTATAAACGACAATAATATATCACATAAAATAACTAAAAATTTTGTTACATAACGGAGATTTGAACTCTAAAATCAAAAACTTCATGGTTCAAACCCACGCACTAACCCACTGTGCTACACACACAACTTAAATATGGATTGTGAGAATGTGTACTTTAATGCATGTAGCAAGAGTAATGTTAATCCCTTGACACAAAAGCTTTAATATTAGTATTGTGATATTTTCCTCTTCTTTTAGTCTTCTAACGTATAAACTTGTTTAATTATAAGTCTTCAGGAAAAAAAAACAGTCTTCATACTTTTTGGATGTACCACAAAGCTCTTACATATAGTATTAGATTGCATTTATAGCCCTGCCAATTGTGGAATGTCTGCCATTTGCGAGTTGTTTTTGCCTGCCATTTACAATTTTCTGTTAGCATTTTAGGTAATGTGTAGGATGCATTCTTTCTTCTCTTCTGCTATAGAAATGCCTTCTGTTGTGCCTATGGGTATAACAGAAGGTAGCAGAAATTAAATATCTTGTAGGGATGGCTTTAGCTACCTTAGCAGAAATTGCCACAATTTAGTTTAGAACCAGGTGCCCTTCACCTGGATTATCGTGTAGTCTATCACTTCTGGTTAGCACAAGGTGGTCAGGAGGTAGTACGGGCCACCGTGTTTTATTACACTTGGAACAAACACGTTCCTCACTTACACTGACTTCTCATTTGCTTGAGTACGTCGGATTCCTAGAAGAACATGCCCCCGTCAGAGTGGAGCATAAAACAGGGATTTGAAATCTCTATTTCACTGCCTAGTGTAGGACTGAGACATCCCCTTCAGCCGTAAATCCGATCACATACACATTCGACGACCACCCATTTGGTGCACTCTGTGCCTCAAACGGTAGAGCCACAACCACTAGTCATACTCCCTTAAGGTGGAGAGACTACTAGAGTAACTTGCACCCGTTCACCGCACCATGTGAGTTGCCGGAGAGAGTGGTTGGTTGGCTCTGGGTTGGGCTTGTCTACCCTAAGACTAAACCCATTGTTGTTGGAACAACTCCCAGAAAACCCTCTCTCCAACCACTGAACCATTTATGTTGCAGGATGGAGTAAAGATTAGGCTCAGCATCGGCCCAACTGCCACAGCGGCAGAACACTAAGTGAACTGCACGTCGCCTGCTCCCATCTGCAGAGGCGAGGTTTAGCACCCTCATGCCTTTTCCCAAAAGGGATGGGAAAGACTTGAAGGAAAGGAAGGCTACCACTACCTACAAAGCTACCTGAGTGTGCAGCCGGACTGATAAGGCACTTGGCCAAGATACACCCCGGTAACGAGCTCAGGCCACCTGTAAGTTGGTAGGGCTTCACCCCTCAGCTCCATCCCCTACTCTGTTCTCAGGAGCCTGGAAGGCACCAGGGATGCTGCATCCAGTAGTGGCCACCATACATCGTGAAGAGAAGGTGCCCTTAGGACTGGCCTGCCCTTGGTTCAGCATCCGCCGCTACCCCAGCCAGCCACGGGCAACCAGTAGTAGCAGTTCCAGCCACAGCAGCCCTTGGGAGCAATCAGCTCCACCAGCAGCCGTTCCTCAACCAGCAAGCCAGCAGCACCACCCAGCCGCTCCAGCATCTGCGTTATTAAGCCACCGACCTCAGGTCATACTGCCCGGCTAATAACCAAACCAAACACTGACTTTGTACTGAGCACGTAGGTGACTCGGCCTACACTTAATACAGGTCGGGCCCCTGTACCAAAGTAATTTTGCAACTAACTACCTTAAACAATTGCGACCGGCCTGCACTAATAAAGTCCCACTTCTATTGTCACATTTCTTTAAACTGAGCCCGAGAGTGTCATGAATCAAAGACTACAAACAATATGATCTGTTGATAAACTGAAGACTGCAATATGTGAAGCAATTACTAATGCAAATAAAGCATTCGGCAATGCAAAATTCCAGATAATGAGTATTAACATATATTTTACATGAAATATACTATTTCAACATCATTCTCAAAACTATATGAAAACATACTGTATTCCACGCACCTTCAATCATGCCTGGCATTACTGGAAGCAAGCAAAGCACTACAGACCAGCACATCACTTTGTTTACTTGTCTGAAGCTGTACAAAGTGTGGAAATATCCACCACTACCACGTACGTACCTTCTGCTGGAGAAACACAGTGGAAGCTACAGAGTAGGGTTGACAACTTTCTCACATTTGCAATAAGGGGCATGTTTGACAACTCAATAAAATATCTGACATCAATGAAATAATTAAATAAATTATTATAGAAACGCTATGAACCATTACCTGCTCTCTTTTAATTACTACCAAAAACATAATGAATCAATTTGATATTTCTATCAAAACTATCAGCACTTAAGCCATGCTAACTATTGCTAGTTCCATGCTATAATTGAATAACATTCCCTAGATCTTTGTTTGGCAAAATAACTGTTTACCTTGGTTCTTACATTTGTGTTTGTCTAATGATATGTATATGTTATTTCCTGTATATCCACTGTGTCAAGAAAAAAATCCTCGTTTGTAAAGTACACATTTATCTTCGTAACTATTATTTTAAGCTATTCACAGTAAAGTGAGCACTTTTTGAAGCTTTCTCATTTGGAGTAATAATCCATAAATGTATTTTATTGTAGTTTTATATGTTAACTTTTGAGTTGGGCGAAATATATATACACTGTGTTTATTAATTACATGGCAAAATTTATTTTAAAAAGTGGTGGAAGTATAAGCAACGACTAATAGGAAAAAAGTAACTAGGTCCTCAAAAATTCTCACTTTACCATGAACAGCCTATACTACAGACTAACCATGGATAATTATGTTCCCATCTATCTAAATAGATGCAAAGCTTTTAGCTTTTTCTTCTTTTGTGGAGGGCAATAACATATTTTCTCTTTTAATTTCCACACTCAACATAAAAATATGATACCAACATACACTGAAAGAAAATATACTGTACATATCTTGACAAGTGCTACCTCCATGAACACACTTGTTGATGAATACCACCTGCTGGTGTCATGTGAAACTATCTGGTGGACATTGGGTTAAAGCAGAAAAGTAAATGTACCTGTAATTGGGGAAATGGTAAATTACGGACACTGTGTTTATTAATATTCAGATTATTTTCAAAGAAGTTTGTGATACAGGATAATGACATCCTGTCCTATGTCCACAAGGGATAATACTTTCAGCCACCAGGATATATGAAATCCCGTACAATACGGGACAGTTGGAAACCCTACTAGAGAGAGTCTGTGCTGGAGAAAGTTACCTGATTATTGCTACTGTGTGCATCAAGCAATGTAGATGGCAGAACTGCACAATATGAAGGCTGTGGAGAACCTGTCTGATATTCTGTTCCTTCTTCTAATATATCAACTTCATCTTTAATTTCCACCTGTAAAATAGAAAAAGTCAATAAACCAACTGCACACTCTGCCACATTCTACAACAAAACAAACACTATAGCCCATCACGGCGCATGTGAGAAAGGCACCAATGTTAACCAGCAGTGTACAACTGTATTGCCAAATAATAACATATGTAGTTACATACTCTAATAAAGTTATGGCTTAAATGCTCTGAGGGCTTGGACTAATGTAAAACATTCAGTAAAGCATGTAGTTAGTAGCGTAATAACATGTAGTCCAGGACATAATGGCCAATAATTGTCCATTGTTACAATTCCGGGAAAGTAGATTTTTTCTTAGGTGATAGACCTTTATGGGACATGTATTTTCTTAAAATAAAAAAAACCTCTTTTCCTCCTTGTGCCATCCTGCCTCACCCCACCGAGTGTGAAAATTATGACCTTCACTGCATTGCTTGTAAGTGTGTTACAAAATGTTGTTTCAATTAATTCTATTTTGGGTTTCATTCTTCAATAACAGCCCTTTAACTTTGGTGCAGATAACAATGATGATTACGCCATTATGGAATTACAAACCTTAAAATATACTGTTTTTTTTTTTCAGTAGAATTATGTACTTTTTGTTATGAAGTTTTTTAAATAATTAAAATACCCAAAAATGTCTCAAACAATGGTTTTAGCATGAACTGAAATCTTTAAAAGGGTGTATATTTTATATTCAGGAGTTTAATGTTTATGGTTGAGGAGGCTGCGTGACAATGAGTGCGTGGTGGCTTGCGTGCTCTGACTTCCTCCATCTATCCTTTCACATTCACAGTTCTTGCACTTATGCTTCTAATTATTGTCCAAACAATAAAAGAACTAATGTTACATACTACTTACATTCATTCCAAAATAATTTCAATAACTACTTAAAATATTATACATTTGTCCACTTTTACTTGTTATTTAAATAACAACTTATTATGGTGTACCAGCGAGGCACAGTTGGCAGTATGAACATGGACACAGCAATTGTGTCATAGTCTTGGTGGGAATCGTACGAGGCTGCGCCTGTGCGAGACCTAAGTGATTAACTTATGTAGCGACATTACTGTTAGTCGGTATGCGAAAGTAACTGCATTCAAGTGAACTACAGAGGATGTTACACTGGCGATGAGGTAGAGCAATTAGTGCGTAATGAAGTATTGGTGCCAGGATGGTGCCGGGCGCTACATAACTTACAATGGCATTGTTTACTCTGTTTGGCGAATTTGTTCTGGGTTGGGAAGCGTCGAAAACTTACCCAGCGCATTTACAGTATTACTTCATAGCACACAAAGTGACGGATAAGGAAGAGAAGAAAGCAATCTTTTTTATGGTATACTGGCCTGAGCGGTACAAATTAGTGACATCATTAGTCCTACCGAAGACTACGAGCAGGTGAACATAACAGAGATTTTGGAGACGTCATCACATCATTTCAAACCTAAACTGAGCGAAATTGTGGAGTCATACAAGCTCCACATGCTTGATCAGCATGATGGTGAATCTATATCCAGCTATGTTACTAAGCTGCGATGACTATCAGTGCATTTAAACTTTCAAGACATGAACAGAATGCTGTGAGATCGGCTAGTGTGTGGAGTGTGCGACAAAGCACTCCAGCATACATTTCTGTAAAAGGGCAAGTTGACATTCCAGGCGACTGTAGATATGGCAATAGCACCAGAAGCAGCCAGTCGGAATGTGAGTGATTTGCAGGGTGAGGTGACTGAGGTGACAGCGGAAGTGAATCAAGTGAGTGTTTCCACGCGTCGCCCCCTAACCCAGGTACAAACCCAACTGGGATGAGCCATCTATACTGCCTAACAGTGCACCAGAACAATAACCACGCTGGCGTTGCAATGGCCTGCTGAAGCACTATGTGCTATTTCTGCTCCAAGCAAGGGCATTTGCAGTGAGCATGTATAGTTAGAAGGAAATGAACAGATTGAGCCGAAAATTGCTGCACAAAAACTAAGCTGTGCAACAGTGTAGTGGACAAGAGGGACTTGTATGAGGAAGACTGTGCCTTATACAGCCTGAACAGCTTGCACACACAGTTACCTTTGAGCAGTTGTGGCCAGAGAGACCCAAAATACAAGAAGCTAAAATTACTGTTGCACACATGGGCTCAAGAGAAGTTGAGAGTGCCAATGTTTTGTGAGGTGCATGTGCACACCAAAGCAGTAGATACAAAATTATCCTTGCAGGTGGCTGAAGGCAAGAGACCTAGTCTCTTGGAGCATAGATGGTTGGAACCCCTAGGCATATCTGTGGAAGGTATCTACAAAGTACAGCCTGAAGAAAGTCAGAATGGTGAGTCAGCATCCAAAGGTGTTAGCGAATGTCAAAATGGGGGAATACACAGGACCACCTGTACGCGTAAAGATTGAGCCAGATGCAAAACCAGCATTCCATAAGTGCGGTCCCATAGCATTCATACTACAAGATAGTGTGGAAAATAAAATAGACAGATTGGAGGAGCAGCGCATTTACGAGACTGTTACCTATTCCAGTTTGGAAACCCTATCATTGTCGTCCGTAATAGCAGATTGATCAGTGTGCCTCTGGGGGGATTACAAGTGTACGTTGAATAGGGTGTGCAAGGTCTACCCGCTCCCGACAATCAATGAGGCATTCTCTAATTTATCAGGTAGTAAAATTTTCACCAAGTTGGACTTGACAGATGCATACTTGCAGGTATCAGTAGATCAGGAAACTTCTGACTTATTGACTGTGAACACCATGAAGGGGTTGATCACAGTGAAGCAGTTGCCTTTTCGTGTCAGTTGTACCACAGCAGTGTTTCAAAAATTAATGGAGACTATGCTGTCAGGGATACCAGGAGTGGTGGTGATGCTGGATGGCATCCTCATAACAGACCTAGACACAGAGCAGCACTGGCAGTGAGTTCATCAGGTCCTTAGTCATGCTGAGGAAGTTGGAATGCAACTAAAAAAGTGTAAGTGCAGGTTTGCAGTGCATCATTGAAATTTTTAGGATATTGCATGGAATATGTTGGGTTACACCTGACATTAGAAAAAGTGGAAGCTATCCAGCAGGATCCAGAACCTACACGTAAGAAAGAATAACAAGCATTTCTAGGGCTGCTGAATTTCTACGACAGGTTACTCCATGACAAGGCTAGTGTGGCAGAACAAATGGAGGCAGTGGTAAAGGTTAAAGGTCCACATTGATACATTTTGTGCATCAAAGGAACTTCTTCAGTTGGACTTTGTGTTGGTGCATTACAACATGATGAAGACATTGACGCTTACATGTGAAGCCTCAAAATACGATCTGAGAATAGTGCTCACACACGTCGGAGAGGAAGGAAGTGAAAGAGCCATCAAATTTGGTTCATACATATTACAGAAGCATGAGAAGAATTACGCTCAAATTGATAAGGAGGCATTAGCAATTATGTTCAGAGTCATCAAGTTCAGGCAGTATGTAACAGCTCAACCCTTTCAGTTGTTACCGATCACCAACCACTCTTCAGGTTGTAAAACCTGTCTAGACAGACCCAAGATATTTTGTCCCCAAGACTTCTGTGTTACAGCTTATGTATATCAATGTTAGACTACTAACTTGTGTACAGACCAGGAGCAAGCGTAGGGCATGCTGTTACCTTAAGTAGGTTGCAGCTTGATAGATAAGGGAGGGAATGCCCAACGTAGAAGATGTACTGATGTTGGAAGCATTATCTGATCACCCACTAGAAGCTACATGGAATGCACAATTGACTGAAATGGGCTCAGTTCTGTGTGTGGTCAGAAAAAACATCAGTATAGGTTGGCCGTGAGCAGAGGTGGTGTCAGAAGAGCTCAAACACCACTGGAACCGGAGAAGTGAATTATCTCTGTATACAGGCTGTGTTCAGTGGGGAGACAGAGTGATGATATCTTCAGTGCTCCGAAAGAATTTTTTGGGAATGCTGCATGCAGTTCATGCTGGTGTATTGAGGTTAAATGGAGTTGCACGCAGCTTCATGTGGTGGCCCAATATGAACAGACACATTGAGCACATCGTAGGCCAGCGTCAGCAATGCCAACAGTTCCACGCTGACCCTCCCAATAAGCTAGACCATGGGTCACGGTCCACATTGATTTCTTCAGGCCATTCCAGGGCAAGGTGTTCATGAATGTAGTTGATGCTTTTTCAGAATTGCCACATGTTAAAATAATACCATCAATATCCCCTGCAACAGTAGTTTTAGAGTTCAGGGACATTTCCAGCATTCACGAGATACCAGAATGTATTGTTTCCAACAACGGGTCTACATTTGTGTCCCAAGAGATGGAATGATTTACGAGTAAGAATGGTATAAGGCTGATTCTATAACACCACTCTATCCATTGAGCTATAGCCAAGCAGAATGCATGGTCCAGATTGCCACGGTGAAGCTGAAGAAGTTAACTCTTGGTAATTGGAAAACCAGACTTGCCAGAACATTATTTATGCAGCGAACTACACCAGGCATTGATAACTAGAAGACTCCAGCTGGAATGCTGATGGGACGGCCACTGTGGACAGCTTTGAAACACATTCACCCAATAGCTAGCCTCCGGGCACCAGTGCCTTCATCACAGCCACCACCAGAATGTTAGAAAAGATGTTTTAAGGTGAATGAGTGTGTGTGGAGCTACAGTGGGCACAAGAAATGGTTACCTGAGAAAAATTGCTATATTTCAAGGGCGGCTCACATATGTAGTTACTGACAGTGGTGGACAGGAGCATAGGCGTCATGTGAATCAGGTATGGTGAAAAGTCAGGTGCATCAGCGGCAGAGTGTGGAAAGCCTCGAGACCCACTACAGGTTACCCCATCAGGTAATGGAATTGCAGCTTTGGGATGGAGTGGCCAAGTGCAGCAGGTATACAGTCCACAATATGCCAACCTACAAGGTAACTACCAAGGGCAGTTTCAAAATCGCACTAGTGAGGCAGTAGAAGTACTACCCAGGTAGAAGCAGGTATGCAGCTGGCAGAACAGGTCCACCGGCATTCAGCCAGGGGGTTTCCCATGTTGAAGTTGATAGTGTAATTGTAGTGCTATTACATGGTATGTGTCATATCTTTGGTTCTATTATATCTTTGGTTCTGGCTTTCCTCTTTTGTTTTAGTAGTAGTATGGCCTAATGGCGGTGTGATTATCCAGAGTATACGGTGGTAGCATTAAAGAGAGATGATAGAAATCATGGTGCTTTTATTTATTCAAATCATAACCATTTACAATTTCAACAACCCACAACCCGCAACTTCAAGCAGCATGAAACAGCAATGGGAGAACATGTCATGGTGGAGAATAATGAGGGTATCACAAATCCGTTCAGGGGTTTTGCAGAGCTGAAGTGCAGCAACCAACAAGCTGAGCAAGAGACACCACATGGTCACCGCTTGCCGCACAGAACAAAGCAGTAGCCAGTGAGGCTAAAGGATTATGTGCAAGAGTAACTGTGGGAGGGGATGTGACTGCAGACGGGAACCGACTGCAGCTTATAGTGTACAGTGTTAGTTAGTAAGCAACATTGGATGTTAATAGTTTAGGGAGGACATCTTGGAAGGGAGGTGTTGTGTACTGGCGAGGCGCAGTTGGCAGTATGAGTATAGGCACAGCAGTTGTGTCGTAGTCATGACGGAAACCGGGAGAGGCCATGTCTGTGCGAGACCTAAGTGATTAGCTCATATAGTGGCTGTGTTGTTAGTCAGTGCACGAAAATAACTGCATCCAGGTAAACTACCAAGGATGTAACACTTTTAGCTATAGTTTAGATTGATAATCACCAACATAAAAAAAATTACCTGTCCATATAAATTTATTTTAGTTTAATTATGTAATGTCAGTTTAGTGACAGCGGGGAGGGGGAAGAATCCCCTACCCAATTATGGGTCTTCCATTACCCATCACCTATAGACCCATGGTGTCCCGGTCTGGATAAAACAACTAGGTGTAAAGTTTATGGCTTTTTTTAAAAACGTAAGCAAATAAATTTTATTTTTATTTTATTTTTAATAAGACAACATTACTGACCACTCACCTCACATATGAAAGTAAAATATAATGTTTACACAAATTGTCTTTTGTTATTATAAGTTGTCTTACTTCATCGCTGATTGGCTTCCAAAACCGGAGCTAACACTAATCATTAAAAGTAACTCCAATTTCTTTATCAAAACTAGGAGAATTGAAGCATGATAACCATTACAGTTTTTACAGATTGCAGAACAACTTATACCAACATTTCTGTATCTACAATAGTTAATGCATGGATTCTTACAGCTGCAGGAAACAAGACAGGTCATCGGAGGCAATGGCTTTGGCACTGGTAATAGGTTTAAAACCTTCCTTTTTCTGTTTTATACTCATGCCTCCAACCCCAATCTGTCAGCAAAAGTTTAGTGCCAATTCAGTATTGCACCTGTAGCTGTATTCTATAACTTATTAGCTGTGATATAATGATCTGTAAAACATGTTAACGAGAAATATTGTTTATGTCACTGAAGAGTAATCCTATAAAATCCCTTTTCCTACAAATGTCGGTACAATATCAAAAATTCTAGATAACTACACTGTGGGGAACCTACGAAACTCATTATAGTAAGGAGGGATATGAGACCCCTTGGTAAAATTCCAACACAATTTGTATTGCTGAAATTGTAAATATGATATATTATGTTGGACAATTATCTTACACGCTTAACAAAAACCAGGAAATATTAAGCTAAATCAATGAAAACCAGTGAAACAAACATCATTGAAAACAGTTACAGTCGATGATAACCGTTTAGTGTGGCGGGTATTCACGAACAGATTTAACCTCGTAGGCTGAAAACACTCGAATTGAATTTCAAAGTGCAAAGCTGTTCAATTTGTGACTTAAGCTAGCTCTTAAACCTTGTAAAGCAGTTTTATGTACACCGAATGTTGATTGATTTCCGATACATGGAATAATTTGATGTGGCAATACTCTTACGCATACATTATTATTAAAAAATGTAAACTATTAATGAAACCACTACATCTACATGTTGTGGAATGTTAGTGGTTAGCGTGTTAGCTCTTCGTTCATATGGCCAAGAAACTTTTTACTTTCACGAGTTCAATCCCACGAACTTCCACAAATTTTTTACAGTTTTTAATTTAATTAATATTTTAATATAGAATATTTATTAATATATTTTAATACAACATTATTAAGAATGTAAAAACAACTACATTTGTTTTAGTAAATTTATTCATTTGGATCAGCCAGGTATAATTATATTTAATTTTGTAAATTATTTTCTGCTATTCTTACTAGACAAAAATGATATGCTAAATGCATTCCTTATAGTAGTTTTGTTTAACACAAAGGGACTCTTTGAGTGATAACTGTAACCACTGCAAAGAAAATCAGTTTTGGCCCAACAATAGCTATCATTATATGCTGAACTTTGCCACGTTAATTTTATACTTACGCAGGAAATTAGTCAAATAGTACATTATTTTCATATGATTCATGTTTTTTGTATACATTACAATATTATTTAATATAACTTTTAAAAATAAACATTGGAACTATATTGATTTGAGCACGAAAGACAAAATTTTGTAGCATGAAGCTTGTGCACTGTGCCTCGACCAAATACACTATCACAACAGCTTGTTTAAAATGGCAATTCTTTTGTTACTAATATGAAGCATCTGAAATGTTTAATGCATTTATTTAAATTAGATTTTTAAATTACATTTCATATAGGGAGCTTATCAAACCATCTTACTTTCTTACTTCCTTGATAAATACGTGTCTTGCAGTGAGTAACGTTTGGATTCATCATGGTAAGGACTGGGTGAGTAAATGACCTGTTGGTATTTTTTTCGTAATTTACATGTAAAAATCGTAATGTAAAAAAAAAACAGTTTTATACATGATGTAATAATTTCAATTGATTTTGACTAAATGAACACTAGTTTCTTTATTATTTTAAGTTATAATAATGCTTTTACACACAAAACCATAAATTCAGTGCAAATTGAATTCAGTCATTCAGAACTCAGTCAAATAACTCTTCAAACATAATTGATAATTAATATACTCACATAATATTCGAAACGTTATTAATCAATTTTAATGTGATATTAGTATGTAAAAACTGTGTTTATTTACCTTAAACTGTTAATGTTAAAAAGGTGTTATCCCTTATCCGATAGTGAATATTGTAAAATACACAATTTCTTAAATCACTTCACTCTCTGCAGTAAATAAGTTGTTTTCTGATTAGTTTCTAATGATCATCCAAAAATTATAACTATTGCAAACATAACACAAATAAGACAAATACATAGAGTAGCATAAGAACATGATTGTCGCTAGACTTCAAAACAGCTTCCATGGTAATAGCAATGTGATTAAAACTCAAGCATTCCACAATTTTAAATTTAAAAAATAACAACTGCTACAGAACATATTAATTAACTAACAAAATATAGTCAATAATTATCACACATATGATCTTTCATTTCAGAGAGTAATAAACATGCACTAGTTTCCCCCCCCTAATGATAGGTGATTCCTGTTAGCATTATGGACAAAAAACCAGTTGGAAAAAACCTCTCCAATTGCACAGACGAAACTGGAATGTTTAGTAATTTATTACCCCAAATCTGCTATTTTCTTATGGTGCCTCTCTTTTGGTGCCTCTGGACAAAAAAGCAGAACGTTTGTTGAACACCGTTGTCCAAATAGATCACCAAATATTCCCGCCTTTTCACGGTACTGCTGAAAACCTTCAGCATCCAACGTTTCCAATATGAATCCTTCCACTTTGTCAAGACGTTTCTCATTAAGATTCTGTCCTTGATATTGTTACGCGCTCGGTCCTTTGCCCCGTGCCAGCGAGCAAAGAGGACAGAGAGTCGTTATATGACAGCGATGGTGGAGGCAAGTCAATGACGGGTTTCCAATTACAGACACGTGCCGTGGACCCTGGTTTTGTTGTTTACTGAGTTTATCTGAAGAATGCTTTGGATTACTGACCTCGTGTTCTCAGCGCGACTCGGGGTGTGTTGAACCTTCCAGATGGTCGCCCTGAGAGTATTAATATTGCCTCAGGCCTCCGGGCCACGAGTAGAGTGTATTTGGAGTTGATGAGCGAATGAGTGACTTGAGTTCCGAGCAATAGAAGAACAAGTGGTGAGAGGAGGAGGGAAGTGACCAACAGAAGGGAAGTCTGTGACTGCGAGTATCAAGCAGTGAAGGACGCGGCTGACAGGCTGGACTATTAGACAAGATGCGTGAGTGAAAGACATTTATAAATAATGGCACGAGATAGACTGAACACGTGTTAATAATGAGTATGAGTTAATAGATTGTAACCCAAGGAGACAATTAAGAAGGATGTTAATTAGAGTTGGAATAGACAATAAATATTGCGCTCACTGTTAATTAAAAAGAGTAAAAGTGGAGAAAGATAATTTAATGCTGTAAATAATAGCGGAGTGAATAAATGAAAAATCAAATCTAGTTTCTTTTATTTTTTTTATTAAGATCTCCATCCCTCGCAAACTCAATACGCCCCTCAGGTATCCGCATGTAACACTGGTGTCAGAAGTGGGATGGAGGCAATTATTAATTAATCAATTGTAAATAAAGTTAGACTATAGATAAGTAGTTAGTGATTTTAAAACAAATTAATACGTTGTAATGGTCGTGTGTGAAAATAATAAAGACTAATTTCAACTGATGCAGTCAATGTTAACAAGGAAATTGTCTGCAGAATTGGAAGAACTACGAGCATTAATTGAGGGCCTTGGTAGCCAGATGATTAGTGTAAGTGCACGTGTAAACAGCTTGAAAGAAGCTGTAAATAACCAAGTTATTAGAGTAAAAAAAACTGTAAATACCCAAATTAGTAGTGTGAACTGCAGTGAACATGACATTGTAAATACCCAAATTAGTAGTGTGAAAGAAAGTGTAATTGTAACTGTAAATAGTGTAAATGAGAATGTAAGCAGGAAAATAGAAGGCATTATTAGCGAGTTATTGAACAAGAAAATTTACAGTGTAAATGAAATAATGGACAGTGTAAATGAGATAGTGAACACTGTAAACGACAGAATGGACCGTGTTGAGAATGAAGTGAAACAGGACGTAAAGGCGATGAAGAAGGTACGGCAAGAATTTATTCTGCAGCAGAGTTCACCTACCCCCACATCAACATCCGACAAAGTTAAAGAGGCAGTAGAAGTCGTAACCAACGCAGCAGCCTAGGAGGATAGCACGAAGATCTGCGGTATTGGTGTCGCGAAGCCAAGAGTGGGTAAAGGGGTATTAATTACGCCAACCCCTTACAATGGCCAGACTTCATGGTGGGAGTACCAACACCAGTTTGAAATAGTCCTTATCCTAAATAGTTGGGCAACAGAACAGTGGACTTACTACCTTGCCGCTGGCTGTAGTGAGAGGCCTCGCATTGAGCATACTACAATCTCTGCCAGAACGACATCGACTGGAGTATCACAAATTGGTGTCAGCCTTGGAGCTACATTTCAGCAACCGGTACCTGCGACATGCCTACCATGCCCAGCGACAAAGGGAGCCACTACAAAAGCTATGGCAAAACATTGTGCGGCTCTCCCACCTATCTCTGGAGGGGTGTCCCGAGGAGTCGCGTGACATCATTGCAGTCGACTTCTTCATTGATGCCATCGCCAACACAGGGGTAATGAAAGTAGTACGTCTGGCTGCACCCCACAACATTCAGGACACCCTGACCTGAGCACTGGAGGTGGAGTCAGCAAGACAGGAGCCCACAACCCAACATCCAGTATGGCCAGTGTAGCTGAACAAAAAAGAAGACAGAATATTGAAGACACTGAAGGAGATGCAGTTGGCTTTATGGAACATCGCTTCCAGGATTCATGTTACTGAGCTTCACTGCCCCCCCCCCCAAATGGAGGGAGTGTTGGTCATGTGGACAGCTGGGGCACCTAGAAGCATTGCCAACAACAGAAGCAGCAGCCAGTAATGAGACAGCATGGTGAAGAACAAATGGCCTTGATGAGTGAATACAAGCACTTGCATGAAGAAATTTGTGAGCTACGTGCATATGCCCAATAACTGAGACACAGCATCTAACAGCTGATGCTACAAGCTGCACATCTCACAAAGCAGTTGGAAAATACACATGACGACCTGTGAGTGCTGTCCAGAAGCCCTGTGCACACTGTGCCATATAACAGAGTGTCTATGGCATGGAGCGAGTGATAGAATGGCCCCTCTCAGTAGTACCTCTGAGTGAAGATAGCAGTCACATGGAGGACGTGGTTCAAGGGTCAAAGAACCAGTTGAATGAACTCCAGAAAGGAGGTAAGGCAGGAGCTGCCAGCACTTCAGGGTACATCGGACAAGGATCCAGCCACAACCTGCAGCATCCACCGCAAGTATCAGCATTTTTCAGCTTGGTAGACATAATCTAAAGGAAGATACAAGGGGAAATTCTGGAGTTGCTTTATCTTTTCAAACCATTAATGAAAGGATTAGTCCTTCTGTAAGGCACAAACAACCATACAGTGAAAGGATGAAGACCTGGAATGAGAGGAGAATGTCAGGTAAGGTATTTCAAGAAGGACATATGGCGAGGTTGTACAACCCACAGAGATGAAAAGGGTACTCAAATATACAGAAATGTTGGGAAGCCCCCTACAGGGTTCTGAGAACCAATGATGTGATTGTCGAATTCATCAACAAGGAACTCGGACGAAGCCAAAGGTTGTCCATATTGACCGTCTGGCACTCTACGATGGTCTGGATGTTGCATTGTCTGTTTGGGACGAACACACTTGAGGAGGAGGCAGTGTTAGACACTCTGTGCTTCACCCCGTACGACCGCGCCAAGAGGACAGATTTGTTATACAATGGAGATGGCGGTGGCAATAATGACAGGTTGCAAATTACAGACGTGTACCACGGACACAGGTTCTATTGTTTTCTAAGTTTATCTGAAGAATGCTATGGATTACTGACCTCTCAGTGCCGCTCAGGGTGCATTGAACCTTCCAGATGGTCGCCCTGAAAGCATAAATATTGCAACAGGCCTGCGAGTTACTAGTGGAGTGGAGTTGGAGTTGATGAGTGATTGAGGTCAGAGCGATAGATGGACGACCAACGAGAAGTGACCAGCAGAAGGGAAGTCTGTGACTGCAAGTATCAAGTAGTGAAGGACGCTGCTGGCATGCTTGACTATTGGACTAGATGCGTGAGTGAAAGAAATTATAAATGATGGCAAGAGATAGACTGAACACATGTTAATAATGAACATGAGTTAATTGACTAGAACTAACAAAGACAATTAAGGACATTAATTAGAGCTGAAATAGACATTAAATATTGTGCTTACTGTTAAATTAAAAGAGTACAAGTGGAGACAGATAATTTAATGCTGTAAATAATAATGGAATGAAAAAATTCTAAATCAAATTTAGTTCCTCTTATTTTTTTACTAAAACTTCCATCCCTCACGAACTCAGATACACCCCTCAGGCATTTGCATGTAACAATATTGTGGGTGAAGTACATTTGCTGACATGCTATAGATATTTAGAGATTGGTTTCACTCTTTCTCAAGAAGATGCCGCTTGTCATCATGACCATCACGTAACTGTAGGATCATCCATAATTCTATTGCATCAGCAACACTACATTCTGACTTTTGACAAGTATTGATGAACTGGCTAAAGGGATCTAAGAGTACAATTATATCATTTACTTGTGAAAGAAAATATTCATAAAATAAAAGACATTTCACTGATGTCAAAATTTTGGAAAATTTATAATTAGCTACCACTTTACGCATCACTGTGATGTTGCTTTTCAGAGAAACGCAGGCATCTCGTGAAAACATCACTGAGTCTCCAGTGCAAGACAACCTCTAGAACCACCATTACACAATAGTGGGTGCTGCTGATCTGGATGTTTTAATGGTTTCAGAACTGGATAATGATATGCTTGTTGGTAGCAGGTCATTAACCAGCAGATCTGAAGTATGCGAGTTATAGGCAGAATGCCACAATTTATGACCTTTGCTCATTTTTACCATGTTGTTGGCATTATTAGACACAGTACAGTAGATATGTGTGTTATACCGTGGCTTTGCTTTTTACGATGCCTCCTCTACAATTTCACATAATATGTTTCCTGTCTCTGACTTGCCTGATATATCAAAAGCCTCCAGAAAAATACATCTAGGATTTCCAGTATTTGCATTAACATTGTGTATCATTGTAATAACATTCTTCGTATTACTGGATTCATTTTTCCATCCATGAATGAGTAAAACTGAGTCAGGCTCAATATGTGTTTATTTTGATTCTTCTTTGAACACATCATCAAATAGTCTGTTAGAAATAATTCTTCATCCAGGATGTTAGTAAGAATGGTGTAATTTATGCAATATAGCCTTAAAATGCTTGCTATTCACAATGTTAATGGAATTTAGCAACCCAAAACACATTTAGTAAGTGCTAAGTCAATTTCTTTCTTTTTACAGAAGCATTTATCTTGTAAGTATAACTTGTTATTGTACCTCCAGATGTGAAGCTGAGTTGTTGTTTTGCAGGGTGGCTGCAGTAGAATCCTTATCCAAGTCAGCACAAGTTGTTGAACTGCAACAGCTGGTTTGTAGGTACTCCTGTTGTAAAGGACTGTTCACCATCTCTTTGACTGACATCTCAGATACACAATGTGAAAATTCTGAAAATGTTGGTTCTTGGGAGTTTTTTCTACACCAGATTTTTCTATGAGCTTTAAGGTGCAGTACTTACTAGTTACAGCTTTGTTGGCCGATCACGATGAAATTTCGTACACTACTTTGCTAAGATATTTTCATTGTTTATAACTCATTTTGTTAATTTTTTCTTAAATTTTAGTGGAGATATTTAGTAATCAATTTAATTAATCTGTCGCTTCATAATACAAGACCTGTTGAAAATATGTGTATGTGGTTTTGATCATGTGAACATACAACTTCTGCTTTGTTCTGATGAAATTTGGTTTACGTAAGTAAAATATTTCTTGTTATTAAATAAAATTTATTGCACCTCTGCATAAAGTCAATGTGCAGACTTCTGAGAAATTATGCACTATACATTGTATGGCTAGAAAACACCTTCATCCGAGAAAGTCAAACTAATGATATAAAATACCGTCAAATTTTCGCTGGCGATGGGTGCAGGCTTACAGGAAATTGCTTCCCACTCTGTACATACACAGTGTGCCAGGGTAATAACTACGGCATCACAAAGAAGAAACAAAAACCAGCATTTTTATTGAAGCCACGTATCAATGCAGTATACAAAAATGCCAAACTAACTGTATTTAGAAGTACAAAATTGGTTATTTTAAAGACAATTCTCTTCAGATTTCAGTACTTTCTACCGTCAATGCAGTGCTGCTAGAAAAGATGGCAATGGCGAGAATTGGAACTTCTTCCAGGCAGAGTTCAAAGATAGGAGTGGGAGAAAACACTTAGCAGGCTGCTGGTAATCTGTTCTTGGAAGTGAATGCTTTCCTGTGGTTTCTGCATCTTGGCTTTGAGAAACAGCTAGTGAAACACTGTGCTTGTGCTCTACCTAGAACAAATGAGTAATCTCGATGCTCTGTTTTGCTACACTTGAATCATTTTCATGGGCTTGCAGCACAATTAAGTACTAAATAATGTTCTTTTTATGAAAATGTACATTGCTCATTTCATTTGAAATAACTTAGTTATTTGTATTTGTTGTTCAAAATAATCAAACACAAATCCATGCATATTATATTAGCATTTTTTTTTCTGTTATGGAAGCATAAATTTAGTTAAAGGACTCGCGCAACATTGAGTTTTACATCCCCTGGTTACTAAAGGTTAGCTAGAAGTGGCAGAACATCGTGATTGTAATTATTTTAGTGAAGACCGAATCACTGATTGCCAATTATTTGATATAAAGTCATGAGTCACATTGGGAGTGGGTTCCCAGCCATAACTGGTTCAGTTTCCCTAGATGTGAACTAGCATGGTCATAAGAAGGACTCCCAAAATTACTAACTCAGGAGAATGAATGAAAATAAAAGTTAAAGCAAATTTGTTCTGCAAAAATATTTCGTTTACAAACATTTACGTGAACAATACGTTATTTTTAACATTTTAATTTAATTTCAAAACCAATTATGGTTTCTAGTCATTGTATAGCTCACATCTTTATTGTAATGAAACTTAGGTTTTGATTCCACCAATGACTATGTGTATTGCAGATATATAATTTATATGACGATTAATATCAGTTAAATATTAGGCACTATTTATTAAATACTGAGGTGTTTTATATTAAAAGTATTGATAATATTTTATAGTTACAGGTTTTGCACATATGAACAAAACAACTTTATGTGAATTGAGGATGTCTCCTTCCGCACAAATAATGCCTTCTGCCGGCAGTAGCCTATGTACTAAAATGACAGACTATTCGGATCAGGAAAGATCCTAAAACAAAAATTTATAAATTATTCTTCTAAATGTAGAACTGGAGCATGAATTCTAGTTGAAATTATGGTGGTAAGTGTATTATTTGTATATTATTTATGATGTTTTAATGGCAATAGTGCCACAGTAGGTGTAACTTATGCAGTTATAATAATACAGAACCAATAAGACTGAATATCACTCTGCTGAGGC
Source organism: Dryococelus australis (assembly GCA_029891345.1). Taxonomy (NCBI): domain Eukaryota; kingdom Metazoa; phylum Arthropoda; class Insecta; order Phasmatodea; family Phasmatidae; genus Dryococelus; species Dryococelus australis. Next base: position 167,582,637 of record CM056995.1, read on the forward strand.
ACAGCCCCTTTTGATAAAATGATAGTGGTTCGGCTATGCTCAGTAGGAATATAGGCTACTGGAAGAGACATGCAATTTGTACAAATGTACCAAACTGCCGAATGAAATATGGACGTGTGTGTGGGCACGTAAGTATATTATACTCGAGTATAATAGCATATTCATTAAACAATTCAAAACATTATTAGGAGTGACTTTCTGCACTGAAAGCAAGCATGAAAAACTAAAGCAATCAAGGTATAATTACATACATAGGTTTCGTACAACAGCGAAAATTTATAATATTCGGAACTTCCTGCTGTTTAGCGTATTCAAAGAGTCCAAAGTCGTCTATAACTCTAGTTCGTGTTTACAAAATTAATAGAGTTATAAAATCCCCCCACTTCTGCAATTATGATTAATAATTCACTAATTATCCATAATTTCACAACAAAGACTGTTCAGCTCATAACAACTGGCATTCTGCGTTTTTTAATGTTACAAATATTTCTTTTCACAGATTTTGTAAGAATATGCAAGAAGCCAGGAACTTCCGACTATGTATTCCCATTTATATGAAGTTTTAAGAAATACAGAATTTTTTATACGTGCTCTACACATCCATGGTATCTTACTCGCAATGAGTAAGGTGAAGAAACCAGACTCCATTTCAGCAATACTACAATAATATATATTAACAGGTTTGTTTTAAAAAATTTCAACATCTGTCTGATGCTTATATATAACCTATAAACGTTTGTTTACTTTTTTTATTGATGTTTAGTATAACAATATTTTGCAGCCCTGATTCAAGTGTGATTTTGTTCTATAAAATTTATTTCACTCCCAAATATTGAATTTTATTTGATTATTTAATATCGTAAAATTTATGTAATGTATTTTTCTAGTATGATACATGTGAATATTTTATATCTGAGCTCAGGAAATCTATTTTAATAGAAGTTTTGAAAGAGAAACATTTATTTGATTTTCTCTATGTGCTACTTGAACTTGGACTGATTGTGCTCAGCCAGGCCTAACCTCGATGCATGACATCATCAAATATGACATGAGCGGCACTTCCGCCGTCTAAGGTTTGAGTGGGTGTGAACCCCGTTTATTAGTCAGCTCTGCTGCCATCATGGATGATAGTGAACGCAATTAACTTGAGTCTCCAGCAATCGGCGTGAAATGTCATGTTTGCCATCAAAAATTTTAGTTAATCAGCTTCGACAGAGTACAGTTAGCAGTAGGAAATGTGAAGGCTACTTTCAGAAGAGGCCTGAATATTATATCAGATTTTGCAGTGTCTACTTGGAAAGACTGACGCCGTCATCGGAAACCAGCTAAGTATAACAGTGACTGATGTTACGAGCCTCGAGAGTGACTTTCTGGTAGTTATGAATTCAAAATCTTACAACTGTACAAGATGTTTGAAAAGTTTGATCAACTATAATGCCATTTTAAGAGAGGGTTTAACTTTTATTCCTGATGTTTACAGGATACAGATGTCAAGTGTAATACCTAAGATTGAGATGATGCAGTGTGTATAAACTATTTCATTTGGAATTACTGATCATTCTGAGCCAGATTAATTCTGATAAAGGACTTTTTACACTAAATTAATGCATTGGTATAGCTCTTGGGAATGTAGGAATAATTAATTTTAATTTCACATTCTATTTTCAAGACAGCCATTCCATCCTAAAGATTTCAGTTTTCACTCCTAGGAAATGCTGGGCTGGTTATATGGCATTTATTTTGCGCTAAAGATATACAGTTCTCTGTCCCTACTTCTCTAAGCAACATGCTCCATTTGACCACCCTGCTGCCAACGCAACGTAGAGCTCTATCTACCTACCTACTGTAAGAAACTCGCAATCAATCAATTAATTACAACAAATGATATAGAAGTTATACCGGAATGACGGAGTGGGATGCACAGCTCCCTAGTAATGGCACTAATGTATAACAAAATCATTTTTAATAGGTGTTAAAAATATTGAGAAAAAAATAGGGGAGGTTGCTGTGGTTAGAAGAGAAACACACACCAGATTTGTACACACGTTCAAGTATTCAAGTACTTTGCTTCTCTCGAAAAAAGTTAATTCGGTAATTTAAGGGAAAAAAAATTTCAAACAGTAATCTTCTTCAGTATACAGTTTTCTTGAGAAAACATCCCGTGATGCATATATTTGAGCATATATTTCGTAATTTAATAAAAATAGTTTGGTTGTGCTACCTACAGTATTGTTACATTCTATCAATTTTATTGCTGAACTCTCTGTACAATATTTAATTGTAAAACCAATGTTGAGTATTAATTCCAATCCATGATGGAACCCCGACAGTTAGCCTAGTTACAGTAATTCTTTGTTTGTTTCTTTGTAACTTGATGTGCTGTCATAAAAATGACAAATTATAATAGATTATGTAGTTTGTATTATTACAGCTTTCTGTCTTTAGCAAGTTTCTAGATTAAAACATAAATTTTTATTTTAAATTAAATTAAAAAACTGAATTAAATTTGATAACTACCTTAATAACTGTGTAAATGGTTAATTAAGAGATGAGAATTTGAGTAAGCCATCGCTAACTGTTCATAAAAGTTTTGCTAAATTATTAAACACTTAAATGGTATATTCACATTCTCTTAATGTGTATACATAAAGTATGTGATTGGAGATTATAATATGCATGTATGCATATATACATATATTGTCCCATTTGCACATGTTTTTTCATGGCATAGAAAGTTTTCTAGATTTTTTTGTAATGTCTACCATTTGAAGGCGGTGGGGCTGTGGTCTACTTGTTGCAAACATCAGGCCATTCTTCATCTTGGTGCCAAGAGAGCGTTTGCCAACTGCTAGCGTAATTTTTAATGCAATGTGGTTCTTTTTACACAATGGGAGCTTTTGATGGCCGGCACGTATAACTTCGGACAGCCCCCCATCGCTAAATTGGCTGATAGTGAGAGACCCTAAGGTCTTCATACCCAGGAAAAACTGGGAAACCTTAATGTGATAGAAGTTCTATAAAGGAAAGAAATGAACAACCTTTTGTGTAAAAGGGACATACACTCACGATTACAGTTAAGTTATTCATTGGGCATCTTTTTCATTTCACTCATTTGATTATCCATTTTACTGTCACTTTTGAAATGTTCTTTTAATCCAGCCTGTATATAGTTTATTTTACTGTTACAATAAATCTTTTTAATTTTAAAGCTAACTTTAATTCTTTATTTAAACTTCCCTTTATGACAAGCCCTCTTGTTAGCTCCCAATTTACATCCAACTATATGAGCGCATTCATGGCCTCCCGTAGAATCGAGTATAGATATAGTACTTCTTGAACTGCTAGAGTTGCAACCCCTGAGATAGGTGTATCATACAAGCAGAGGAAAAACAGTGATTGCTTGATATAAACCGAAAAGTGGGTGATAAGAAATCACACAGAGAGAGAGAGAGAGAGAGAGAGAGAGAGAGAGAGAGAGAGAGAGAGAGAGAGAGAGAGAGAGAGAGAGAGAGAGAGAGAGAGAGAGAGAGAGAGAGAGAGAGGAGAGAGAGAGAGAGAAGAGAGGGGAGAGAGAGAGAGAGAAGAGAGAGAGAGAGGAGAGAGAGAGAGAGAGAGAGAGAGAGAGAGAGAGAGAGAGGAGAGAGAGAGAGAGAGAGAGAGAGAGAGAGAGAGAGAGAGAGAGAGAGAGAGAGAGAGAGAGAGAGAGAGAGAGAGAGAGAGAGAGAGAGAGAGAGAGAGAGAGAGAGAGAGAGGAGAGAGAGAGAGACAGACACACACACACACACGGCTTTTAACATTGCTAAACCTTTACTTTTGGTATGAAGATAGACTTGTTTATTGACAGCACAATTATGGAAATCAGTCTCAATGGAAATAAATTCACTGATTTGCAGATTTTTGTGAAGAAAATGATAGTAAATTACTCAACATTCACAGTGTGCAATGGTAGGAAATTTTATAGTGTCATACATGTGGCAAGTAGATATATATTTAGAGTTCTCCAAATAATCACAGTTAATTACAATTAATCTATAATTAATAAGAATTTAGAAACTCTACTTTAAAACCATTAAAATAAACAAGGTATTACAAACTGTACTGTTCAAATCCCACCAAGTCAAATCTGACCATATGTACTTATACTTAATTACATTCATAAATGCAGTAAATTATGAACGAATATTAATTTGGAATACAATAGTGTGTGGGTAAATAATAAAACTGATTATTAAGCATTATTTACTTACATGTTGCCTTCATAATTAAGAAATATTCTGGAGTAGTTATGTCAGTATATCATACCCCCCCAATTTATGTCTTTCACAGTACTGTATGTAACTTCTTCTTCTTAGCCTAAATTGTGCAAAGGCACGTTGCCTTGGGCTTAACCCCTACAGTAAGCAAAAAATTAAAAATTTTTTTGAATACAACAAACTTCGAAAACCACGAAAAATGTGGTTAAACCCGGCAGCAAAATTCTCAAAACTTGACAAAGCCATTATTTGAAAGTCCATTCAACTCGCAAAATCCAAACAGCACAAACACAGTGACGTCGCAACCCTGACGCCGAGGTTCAAAAATCCCGAACCGTCAGTGATGGCAGCTACAGAAGAACTCTGTATGTAACCTATATTCTAGAACCGGAAAAAAATACCAGCAATTACTTTATTAGTCAACCATTATATGCTAAATAACTAACTACATTTTCAGTATGTAGTTGAAAAATTCAATTACATCAACATGGCAGTAATCCTTAATACCTTTTCTTTATTAGCAATCAGAATGACATTTTCATTTTGTCACAGCAGATTAAACTGCCTATTTTCTCGTTGTTTAAATATAAACAGTTTTTAAGACGAGTTAAATAGGTGCTGGGAATACATGCCTTATGCATGTGCCCTTCCCCTCCTCCACCACATATTATTTGGAATTGTAATAAATTTGCAATATTGAAAAAGAGTGTTCATTGTTCTTTTATAAACAGCAACGTACACGAGGACGAGTCAGTATCACTCGGAAGTGTTGCTATGCTGGCCTGTTATGTCATCTGAACACACTCTCTTATGAACCCTGAGCGGTGTCAGGGGATTAGGAAAGAGCAGGTAGTAAAGTCCACCCACCTCCCACCATTCAAAACCATGTTCACGTCCAGAGAGGACACCTTCAGACAAGCTGGCGCCACAGCTGCTTCAACGCTGCTGTTACCTAGCGGCAGATAGCTGAACTACTTGCAGTTAGAAGGGACATTTGTCGGTATTGCTGACTGCTCCTAACTAGTGCTCTACCTTGAGATGCTCCTTTGTTGTGTTTTTAACAGTTACTTCACAGAAGCAAATTTACCAGAATTTTTATTTTCAACTTTAATATCTACAAAATTAAGTTCTCCGTATATGTTGTGGTCTGCCACCACGAATCATAATTATAAAATATAAGTATCCGCAAAGATAGACTAATATTATTTCTTGTTAAAATAACATATGCTGCATCTCTGAATGTCTTTAGTTCTGTTAGCCAGGCCTGGTCTGCAGGAGGAAATGCATCAGCATAATATGATATGGTTGGGAACTCACATCTATGGTCAACTCTCGCTTTCACATGTTGTGATAAAAAAAATTTCCCATAACTTCATGTCACTTTCCTTGAGTTGCCTTCGGCGTCCACAATCATATCCATTGCATGCTGATGTCAAATTTTTAAGGATATCACCACTATTGAGTGATCCACCTTAACAGGCTACAGTTCATGTTCGTGTACCTTATTTAAAATATAAAATGGTGAAAAGTAAAAGTTTGTTACAGACTTTTTACGTATTTTACGTTTATTACATTACTTACGTGATTTTACGCATATTTTACACGTCAAATACAAAACTTTTTTTTTGTGTGACAAGCCCCAACTTTGGCCATGGTGACTGAGAAAATTGTCAGGGTGAACAGCAGAATGTTGTACAGTATTTAAGATGTTTTACTAGTGCATTTTTTTTGTTTATAAACAGAAATAAGTCCAAAAGTGTATGCTCGTTAATGTAACATTTCCTTTATGACTTTTTAGCTGTATGTTTCAGTGCTATCTTGTTCAATGTCTCGTAAACAATATTTGACCTGTTAACTGTGTTAAATGTCATTTAGCTGAAATGATCGGTAATATAAAATGTAACAAAAATTTTCAGTTCACCATTTTCCACTGGTGTTACAGAATAGCACTCTCTATACGCAACTAACTTTACATCCTACAAAGTTTGTTATCAGAGTTCTACTGAAATTATTTATTTCAAAGGTAATGAGTTACAGCTCATTACTACAGATTTACATTTATGAGAAGTAAATCATCTTTAAAATCTAACTTTGTTTTAGAGAAATTACCACCAACATCAGAAGCAGCTCACCAACATTGAGAGTTTACCTCCAGGCGCAATAATGGACTGGCAATAAACTTCCACAAACAGATTAAGATTGGACGCATGAGTGTATAACAAAAAAACTAAAGAAAATGGAAAGGTTTTAAACCTATTCCCAGTACAAAGCCTTTGCCAGTTTCTTTTTTCCTTCCAAAATTCCCATATACAATAATTTTTCACACTGTTGTAATATTCGTTCTTTCTTTGGTTGTTTTCTTCCCACGCAGAAACTTTGCACAGAAAAATTATGCTGTAATTGTTACAAATTTGCCCTTCCTTAAAAGTATTTACAGTAGAACCTCTCTATTACGAACCCTCACGGTTCTCGAGAAGTGAGTCCTTTTGTAGGGGTGACTTTGAGAGAAGAGGGGAGTCAAACCCCAGGGTACACTTATTCTAATATGTCTCCTTACCGGGGACTTTGACCTTGCTCACCGTGAAGGCTGCCAAAAAGTGTCAAGCCAGCTCTCACAAGTGTAAAAGAATAATAGGTGGAGCCGAATGAAGATGAAATGAGAAAGTTGGGGACCTAGGCAAGGTCCTTAAGTTCTGACAGTGGTCTACTTCTGTATGGAGCCAGCCTAGTTGGCTGGCTGGAGCCGGCCTAGTTGGCTGGCGAACCGGAACAAAATCGGGAGCTGCAGTTGCTATTCTCCGATGAGGTTTCACCTGTGGCGGAAGACGGAATGTAATTGTCTTTCCGTTTTCCGTGCTCACTTGGCACACTGAGGTGGAGTTTCAGCATAGGAAGTGGGATGAGAGGGGGTGGCTGGTTCTGGCGAGGTTTCTGCAAGGGATGGGTGATTGAAATATTATATCTCGTGTCAGGGCCAGTCTAAGCCCAGGAGTGTATCTCTGCCCTGCTGGTCAGACACCCATGTACCCACTAGGGCTTATGTACATCAACTCTGCTTCGCTCTTATTTAGCACTACCTAACCTCTACCACCACGTAGGATACATGAGTTCCCGTAATTCATAAAGAATTATAATGCCATTATGCGCTATGGATATTTAACAAATAAATATGTGTTGCTTAAGACTCTTTTACCACAGCAAAATCTCATAAATTATTTCCTGTGTAATGCTGACTGAAAGTAATGACAGGATAATGTGATACAATTAATGGGTAATCATTCATATCAGTTTCACTGTCCATTTATTGGTATTCAACTTGTTGACATCTGTACAATTATATATTTGCACTGAAGTGAAAATAAAAGTAAGGGCCTTAAAATCGCAAAAGTTAAAATTGGCACAATAAAAATTTCACTTAACACACACTCGTGCCAATTGCCCAAAGCTCTTACTAAAATTGTATTAAGATGTACATCATACAGATTCCATAAAAAGTAGATGCAGCTTAGTATGCATCGCAAGTCCCTGCTAGGTATCAACTTAAAATTACTATTGCCACGTAAACGCCTGGGTAGAAATTGGGATATATACTTGACAGCACAGTGCCTCAAATCCTGCAGTGACACGAAGACCAATATGCTAACCCACAAGCATATCCATAGGATGGTCAACTTCCCTTGCAATGTAATATCAGGCCTCCCAGCTCACTGTGTTGGCAAATGAAAAGGGGGCTGCACCAGCCGCTTCTTAGCACTGACAATAGCATGCCTCTTCATACAATGTAGAAAAACACTCACAATGCTTAAAGTGTCGCGCACAATATTTAGCAGGGGTTAAGTTATTGAAGACAATGCTGTGAATACTAATTAAAGTTCCACACATAACTGTACTGAAATTTACGGAATAGTTCGTTACCCTCGGGTATGCCACTTGCGTACGTGCAAAACTGCACAATATTTGGCTAATACTGTTCAGTACACAATAAAGGAATATTAACTCCAACATAAAGTAGCAATCAGTCCCATAAGCAAAGCAGGTAAACGCGTAACCGCCTGCCGACAAACATTCGCCACTACAATCTACTCAACCCCGTGCACAGCTGATCCACGTCGAACGTGCACCTCTTACAGTGACACAAGCCAACGACCTTCTCTGTTTTCCCAACCTACGACAGCATAACTGCGCCTCCTGCATACACTCCAAGTGGTAGCTACTTGAACAAACATTTAAAAAAAGAAAAAGAGTATCATCTGCCACATACCTACTCAACACGCACAGTTTATAAAGGATGACAATTACTGTAAATACATGACCACACTTATAGAAAATCCTCTGCAATTAAAAAAAAAACTTATATAAAATATACACATAATAAATACAAAGAATTTCCAAACAAATACAAGAGACAGTGCACAGTGTTACCAACATTATCACCAACCAGAACATTTTAGTACTAAAAACTCCAGTGACAATCCCATTGTCACAATCACCCCTCCTTTAAAGAAATGCTAAAGGGGGGTTAGAAAACCAACGTATCTAACACCATCCAAGTATCCAAATCCTTCTAAAATCAAACATTGCACAAGCAGTTAAGCGCTTTAAAAAAAAATCTTTAATTATTATGGGAATGTAAACAAATAGTACATGCTTGAACATACAACATATAAAAGTACCCACATTATAGAAAAGAGCTACTAGAGCAGAGTAGTAACAGGAATAAAATTATCACACAGAAAACAAGTTAAGAATCTCCATTAACATCGAAATGCAGAAACACAGAAAAACATTCCCTCTTATATACTCTCCTTCACTGTAACCTCACAATAACTCAACGACACTATCTTTCAAGTTCACCCTTTCCGTTGGTACGCAATACACTTTTTATATTTTAGTATCATTACTATAACTTTGCACGTGTCCACGCTGATTACACTTACATTTTATACTCTTACTCTTCTTATGGCACTGTGGTACTAAATGGTTCTCGCTGCCACAGGCGTAGCATTTACGCCTACCTTTACTAACTGTACTCTTAACCTGGTCAACACTTAATTGGTCAGTTTGCTTTCTGACCCCATAACTGCCTCTTTCATTTTCAAATTACTGTTTGACACATATATTTTTTTCAATATTTAAGGCCCACTTCCTTAATTGATCATGAGACTGAGGGAAAGTGAGCCCCACACTATGGACACGCACCTTCGGAGCTAAATTTTCTATCGCTAAAGCTACGCTTTCACTTTCATTAATACAAAGATTTAAGGCACTTGAGTAATCACAGACGTATTGGTAAAAACTCAAAACACTTTCTTTATCTCTTTGAAAACTGTAAACATATTCCTTAATTTATTCATCTTTAACCCTTTTGGGACATAAATCTTCCCAGATTTTATTTTTTGCCATGTCCCATTCTTCCCCTATGGAAATGCTCAACAATACATGTAAAACCAAACTGTCCCATATACTGACTACTAATTACAACAAATTTATTTTGAAAGATTCTCATTCATTTCAATATACAACTGTAAACAAAATTGTAGGATATTTTCAACACTGCAATCTCTTAATTGATCAACACTATTCAGGGAAGAATGAGGTAATGACCATGCAATTTCCATGTGTTTCCTATCTGTCCGCTAACATATTACAATCATTATTACTCAACGGGTTACTATTTTTATCACCACTGCGCAAAAAGGTTGTCATTTTTTATGTAGGTCATCAATTCCTTCCGACTCCTCTGCCATTACAGTTGCAGCCTGTAAAGATGGTAATGAAGTGGGTTTATCCACCCGATATACACAAGATGTCATAATGGTCACACTAAACAATATTAAAAGCACCTGCATTGAGCACAAAAGGGCAAAAAAAGAAACAGCAGAATGGTGAAGGATTGAGACACCCATGTACCTACTAGGGCTGAAGTCCATCAACTCTGAATCATTCTTATTTAGCACTACCTAACCTCTACTACCACATGGGATACATGAGTTCTCGTGATTCACAGACTTAAAATGATATTACTAGGTTGACATCTCTACATTTATATATTCGAACTGAAGTGAAAATAAAAATACGGGCCTTAAAATCACAAAAGTTAAAATTGGCACAGTAAAAATTACACTTACACACTCATGCCAATTGCCCAAAGTTCTTACTAAAATTGTATTAAAATGTACATCGCACAGATTCCATAAAAAGTAGACACAGCTTGGCATGCGTCACGAGTTGCTGCTCACCACTAACTTCAAGTGACCATTGTGACAATCACAAAGGTAGAAATCAGGCTATACACTTGATGGCACAGTACCTTAAATCCTGCAGTGACGTGAAGACGAATATGCTAACCCACAAGCATATCCACAGGATGGTCGACTTCCCTTGCAACGTAATATCAGGTCTCCCAGCCCGCTGCGTTGGAAACTGAAAATGGGGCCGCTGCTTCGCACTGACAATCTCACGCCTCTTCATACAACGTACCGACACATTCACAATGCTTAAAGCGTTGGCAAAGGAAAATGGGGCCACTCCAGCGGGTTCTTTTTTTTTTATCCCAAGATGGCTGCTGCAGACGGACTACAGGTTGTGTTGTTCCATATTTAAGGTTGTTTTGGCTAGTGATTAGTTCTTGCAATAGGTTTAAATATAGGTGAAGTAGTAGTTTGAGGTATAATTAGAGTTTTAAGAGTTAAGATTAGTGTTTTATGTGGTAATTAGTTAAAAGGAGGGAGTAGTGTCCCATTGTGTGCACGAGGCCGAGGCCTTTGTTATTGTACGAGTGTAAATTGTGTATGGTGTAAGTTAAGATAGTTAATAAAGTGTGTGTATACGTAGATATTTGGTGTATTAGTTTTACTATTAAGTTAGTTAAACCATTTTTTTTTAGAGAAGGGGTAAAAAAAAAATGGTACGGAGGTGTAAGTGTAGGGGCTGTGGAAAGGTGTGGAGAAGGTTAGATAGTGGAGTGCAGTGCGACCAGTGTGGCGGCTGGTACCATGTTGGTTGTATAGGGATCAGGGAGGAGGAACTGGAATCACTACAGGAACATCAGTGGAAGTGTGAGGAATGTGCTGAGGGAAAGGGTTTAGTGGCAGTGGTAGGGAACAAATTGAGGGTAGAGAAGGAAACACAAATAAGTGGAGAAGGTGGAAACTGGATTTGGGATATGCTGAGGGGAAGCTTTGTAGAAGGTGTACCTGTGCCAATGGAAGGGGCTAAGGAGGAGAGGTGGAAAGGGGAGATGGTAGATTTGATGAGCAGGAAAGAAAGGGAAATGATGCATAGGATTGAGAGGATGGAGGAAAAGGTCAGGAATGAGATGGGTAAGAGTAGAGTTGAAATGAGGGTGGATAAGTTAGAGGAGGAGCTGGAAGATGTAAAGGGAGTGCTAAGGAAAATGAAAGCCAGTCCACAGGAGGAAAAGCTGAGTAGAGAGGAAGAGTTATTAGTCAGAATTCAAGTAGGGCTGCAGAAGGAACTGCAGGAGGAAAGGCAGAGGAGGAGGGAGGCAGAGATATGTGGTAAGATTAAGGAGGAGGATAGATGAGTTGGAGGCAGTAGAAAGGGATAAGACAGTAGGAGACATAAGACAGCAAATAAGGTTAGAGGAGCAAGAAATAGTAGTAAGGGATAATAAGGTGCTAGTAGTAGGCAGGAAGCAATCAGGAATAGAGGAACGGGAATCAGAAAGCAGGGAACAGGCAGTAGTAGAAGGTAGGAAGTAGTATACTGAGGTTTGTAAGTGTGCGATTAGCAAAGACCAGCAAGCAGGACAAAGTAGACAGTTCAGGGCCATAGGGGAAAGAGGAAGGCTGGCCAAAGGGAGGGAGACAAGGGTGCTGCAGGAGGCCAGAGACATGGATAGGCAGGTGGTTGAAAGAGCCACAAAGCAGGAAAAGGTTGTAGGAAGGGAGCCAGAGGTAGTTTTACTAGGCAGCTCTATTGTGAAGGGGGTGGAGCTGAGGAATATCAGGAAGGAAATGACATATAAAGAAGCTTTTTGGGGGGGGGGGGGCATATACCAGGGATTTGGAGGAAAGGGTAAGTGGGATGAAAGGTAGCAGGGTGGCAAAGGTCGTTCTCATTCATGTAGGGGGAAACGACCTGGCTCATAGGGAGGTGGGGCAGGAGTTAGAGCGGTACCTTAGGGGATTGCTGAGGAAAGTGCGGGAGAAGTTTCCTGGAGCTAGGGCAGTAGTCAGTGGCATGCTGGTTAGGAAATGATTATCCTATAGGAAGGCAGTGGCTGCGAGTGAGGTATATGAGAGGGTGTGTAGGGATTTGGGGGCTATATTTATAGATAGTAGGAAATGGGTAGGCTGGGAAAGTGTAGGGAGGGACCAGGTTCACCTGACCGAACAGGGAAAGAGGATTCTAGGTGACCTGCTAGGTAGAGAAGTAGCTGGCTGCATGGAGAGGGTCAGGGCAGAGCAGCAGTTGTTGAAATAGCAATCAGTTAGAAGCAAGGAAACGGAAGGGGAGAGAAATGGAGAGGATAGCATTGATGAGGCCGCAGGGGTGGAGATAGGAGGTAAGTAATGTAGGATGGTAAAGCAGAGTACTAGTATAAAGATAATGGTGGTGAACTGTAGGAGTGTGTACAACAAGCTGGAGGGCTTCTGGGGAAAGGTTGAATGATATGGGGCGGATATAGTGATAGCTGTGGAGACTACGTTGACTGAGGAAGTATTGGACGTAGAGTGTAGGCAGGATGAGTTCACCATCTTCAGAAGAGACAGGGATGGGAGAGGAGGAGGAATAATGGTGTGTGTAAGGAAAGGGCTAAAGGGACTGTGGTGTTGGTCAGACCTAGGAATGCTGTAGTTGGTGCAATAGTATTGGATGGTATAAGGGACCATCATATTCTGGTTGTAGAAATTGGGATTGGCAGGATGAGAGAAGTGCAAATGGCAGAAAGGTTGGTGTGGCAGTATAGGAGAGGAGACAAGAAGGGGGCAGAAATATTCCTGAGAGACAGGTTTAAAAAATGGTCTATGGAGGAGGATGTAGAGGGGTTGTGGAGGGAGTTTAGAAGATTAATGGAGGTTATGTTGGAGAAATTTGTGCCAACGAAAAGGTTACGGACTGGGGGAGATCCCCCATATTATGGACAGGAGATTTTGAAAATGATGAAGAAGTGCAGAAAATTACATGCCAAGTGGAGAAATGAAGGGATGATAAGATCTAAAAAATTGATGAAACAAATGGGTAGGGAGCTTGAAAGGAAGATCAAACAGGCAAAGAATGTATTTCTGGGGACCATGGTGGAAGAAGGAAAAGGCAAGGAATGGGGGAAATTGTTTAGGTATGTTAGGCGGTTAAGGGGAGGAGAGGAAGGGATCCCTCTGCTAACAGGAAGGGATGGTAGGCATGCGACAAATGACCAAGAAAAATCGGAGATGCTGCAAGGACAATACTTGTCAGTGTTTGAGGCAAAGGAGGGTTGGAATAGGGGGACAAACAGGGTTTGGGGGGTGTATAGTGAGTTTAAGATGAGGGAGTGTGGGATAGAAAAGGTAATTAGGGTTTTGGAGAGCAGTAAGGCAGGAGGACCAGAAGGGATAGGAAACGCAGCACTAAAGTTTGGTGGCAAGGAGTTGGCGAAATATTTAGAAGTGCTGTTTAAAAAGTCCTTAGGAGAGGGTAAGTTACCACAAGATTGGAAGGATGCTATGGTGGTACCTATATACGAGCAGGGAGAGGATAGGGGGAGGCCTGGCAGCTACAGACCGGTGAGTCTCACATCAAGTACAGGAAAAGTAATGGAGAGGCTGGTGGTGCAGTATGTGGTGAGGGTTATGAACAATACGAATTGGTTGGAGGAGTCCCAGCATGGTTTCAGGAGGGGTTACTCATGTGAGACTCAGCTGGCTGGGTTATTAGAGGATCTGGTGCAGGTAGTTGATGAGGGGAAGCAGGTGGATGCCTGCTTCATAGATTTTGAGAAGGCATTCGATAAGGTGCCCCATGGAACATTGATGAGGAAAGTGGAGGCGCTGATACCAGACAGGAGGGTAGTGGAATGGATAGGGGACTTCCTCAGGGGGTGAAGGAAGAGGGTGAAAGTGGGGGAGGCAATATCGGAGGAAGGGGAGGTTACGTCAGGGGTACCACAGGGAAGCGTGCTGGGTCCTTTGTTATTTACCATAATGGTAAATGACATGGGTTTGGGTATTAGAGGAAAAATCAGATTGTTTGCAGATGATTGTGTTGTATATGCTGAGGTGGGAGAGGGAGGCGGAAATTTGCAGGCGGACATTGATAAGATATGGTTGTGGACCAGAAAAATTAAATGAAGATAAATGTAAGAAAAACTAAGGTAGTAAGGTTCACAAGGAAGAAGATGATAAGCAGGGACATGTACAGATGGGAGGGACAAGAGATAGAAGAAGCAGCAGAATATAAGCATCTAGGGACTGTACTGCAGGGAGACCTGAGGTGGAAAAAACAGGTAGAGAGGATGTTTGCAAAGGGAAGAAGGGCTCTAGGTATGTTGGGAAGGGTGCTGAATGGAGTCAGCTGTGAGGTGAAGGAGAAGGCATATGGCACAATGAAACGGCCAATGTTAGAATATGCTGCAGCAGTATGGGACCCATATGTGGAGGTGGAGGTGCAAGAACTGGAAAAGGTGCAGAGAAAGGCAGCAAGATGGGTGAAGGGTAGGTGGAGAAGACAAGGGCAGGATGATGAGGAAGAAGGGAACTATAGGCCATCAGTGATGATGTAAGAAATGGGGTGGAGCTCATTGAAGGACAGGAGGAAAGTTGAACTGTTAGTCAGGATGTACAGGGTGGTGAATGAAGAGGGAGGATGGGGAGGGATACACTGCAAGCTAAGTAAGGGGGTGTTTAGGGGAAGAGGAAACAACAGTGAGAAGCTTCAGAGGGTGTGGAGGTGAACGGAGCGGTGTAGGCAGTCCATGCTTGTGAGGTCTGTGAGGGAGTGGAATGTGTTGAGGGAGGAATTGGTATCTGTGAGAGGGGTTGGTAAATTCAGGAAGGGAGTGGAAAAGGAGTGGGTTGGGTGAAGGAGCGTTGAGAGAGCTCGCTACCAGGCGGTTGCCTAATTGCGAGTGTATGTATGTATATGTATATTCTATCCTTTGCACCGACAATCACACGCCTCTTTATACAATGTAGCGAAATACTCACAATGTTTAAAGTGTCCCACACAATATTTGCAGGGGATAAGTTACCAAAGACACTGCAGTGAATACTGATTAAAGTTCAACACGTAAGTGTCCTGAAAGTTACAGGATAGTTCGTTACTGTCAGGTATGTCGCTTGCGTACATGCCAAACAACTGCACAATATTTGACTAATACTGTTCAGTAACCCATACGGAAATATTAACTCCAACATAAAGTAGCAATCAGTCCCGTAAGCAACGCGGGTAAATGCGAAACCACCGGCCAACAAACACTTGCCGCTGCATTCTACTCAGCCCGCGGGCCACACCCAGTGCACAGCTGATCCAAGTTATGCGTGCACCTCTCGCACCGACACAAGCCAACAACCTTAAATGGTACACCAATTCTTAGCCAAAATTAAGTATTTAATAAAATACATAGGAACTATAATCAGTGGGATGTTTAGCTAACTCCTAAGTCACAAGATAGAAGCTAGCAAGATTTATGCAGGAGAAAGCGTCCTGCACAAGTTCGTTGGAGACTGCCGGTGTACGTTACACAGCGCGAGCAAAAAAGCCCAGTGGTCAACTCCACATGTAATGGCCTCCGGTCTTGTGCAAACTACGGGAGGCCGACTTTGAACCACTTATCCTGGAGACTTATAGCGGATGTGCGGTGGCCTAGTGGTCAGATCCTGCTGGTTGATATCTCCAGTCTTCTGCAGACTATAGAAAGCAGGATAACTGCCACTTACCCTTCAGGACCCTTAACCTTATGCAGACTGGAGGGCCAATGCTTACCATTCATCTTGCTTAGAGTGAGGGCACAACGCCTCTCTCGAGCCATGGTGCTGCACCTCCTTAAATACAAAATTTTCTGGTTTGTAGACTGTCTGAGGGGTACAGGGTGGACTAGCCTCTCTTCATGCGGGTTAGTTTATTATAGCCAGTCTGCCCCGCCACCCTTTCCTTATCTCTCCGGCTGGAGGCTGTTGACACTTTTATCACCTCTCAGCGAGGCTCTGGAGGCTGTGCTGATCTCTGCTGGGTGCTGCCCTCCTTTGGCAACTCGTGGAACTCACTTCTTCTGCGGGCAGGGGGTGTCGACAGTTCATCCAACAGTATCAACGGCTCGTCAAACAATACAATCCAGCATTGGAGAGTCTGCGATTGCATTACGACTTTATAGTGAACAGCAAAAGCCCTTTAACCACGTGTCTGTAGTCTCGTTTCTGGACCCTGTGGCCACTTGATTTATTACTGCTGTGGTTTAGACTTGCCCATTGAAGCACTGGTGCTCGCTGATGGGGTACAGTCGTAAGTAGAGTGTGCATCAGGAATGTGCAGAAGTCGTCATGCATCAGTGTGAATTACTCAAAGCTAGTGTTGAATGGCAGTGGTTTCCTGCACATCAAGCAGCACAACATACTAAAAGTTCACATTTCCTCAGCACCAGTACTATCCTCATTTGAGCTCAAAAAGAAAACCTCACTCCAATGTGATACATAACAAAATAGGATTGGTAGCCACAGCATCCCAGGGCTTAAATAACCAAAAAAACATTATTTACAATCTGAAAAATAATTGTTGACCATACATTTCATCGTATCTCAATTCCATGATTGCATTTATGGGTTTGATCTCAATGTGTTGACAGACCATAAACTGCTAGTCTCCATAATACAAAAAAAAATGTAGCCAGTATAGGGTCACCTCATCTTCAGAGCATGTGCCTTAAGGTTATGATATACTCAATATCTAGGTTCCATGTCCCCTGCAAAGACATTTTGCAGATATGTAGCCCCCAATCATACTTAAAATGAAACAGTTGCAGACCCTGAATGCTAGAGATGGTTGATTCAGTTACTGCTCACTTAAACATAGTAATTAATATACTGACATACAAAATTCAGATAAAAGTTTCTGAAGGGCTTCTCAAGGTACAGAATAGGGTGTGAAATTGCCCCGCACATAAATGGTGCATGTTCAGTGGATGCAGAAAGTGTCCTGTTTTTAACCTATTTTCAGAAGGAAAGGTAGGCATTTGAGAAAATTTTCCAGTCTATGAATTTGTGTGCCCCCTCCCTAATGACTTTTGAAACCATGAATCAAATTTCACCAAACTTGTCAAACACATAGTACTCAATATGAGCATCCGACTTTTATATTTTTCAACCATGCCATATGCTTATATTATAATGTTGTCCATTTTAATATTTTGGGTGATATGTAATTTCTCTGGAATCATATAATTTTGTATTTTGACAGTGCATCATGTTGGCATTGCATTGAAAGAGAGGTAGAATGTTGCCAAATGTGCCATATAAATAATACTGTGATAGGCCATGTAAACATATATGATTTACAGTTTTTTAAAATATGGTGACCATGTAAATATTTTTAATTCATTTTCTTCTAGATGATATACCTGGTGTTGCCTGGGTACAATTATATTAGTTCACTTAGGGGTTTTGGGCCCAATTAAGGGAGGGAGGGAGGGAGGGAGGAGGTAGCCAATTTTGGCTTATACAGTTTTTGAAGTTGGGTTCTTAGGGGTATCCCTGACAAATTTGGTCTAGATACATTGAATGGTCCAGATCCGTCGAACAGAATAACTATAACATTGTATGGAGAAAAACACACATACTTACGTATAGGTTGTTCATGGTAAAATGAGCACTTTTGAGGCCACAGTTACTTTTTACTTTCAGCCATTTTCTATTCTTTAATCACCTTGTTACGTAAATATTGCAGTGTAAGTAATAAACACAGTGTGTATATTCTACTGCACTCTGAAGTTAATGTCTAAGGCTTCAATAAAACATACAGGCCTATACTAATTATCATTATTCCAAATAAGACGGCTTTCAAATGTGCTTACTTTACCTTGAATAAGATACAAACTTCGACTTTCATACACACATATGCATACACATTCAAACCACATTTTTATGACCCCTGCTGGTATGTCCTTCGCAGCACGGACAGCAGCTAGACGAGCTGGCAGTGACTAAGGCAGGTGCTGATAAGTCTCCACAGGTATCTGTAGCCATGTTGTCTGCAGTGCATTCCACAACTGTTGAAGGGGTGCGTGGTGGAGAAGATAGATGGCGAACACGAAGATCAAGGTGGTCCCACAGATGTTCAATTGGATTGAGATTGGAGCTGTCTGGCGATCAGGAAAGAACTTTGAAGCCTTGATCGTGCTCTTCCAGTCACGTGCGAGCACTTCTAGCAGTGTAGCAAGGCCACAGTCATAATGTATGGGTGGACATGATCACCGAAGATGGATTCATTAACCAAATAAATCAAGAGTGCCTTGAATACAGTGTAACCTAGATAATACAATGAAAACATTCCCTAGATCATAACACTGCCCCCACCACCTTGTATTCGTCCAGCAATGGATGCAGGGTGTTGGTTCTCCAACGTTTCTCAGCCGGAAATGCTAACGTCCATCTGTTCTATGCAACTGAAACCGTGACTCGTCGGAGAAGGCTACCTGTTGCCAATGAGCAGAATTCCAGTGGCCATACTGTTGAGCAAATTCCAGGTGTCCATGCACCTGTGTTAGCATGGGTGCAGTCACCCTCTGTCTACTCCAGAGCCCCATTCGCTGAACTGTTGTGGTAGAAACTTGTCTGGAAGCGCCCTGGTTTATTTGGATGGTGAACTGTTTTACTGCAGCCTGTTCATTGGCCTTCATGCACCATCCTAGACGATGTTCACCACAGGGGTTTGGAGCTCCGCAATATCCACGATGGTTATTCCCAATGATGCCATTCGTCCACTAATGATAAACCTTTTTCACAAAGGCATGTGAATAGTTCAAAAACGTTACTGTTTTTGAAATGATGCCACCCTTGGCCAGAAAGGCGATGATCATCTCTTTTTGCATTTCGGTTAAATCACTTCCCTTGCCCATGACAGCAGGAAGCGCACTGCGTACAGCCAACCTGTCAGTTGCATTATATACCTGCTTCACCAGCCCACTTCTCGGGTTATATATCATGGGATATGCGATTCAGATGGCACTTATAGCAGGTGGTCATAATAATGTGATTTGACTGTGTATTTATATATACATACTATGGATGGTAGGTAGGTATCTGGGCTTAACGTCTCATTGACAGTGAGGTCATTAGAGATGGTGCAAGTTGCACAGGGAAGAGGGATTGGGGAAGGAAAGGGAAGGAATTGGGCATGACCTTTTGTAGCGAGCATTGGGGGTCCGCACATGATAAGTTAAACTTGAGCGGACTATAGATTCCTTGGCTGGCCCCCTGTTTTAACAACACTCTCGACTGACCTACTCCAAGAACAATACAAAAACTTTGAGCACATTCCCCCCGCCCCCCAAGTGGCAGCGAGCAGCGGAAGCGTGTCCACGTCTGTGCAGAAGCGAACATTGATTGTAGATGTCTGGGGAGCTCCGGCCCATCTACGATCATCACGGCTGGTTCATTGGTAAGCATAACCTCAGCAAGCAGTAGGGCGGCAATCCCATTCTCGAGAACTCGTATAACTTAATAAGCGTGGCAAGGCTAGAGTCTTTGTATAATCGTAATATCATATTATAATTAACTTACCTTTTCGTATATGTCAGTATCCTTGTATGTCAGTATATTCGTACCATCGTTTATTGTATAACTGTAATCATTTATGTTCTCTTAATTATCTTTTCAATTCCAGAGTAGGTAAACAAAATTAATTGTATTGAGATCCTATTGTAGTATTGTGTTAAAGAATTGTTTTATATATATTTAAAGTATTGTAATAAATATGTGTAGTTGACTTCCCCTTCTTTCACTGAAAAGCTATTAGTATTTGTTTCCCCCACATACAGCCCCTACTTAACTAGAGTATAGTATAAACGAGGTGAGAAGAGCAGTGAGTAGTTGGAGTATTAGCTGAAGCCATAGTGTTAGGTAGGCAGGTTGTTACACTGGTGGAAGCACCGTCTTTCCTTCCCTCTCGCTGCCATGCAGTTAACTCCACCACGGGCATAAGTTCATTATCTCAATTAGACGTTCGCAGCGAAAAACACGTGGCAGGGCCTTTGCTAACCACGATGCACGAAAAGATAGCTTAAACCCCTTTTGTAGTATAAAAAGTACAGTTAATTATTCAGTTCATGACTTTAGGTCACAAATTAATAGATTCAATTGCTCAGAAATGTGTATAACGCAGCATAGGCACACACACGAGCGACCAGCCATGTGCACTAGTCAACGTAACCACGCAGCAGACATTGCCATGGCACAGCTAGGATTCGCATCCCTTTTCCCCAGAATTGTTTTTGCTTTGTATGTGTGTCTGTAATGCATGTATGAACCACTTATAGTTACATGTAATGACATCTGTTCCTTTTTGCCAGCTGGAGACACTTCACTTACATTGGCATGTTTTCAAAGTGTTTCTCTATATATCTTCTCTTTGTAGTTTGTTTTAGACATAAGTTTGCACTAGTGAGCAGCACCAGTCAACACACACACCACAATTCAGTACATGGAAACACCTAAACGTAGGAAATTATAAGCTATTACAAACTTTCTTAAAATTGTTTCTCTCGACACTAGTGACATCGAGAGCAGGCTAGACACACGTGACCAACAGGACACTCAAGCACAGTGTGCCGAAACACCCATTCTTACTGACACACCCCCAATTACACAGGACACTGATCAACATCACCAGAATTTTTAGGATTCCCTGAATACAACCAAATTTCTACAACCTCCTACCTTCACCCCCAACACCTCTCTCTCCACCCACTACTACTACAACATCCACTCGCACGCTCCCTTACCTATCATCCCCACCACGGACAAACCCCTTCCAATGCAAATCATCGTTTTCCACCCCAACAGACCACCCACCTTCACCAGAGCACGCAACGAAGACATCACAGAATTTTTGGAGGAATTTGAGACGGTAGCTGAACACAATCACTGGGACGCACTTGAAAAATGTCGTAGACTCAAATATTGTCTTCAAGGCTCGGCAAAACACACATACTTTAACATAAATCACAACACACCACAGCCTATTACATGGATCGAATTGAAACAAAACCTTACAGACACGTTTACATCCCCGCGGACACTGAACGAGTAAAGCATCTACTGTACAACAAAAAACAGGCAATTGGGGAAGACACTTCATCCCACGTTCAAACCATGCAATTTTATTGCACCAAATACCACCCCAACATGACAGATCATGAGTTTCTTAGTGTCCTCTGGCGTTCCCTCCTCCCCTCTATTACCGATAAACTCATTGCCACCAAACGGAGTATTAGTTGAAGCCATCGTGTTAGGTAGGCAGGTTGTTACACTTTGTTAGGGAACCATCCCAGTATTTGCCTGGAGTGATTTCGGAAAACCGCAATCAGGATAGCCTGACTGGGAATCGAACCCGAGTCCTGAATGTGAGTCCAGTGAGTTATCAATGTGCCACCTCCCTCAGTACATACTATAGAGTATGGGCTATTTCGACCAAAGTTGGTATGCTGAAAATATCTAGTACAAGCATCAAATATGTCAATAACACAACCTGTTTTTTTTTTGCCATTTTGTAAGATAGCATTACATGAGAAAATAATGATATTTATGAAATATCTCGGGGGAAACAATTAACCGATTCCTACCAAATTTTCCAAATGTATAGTACTACAGAAGGTCATATAAACTTACATGTGTTTGGATCAGACACTTATTTTCAAAATGATGACAATATAAATATTTTAGCCTAGTATGCTATAGCTATCAAACGTGCAACCAGTCTCACTTTAACTTTGTGTGCTGGCAGTAACCATGTGCATGTACAAATATATGATAGTACATAAACTAATTTGTTTGCCATTTTGGAAGACAATACCACATAAAAATAAGCTTTTATGTTTTGTTTTGGTAACCATTTAACTATTTTCCACCAAATTCAGGAGACAAGTTACACTTTTTTGGATCATCTAAATGTATGACTTAAGGGGAATGTCAAATATTTTCAAAATAACCACCATAAAATTATTCTAGGTTAGTATGTTTCACACTAATTGAAGCAATATGCTGACAGTGTCAATGACAAACATGGAATATGCTAATATATAACCCTTCTATCCACCATTTATGAAGATAGAACCACATGAAAAAATGGAGCTTTTATGCCATATGTCGGAGACTAATCAACAAGTTCTCACTAAATTCTGTAAGCAATTATAGCTATAGTGGATCAAGTATTTTTGCATGTTTTAGTGAGTCGGGCATTTTTAGCCAATTTTCCAAAGGAAAGAAAGGATTATTTGATCAATTTCCTGTATGTGTGTTTGTGTTTGTTTGCATATGTGTTCAACTTAACATGTGAACCAAATTTCAGGAAATTTGTTAAAACCTACAGTACTTAGTAAGGATATATGACTGATATAGTTTTCAACCATGCTGGGCACTTACTTTCAAAATGGCACTTATTTTAATATTTAGGGTGGCACTCGCAAGTGGGAATCGTGCTGGACGATGCCGCTGGTCAGCAGGTTTTGCTTGGGATCTCTCGTTTCCCCCCTGCACTTTCATTCCAGCGCTGCTCAATACTCGTCTCATTTCACTCTCATTGCGATGTTAAGAGCTGCCAAAATCTCTTCACTCACTTTAAAGTGACATTTCATATCTTGGGAACCATTCAACCAATTTAAACAAAATGTATTATGTTCAGAGTGCATAATATAAGCATTGAATTTATAGATTATATTGTTGCTCATCTACCATTTTGTAAGACAGCACAACACGAAAAAATAAAACTTTTATGTTATAACTCAAAAATAATTCAACCAATTCTAGCCAAATTTAGCAAGTAAGTAAATACTATGGTAATCCATGTAAATGTGTGCTTTTCAAAATGATTAGGCACCTATTTTCAAAGTGGTGGCCATATAAATATTTTAAGTTTTTTTTTATACCTACCATACCTTTTGACAGATTTCGTCCAAATTTTGTATGCTGAAAGTACTTATTACAATCATTATAGATGCCAACACATAGCCACTTTCACCTGCCATTTTTTAAGATAGCACTAAATGAAATAATTAAGTTTTTACTCCACTTCCCAGAAAACCATTAAACAATTTCTACTAAATTTGGCAAACCAGTAGTACTGTAGCAGGCAATGTAAGTAATGTGCATATTTTATTTTTCCAGGAACTTATTTTCAAAATGGCAGCTATATAGTTATTTAAGCATTGTATGCTAGCCTATATTGTCAAAATTATGTACTCAATTCCAACTTAACTCTGTATGGTGGCAATAAGGGTAATTCATGACAAATATACAAATGCATGTTTCCTCACCATTTACAATTTTTCTGAAACTTGAGTAGTGCTTTGGGTAACTTCCTGAACAAACCACTAAAGATTTTGATTTTCTAAAAAAAAATTCTTCCAAAAAATAAATAATCATTTGTTGCAAGGACAGTGCAAAAATCACTGTTCTCAGGTATATTTTGATTTGCCATAATTCATTTCTATAAGAGCTATATAGCTCTAGATGGTATCTTTAGAAAGTGCAGTGCATGTAGTTAACTATGATACATTTAATGTATGAGATTGTTCAGGTTTTTGTAATGCTATACAGGTCTAAATCTGGGCCTACAAACCCAAATTTCTACACATTTGGGCTTTCAAAATTAAGTGAAGGACTGCAAATAACTACTTGACTTTTTTTTCCATGGGTACTCTCTCATGAGTAGCTTTAGTGGCAGAAAAAAAACTTATTCTCAGTCCTTCATTGTAAACAAATTTCTGAAAATGAGAAATTTCAAAAAAATTACTTTTTCTAGGCTGAAAAATTTAATGTGAGACTAACTTCAAAAATTTAAAAGTGACTACTATAAAGTTATTTGTATACCTTTTCAAGATAACAATAGTTGGGTTTGTTACTCCAAGTGATAAGTTATGTGTAGTGTCGTGTGCACTCCCTAGAGTGCACCATCACCGTGCACATTACTACGTGCATTCCTCTTTTGTTATGTTATCTGTGGAGTTAGAAAAAAACATAATGTGTTAGCAGATGACAATGTGAATATATGTAATTCTCAATCAATTATAAGAGTTAATGAATTATTAATATATTGTCTCCACTGGTTCATTAATTTTGGCCATAACAAATTGGCAACAAGATGAAGAATTGCTATTCAGGTTTGTGTAACAGTTTAATAACAAACCATCGCCTTGTCAAACATCTGATATTAAGCGTGCATCGATTTAACATCAACAACATCAATCAGAAATGGATGCAGAACAGGTTAGTCAATTACTCGAAAGCCAGCAAAGGCTAATCGAAGCATTTATCCAGAATCAACAACAAGCTCAATAGCAGCAATGAGGTAGTATCATAACATCATCAGGAACATTGAATACAATATTACTACCAAATTTTGATAATTACAATTATATAAAAGAAAGTTTTCGTAATTATAAACGTTTTGAAAATTACCTGCAGACAATGAAGGTGAGTTTCTATAACAAGTATTGTGCTTAACAACTTCTCAATTCAATTGGTGCCAGCAATTATAACACGATCTCAGTGCTTGGCGCAACAAAAGAACCGTCAGAACTTACCTATGCTGAACTTAAGGAAATGTTGGAAAAACATTTAGCTCACATTCTTGTGGCTCAACACCAGTTCTTATCAAAGTACACCAGACCAGTGAACAGAAAATTGCAGATTATGTCGCCGCTCTTCGTAGTGAGCTAAATGACTGTGATTTTATTTTGTGGTGTGGATGTAAAGTTTCAATTGCAGACACATTTCTGCAAGCTCAGTTTATTCGTGGGTTACATGATAATGATATTCGCAAACAGCTTCTCCAGTCTGTCAAAGTAGCGTTTAATGAGCTCGTGTTAAAGACAATCACGTTAGAATCATCTAAAGCAGATTCAAAAGCACTTTTGCAGAAATCGCAGAATGGGGGTACATCAACAACTGTCGATATCAACAAAGTTTACCAGGGAAGAACACAAACAAGGCGTCCTGCACGTGATCGCCAACAGTTGCAGTCTCAGAACCAACATCAACCAAGATATTCCAGATCGAAATCCAGGATCAATTATAAGGAACTAGGAATTGACAATCTATGATTGAGATGTGGAGGAAATAACCATCTTTCATGAGATTGCCATACCGATAAATCTAATTTACACTGCTCTAGTTACCAAGCTACTGGCCATGTAATCAAGTTTGCATTTCAACACTTCTCAAGAAGACGGAAGAAAAATCAAATAAATCATTGAATCACTCATCAATGAAGCAGATATCAACATATCAGGTTCCTTATCAAAGAGAGGACACTAATAAACTATGTATACTATACGGGGTGGTGTCTCAAATTGTGAATTTGAAACAGGAAGCTGTTAATGGACTTACTGAACGTTATTATGCGCAAATTCGTATCGGAACAAAAGTAGTGGAATTTGAAGTCGACTCGGGCGCCGCATATTCATTTCTACCACATAATGTATATGCAGGTCTCAATCTAGGTGTAACAATGCACCAAACAGATATCAGTATTCCGTCATATACTCATAATGTTTTTGTACCAGATGGTAAAATCAATATCAAAGAAGAGTTCAATGGAACAGTCATCAATGATCAGATCTATATTGTACCAGAAACACACAATGCCATTGCAGGACATGTACGGATTCTTAAGTTTGGTCTCTACCTCCGCAACCTCGACACTCATGCTGCAGATGTATCAACTGTAAAATTAATTGACAACATCGAAAACATGGACCAGGGTGCCCAAATTTATCCAGTTCCACGCAATGGGAAGATTGGAAAAATTCCTGACGTTGTGGTATCGCATAAGCTTCGGAAGGGAGCACAACCTGTATTTCATCGACAACGTGATGTCCCATATGCACTCATAAAAAAAGTAGATGCTGAACTCGACACCTTAGAAGCTGAAGGAGTCCTGATCTAAGCGGAAACAAGCGATTGGGGGTCGCCATTGGTAGTGATTCCAAAAGCTGATGGGAGAGTACAGCTGTGCGTTGACTATAAAGTGGGTGTGAATGAACGACTTCAAGATGCCCACTACCCAATTCGGAAAATGTACGATATCCTGAACACTCTCTGAAATTCTAATTTTTTTGCCGACTCAACTTATTTAAGGCATACTTACATGTTCCAGTTGATGAACAATCAAGCGAAATTCAAACAATATCTACACATCGTGGAACTTATTGACTCCATCGTCTCTCCTTCAGTATCAAAACTGCAACCTCAGAATTCAACAGGATTATTGATCGTATTCTGTGTGATGTCCCAAAAACTATGTCATATTTTGATATCATCGTCCACGGATCGACCAGAGAGGAGTGCCAGCACAACCTGATAGCCAGCCTAGATCAACACCAGAAATTCGACCTACACCTGAACCAGCAGAAATGCTTATTGTTTCAAGAGCAAATCAAATACTTGGGCCATGTTAATGAATTCAACAAAGTATCAAAATCTCAGGGAAAGGTTTGTGGGCATGCCTCGCCCAAAATCAACAGACGATGTAAGAAGATTCCTGGGAATGGTAACATACTACTCTTGATTTATCCATGGAGCCTCCACCATCACAACACCGCTTCGCCATCTTTTGTGTAAGAACACTATTTTCAAATGGACATCTGCATGTGAAGCTTCATTCCTGATATTGAAGCAAGCCATTGCTAGTGATAAAGTACTTGTGCCATATGATCCAGATCTACCAGTCCAGTTGGCCTGTGATGCAAGCCTAACAGGGATTGCCGGGGTTCTATCACACATCGTAGATGACCATGAACATCCTATCGCATTTGCCTCTCGATCATTAACTGCAGCTGAATAGAATTATTCTCAGCTTGATAGGGAGGCCCTGGCCATTGTCTTTACAGTCAATCACTTTTTTCAGTATCTATTTTGCTGTCACTTCAAATTGATTACTGACAACCAGCCGTTAACACGAATCTTCAATCACCGGGCCACCCTACCAAAGATGACAGCAGGTCACCTTCAATGCTATACAGCCTTCCTGTCAGGGTTTAATTACACTATCGACTTCAAGAAGGGTATCGAAAACAGTATGTTTGACTGCCTCTCTCGAGCCCCAATCAAAATCAACAGTTACACTGCTAGTGCCATCAACAATGAAGTGAAGCAGCTCTGTGATGCTACCATCGAACAACTCAGCATCCCAACTGTAACCTACCAACTCCTGAAAGAGGAAATGGAAAAGGATGCTACCTTATCAACGATTATGAAATCCTTACAAGAAGAAAACACCAGTGAACCAGACTACATTATTGAAAGTGGTATTCTTTTCTGTGGTCAACGAGTTGTACCAGCTAGCCTACAGTCAGCTGTTCTGAACAAATTACATCAAAATCATGTGGGTATCACAAAAGTTAAGCAGCTAGCACATCTGTATGTATACTGGAAGAAAATTGACTCAGATATCGAACATCTTGTCCGAAGTTGTTCAGAATGTGTAGCTATCAAGAACAGTTCAGCGAAGGCACCAAGTCATCCTTGGGAGGAACCCGAACATAACTGGCAACGAATTCATATTGATTATGCCAGCCCTTACCAAGACCATCACTTTTTGGTAGTGGCAGATGCCAAATCGAAATGGGCTGAGATTGTTCCCTGCTCATCAGCGCCTACATCAAAGTCAAATATTGAATTCCTAAAAGATATATTTTCAAGGAATGGGTTTCCAGAAGTTATGATATCGGACAACGCAACAATCTTCACTAGTGAGGAATTTGCACAATTCTGTAAAGAAGCAGGTGTCTTTCAGAAATTCTGTGCAGCAGGACACCCAGCAACTAACAGCCCTGCGGAACGCAATGTACAAATGCTGAAACATTGATTAGCAACCATGTCACACCAGAATATGTCTATCCGTCAAAAAGTTCAGGAAATCCTTTTTCGCTACGGGGCTACACCCTTGAGCAATGGGAAGTCTCCTGCGGAACAGTACCTGAATTGACAGATCCGAATCCAACTGGATGCGATGAGGGTGATAAAATTCCACGAGTCACCAGCTCCAACTCAACCAGCATGCCAGTTTAATGAGGAAGAACATGTATCAGCGAGATACTACTCGAATAACAAGGCTCATTGGAAATGTGGAAAGGTCTTGAAGAAACTTTGAAAGCTACATTATTTAGTGGAGCTTGATAACTGTTCCCATTTTAAAAGGCACATCGACCAACTCCGATCAACAGAGGTCCCGCTTCCTGCCAAGAAAACAGTTAATTTTGATCCTCAACCCAAGAGACCTATGAGCGATGATCATCTGTTTAACTGATGATCATCAGTTAAACAAACCAAACCTGGGTGATCTAACAGAAATCATGGACCCAGACGTAATGCTACCAGAGACGGAAAAGCCTGAACCGATTGAACAAGAAGAGGTACCAGTCGTGGACTTCCAACCGCCGGAATAGCCGGCCCAGCGAGAACATCCCCAGCAAGAGCGTCGGTTCCCTGCTTATCTCAGGGCAGACTACAGCCTTTACTAGGGAGAGCTCCCCTATAGCGGGGGAGAATTGTAGTGTCGTGTGCATTCCCTAGAGTACACCGTCACTGTGCATGTTACTCCGTGCATTCCTCTTTTGTTATCTGTGGAGTTATAAAAGCACATAATGTGTTAGTAGATGACAATATGAATATATGTAATTCTTGATCAATTATAAGAGTTAATGAATTATCAATGTGTTGTCTCCATTGTTTCATTAATTTTCTGCCACAACATTATGGGACTTAGAATATGAAATTTGAATTTACACGTAATGTTTATTATTAATTGTAAATTAGTATTAATGTATAAAATCTTGATTTTGATGTTAGACTGAGTACCTTTTCAAGCTGAAGGAGTGTATTTATTAAAGAAAATATGAGACAATTGCTGACTTTTCTGCACTGATGATGTGTGTTTGGCTTGTAGCTGTTGTCAGCGCCATGGGGAGAGAGTTTTGAGAATGTGCTCATGTCTCTGCCCTATGATGATGTTTGTTGACAATTTGAAAGAAGTTCCTGGGCCATGGGGTTGGTGGAATTATTTTATCTGCAACTTGAACACAGCAACATCATTTACAATGCCTAGCCACCAATTGTTATTGTACACACAACACACAAAATAGTTTATCTTTGGTACAACAGGGGACAGTTCATTGGTGATGGAATCCAATTTGATATCTGTAGATTGGGATGTCTACTAAACTTGAAGACTGAACTGTTCACTGGTACAAAACTATGTAATGATCTTGTTTGCTCAACTACAATGGACTTTTCAAATTGAGGCTGAAGAGATTTCTCAGTTACTCGTATGGGCTCTTCAGAACAGTAAAAAAAGGAATACAATCGTCATACATTCCTGAGGATGTTAAAACGTGATTGGTTATGATACATTGCAGACTTGCTTTGTCACCAACCACTTCACTGTACCACCTATTCCATCACATGGACCTTTGCCATGAGAAGTGGCACAGAAGTAACACTCCACTTTCAAACCAAGGACTTTTTCATGGTGACAAAGGTTCATACAATTGTTCCTATTCTTATACTGTAAGCAGACCCATCAGAGAAGTCAAACATCTTAACTATGCCTGAGTGTGATAATATGCTGGAGGATCTGCTTCTGAAAAGAGTAGAAGGCTACCATGCTGTGCTTTAATGAATCACTAATTACGTAATAGCTTTCACTGTCAGTTTTATTTTCAGAATTAAATTATATGACAAAGTGGTGGAGAGTAGCTTGAGATTTGGTCCAGTGGTAAAATTCTATCTTTCCCTGCATTACAAATGATAAGTTTTCCAAGGAATCACACATAATAAAGCAGTTGTGTCTTTTAGGTTTTATTTTTATGGATTTGAATATTCTGATTGCTTTTTTGGGATTAATGATGAGTTGTAAGTCCTCAAGATTTTCCAACAATGTCTCCACAAATACTTCAGGTGAATTTACAAGCTCTAGAAGCTGACATCTGTCTGTTGATAACCAGTGTGTTTACCTCATAGTTGATTTCTAATTTCTCAATGTCTTCCGCAATGGCTTTACAGACTTGTTAAATGCTGTTCCTCGTAATCAAGTTCTATTTTTATAGCTGTAAGCATGAGTTTAACATTCTGGTGAATTTTAAAATTTATCTTTGGTGGTTTTGAATTTTTCTTTATGTTCCTGTATTAGGGTTACCATATGTGCAGTATTCAAAAAGATAACACATTAAAGTCACTAGTATTAAAAAAAGAAAGGACTTGCAACAAAATAACACAAAGAGGATATATAATTTTACAATAAAAATACACAAAATTAATTTATCATGTAGCAGATCAGTTGGAACATTTATTACATACAAAATTGTATCCAAATTTGGTTCCATGCAGCTTTTATTGTTCACCGACGTTTAATCACTCTTGCACAGCACAGGTTCTCATACATTTTCAATGTATTTCTTTGACAACTTTATTTGTTCTAATTGGTTTCTTTTTCCTTGCCAATAATAAAGAATTTTTGAATAGATTAAGAACATCTTAACTTAGAAATGTAAAAAACAGCTAAGAAAAATAGAAAGTCTATAAAGACAAAAATATCACATAATATTCTCCAAAAAGTTAGTACTGTGCAGGAAGTTCGTTAGCATTATTATTAAATGTTTAACAACATATAAAAATCCACAAAAAAGTAAAAGTTTTATTGGAAGAAAGGACACTTAAATTTTTTTTGTAAAAACCGACAGGACAGTTTACAAGGCTTCAAAAAGAGACATGTCTGGGTAAAGAGGATGTCTGGTAACCCTATCCTGAATTCATGTTTTATATTCCACAGCTTTAGTTCTTTACCCTCTTCTTTCAGTGGTGTGTCTAAGTTGAGAGACTTTTCCACCTTATCAGATACAGTTACAGCAATTTTTATACCTTCTTTTTAAAAATTGGTGTTCTAGCATTACTGAAGATTTCCTGTACTTTAACTGGGGCACATCTCTTCGTTAACAGCATCCATTAACAAACACTCTTGTTCAAACAAATCCTCTGGTAGTTCGGATTCATTATTACCTGACAAATTTTTCTGAGGATATTGCACTTTCTGTACGCTTTTGCTGCACAAAGCTTTACCTGGAGTCAACTTAAACTGAGAGCAGTTCATAGCTATAACGCCAGCTAAGAGCCAGCAACAGACAGGCCATGACTGCACTTGCTGCCCTAACTGACACGTGAGTAGCATGTGCGCTCAGCCACCGCAATAACGGACTTTCCCCAATGGGAAACTATTTTAGAGCTATGTATTTTTAATTATTTTGCAGGGTTAAATTTATGCCAGTGTAATATGTCTTTTCTTTTAAGGTAAAAAATATGAAAAAATGTTCTTTTCATAATATTGCGCCATGTTGACTTTTTAAATTCAAAGTGGGTGCTGCACCAAAGAGCTGGACACTGATATTCAGGTGTGAACACCTTCAAAAGATAATTTCTTGATAATGATATTTCTGATTTAAAATTGCTCTAATACTTTTGTATTAAAAATAATTTAAGAGCCACTTCTTTTCATGTAATAATATTTTCACTCAGCATACATAACACGTCCGCTTGTGTGAACCCAAAAGGCAGCCAGGGTAGGTCCGCCACCAGAGTTAGCTAGTCACGCCAGAGATTAAACGTAACTCAGTATTGGCACAATTTTTAATAAGTGAAATAATAATAGCAATTCTCATTGTACAAAATATGTTTATCTGTAGCGTCAGAACATAGCAAACTCCCAGTGTTTTCATAAATGTTTAGTATTGACAAGTGCTTTGCAAAGAAGCTTGGGTGAGACGGACACAGAACCTACAGCATCTCTGAGAACCCTGAGTCACGAAGTGCAGTGTCTGGGAAACTCTGCTGGCACCCACCAACCAGCAAAACAATAGTGTCTTCATTCGTCTCATGTACCACCCGACGGCGTCAGCTATTGTGAGGGTTATCTCACAAAGGGATTTCTTGGCAAATTTTTTTGTGCATTTTGTAAGTTTCAGGACAAGATTTTCTATAGAGTGAGTGAAGAGATTTGGGTGGCTCTTAACATCAGGTCTTGAGAGTCAATGACTGTTAAGTGAGGTAAGTATGAAGCAGCATCAGAATGAAAGGGCAGGTGAAGTGGGAAATACCAGAGAAAACCTGCCAACCAGCATCATCTTTCGGCACAATTCCCACTTGCGAAAATACGGGAGTGACCCTTCCGGGAATTGAACGTGGTTTGCCTTCATGGGAGGTAAGCAGTCGAACCACTACACCACCCTGGCCCCCTCTATTTTCCATACACATAAACATTTTCCTCTGTTTTAATTATTCGTCTATATATTTCTTTTATTCATAAATTGGTAGACCTATTGTTTAAATATGTTAATACTAAATTGAATATTTATGTGCTTACCGTGTGTTTTAAAAGATTATCCCATCATGTTTTTGTACATAAGTTTTGTTTATTGTATCCTGATATGTCCCATATCCAGGAATTAGGGCCTGTACTACAACCTATAGATAAATTTGTGGAATTGCTATTCCATAAATAGGCTATTTGATGGTAACGTGTATTATAAACATGCCATTAGTTAAGTTATTCTTTATATAAGTATTCCAAGGTTTTTGTTTGTTACTGTGTATGTTGGCAATAAAAGTCACTATATTTGTGGTGTTATGGCTTATGTTCAGTTGTCGGTAATGAGAGCAAGATGTGTTTTGAATAATATGTTAATGCTTCTTTATCAAAAGTGAATTAAATAAAAACTACTAACCATATTTACACCTATTAATCACAGGTCTTTATAGGCCCAGGCAAACAACATATATGTTCATAATTATTACTGTCACTGGTGATATCAACCCTCACACAGCTTGCTTACACTCCATACAACTTATCACAATGCACGAGACTTGGTTTCTACCGTTCAAGATTGAGGTTAGTGCCTGTGTTTCTTAATTAGGCTATATTTTTTAATATTTCGAGAATGGGAAGGAGAAAATATTTTATTTCACATATTTCAAGGCTTCTGATTCCTCAAAATATCATTAAGCCAAGTGCTAATATTCTATTTCCAATTTTTTGTCATAAAAAAGAAAAACCAAAACTCATTGTATGTCGTTTTCGAGATTCACAGGGTTTACTTGCATTTTGCAGAAATATTATAGATAGGCTAACACTCAAAATAGCAAACAACTTCTATTCATATTCTTATATAACCTCCAAAACCAACATGCATATAAGCAAAACACCACCACCACCTGATGTTTCAGACATCATTTTGAAGCTTATCTAAAGGTATAAATGGTTGTCTACCCCTTGAAGTAATAGATAGTTTAACCCTTTGATAACAGTTCTAGTTAGCAATAACTAGAGGACGTACCTAATACACTATTTTGCACCAGCAGGTAGTTAACTTTTAACCTAATGTGTAGCTAGAGATCGTAATACAGGGTCTTAGTGTCCAACATGGATCAAATGGATGAATAAAATAAATAAATAAACCAAATTTTTTGGTAGTTTCCCCGAGTGCCATCTCTCTGTTATCACTTGTAATGGCCACGTTGATTTCCACCTCTAGATGTACTTCTGGGTAGCTGCTTACAATGTCGAAAAATATGTCCCATCTTCTCACACTCTTGGTTAATACACTACTTGAGACGCCGATGCAAACATTGACAGAGACACTGCACTCTGTACCCCATTTGCACAAGCTTTGCATTTCTATTTTTTTCACACGTTCAAGAGTCAAGGACTCTTTCAGCATATTTTCAATGACTGTAAGCAGTACCTCAAATCATTCCAAACCATTTGTATATATATATATACATACACTCGCAATTAGGCTACCGCTCGGTGGCGAGCTCTCTCAACTCTCCTTCACCCAACCAAATCCTTTACCACTCCCTTCCTGAATTTACCAACCCCTCTCACAGATACCAATTCCTCCCTCAACACATTCCACTCCCTCACAGACCTCACAAGCATGGACTGCCTACCCCGCTCCATTCTCCTCCACACCCTCTGAAGCTTCTCACTGTTGTTACCTCTTCCCCTAAACACCCTCTTACTTAGCTTGCAGTGTAGCCCTCCCCATCCTCCCTCTTCATTCACCACCCCTGTACATCCTGACTAACAGTTCAACTTTCCTCCTGTCCTTCAATGAGCTCCACCCCATTTCTTTCATCATCACTGATGGCCTATAGTTCCCTTCTTCCTCATCATCATGCCCTTGCCTTCTCCACCTACCCTTCACCCATATTGCTGCATTTCTCTGCACCTTTTCCAGTTCTTGCACCTCCACCTCCACATATGGGTCCCATACTGCTGCAACATATTCTAACATTGGCCGTACTATTGTGCCATACGCCTTCTCCTTCACCTCACAGCTGACTCAATTCAGCACCCTTCCCAGCATACCCCGAGCGCTTCTTCCCTCTGCTACCACCCTGTCTACCTGTTTTTTCCACCTGAGGTCTCCCTGCAGTACAATCCCTAGATACTTATATTCTGCTGCTTCTTCTATCTCTTCTCCCTCCCATCTTTACATGTCCCTGCTTATCATCTTCTTCCTTGTGAACCTCACTACCTTACTTTTTCTACATTTATTTTCATTTTATTTTTTCTGGTCCACAACCATATCTTATCAATGTCCGCCTGCAAATTTCCACCCCCCTCACCCTCCTCAGCATATAACACAATCATCTGCAAACAATCTGATTTTTCCTCTAATACCCAAAACCCATGTCATTTACCATTATGGTAAATAACAAAGGACCCAGCACGCTTCCCGGTGGTACACCTGATGCAACCTCCTCTTCCTTAAATATTGCCTCCCCCACTTTCACCCTCTGCCTTCGCCCCCTGAGAAAGTCCCCTATCCATTCCACTACTCTCCTGTCTGGTATCAGCGCCTCCACTTTCCTCATCAATGTTCCATGGGGCACCTTATCGAATGCCTTCTCAAAATCTATGAAGCAGGCATCCACCTGCTTTCCCCTCATCAACTACCTGAACCAGATCCTCTAATAACCCAGCCAGCTGAGTCTCACATGAGTAACCCCTCCTGAAACCATCCTGGGACTCCTCCAACAAATTCCTATTATTCATTACCCTCACCACGTACTGCACCACCAGTCTCTCCAATCCTTTCCTGCACTTGATGTGAGACTCACCGGTCTGTAGCTGCCAGGCCTCCCCCTATCCTCTCCCTGCTTGTGTATAGGTACCACCATAGCATCCTTCCAATCTTGTGGTAACTTAACCTCTCCTAAGGACATTTAACCAGCACTTCTAAATATTTCGCCAACTCCTTGCCACCAAACTTTAGTGCTGCGTTTCCTATCCCATCTGGTCCCCCTGCCTTACTGCTCTCCATACCCCTAATTACCTATTCTATCTCCTACTCCCTCATCATAAACTTACTATACACCCCCAAACCCTGTTTGTCCCCCTATTCCAACCCTCCTTTGCCTCAAACACTGACAAGTATTGTCCTTGCAGCATCTCCAATTTTTCTTGGTCATTTGTTGCATGCCTACCATCCCTTCCTCTCCTCCCCTTAACCGCCTAACATACCTAAACAATTTCCCCCATTCCTTGCCTTTTCCTTCTTCCACCATATTCCCCAGAAATACATTCTTTGCCTGTTTGATCTTCCTTTCAAGCTCCCTACCCATTTGTTTCATCAATTTTTTAGATCTTATCATCCCTTCATTTCTCCGCTTGGCATGTAATTTTCTGCACTTCTTCTTCATTTTCAAAATCTCCTGTCCATAATATGGGGGATCTCCCCCAGTCCGTAACCTTTTCGTTGGCACAAATTTCTCCAACATAACCTCCATTAATCTTCTAAACTCCATCCACAACCCCTCTACACCCTCCTCCATAGACCATTTTTTAAACCTGTCTCTCAGAAAGATTTCTGCCCCCTTCTTGTCACCTCTCCCATACTGCCACACCAACCTTTCTGCCATTTGCACTTCTCTCATCCTGCCAATCCCAATTTCTACAACCGGAATATGATGGTCCCTTATACCATCCAATACTATTGCACCAACTACAGCATTCCTAGGTCTGACCAACACTACATCCAGCACTGACCCAACACCCTCCTCATTCCATCTCGTAGGTGTTTCTACTATCTGGACTAATTCTCTGTTGACTAACTGTGCTGCCATTCTCTGCATTAAGCTACCCATTCCTTCTGCACCCTCTACCCATTTCACCCCTGGCATATTCAAATCCCCTGCTACAACAACCCACTGCCTGTCCTTTAGTCTATCGACCCTCTCTTTGATCATCTCAATTGCCTGCCATCCCTGTCCTGGTGGTCTATACGCTACCAGCAAAGTAATACTCCTATTACTGCTACCACTCAATTTAATTTCCATTACCTCGACATCCTCACTAACCCATTCTACCGCCCCTTTTAGCCCTTTCCTTACACACACCATTATTCCTCCTCCTCTCCCATTCCTGTCTCTTCTGAAGATGGTGAACTCATCCTGCCTACACTCTATGTCCAATACTTCCTCAGTCAACGTAGTCTCCACAGCTATCACTATATCCGCCCCATATCCTTCAACCTTTCCCCAGAAGCCCTCCAGCTTGTTGTACACACTCCTACAGTTCACCACCATTATCTTCATACTAGTACTATGCTTTACAATCCTACATTACTTACCTCCTATCTCCACCCCTGCGGCCTCATCAACGCTGTCCTCTCCATTTCTCTCCCCTTCCATTTGCTTGCTTCTAACTGATTGCTATTTCAACAACTGCTGCTCTGCCCTGACCCTCTCCATGCAGCCAGCTACTTCTCTACCTAGCAGGTCACCTAGAATCCTCTTTCCCTGTTCGGTCAGGTGAACCTGGTCCCTCCCTACACTTTCCCAGCCTACCCATTTCCTACTATCTATAAATATAGCCCCCAAATCCCTACACACCCTCTCATATACCTCACTCGCAGCCACTGCCTTCCTATAGGATAATCATTTCCTAACCAGCATGCCACTGACTACTGCCCTAGCTCCAGGAAACTTCTCCCGCACTTTCCTCAGCAATCCCCTAAGGTACCGCTCTAACTCCTGCCCCACCTCCCTATGAGCCAGGTCGTTTCCCCCTACATGAATGAGAACGACCTTTGCCACCCTGCTACCTTTCATCCCACTTACCCTTTCCTCCAAATCCCTGGTATATGCCCCCCCCTCCCAAAAAGCTTCTTTATATGTCATTTCCTTCCTGATATTCCTCAGCTCCACCCCCTTCACAATAGAGCTGCCTAGTAAAACTACCTCTGGCTCCCTTCCTACAACCTTTTCCTGCTTTGTGGCTCTTTCAACCACCTGCCTATCCATGTCTCTGGCCTCCTGCAGCACCCTTGTCTCCCTCCCTTTGGCCAGCCTTCCTCTTTCCCCTATGGCCCTGAACTGTCTACTTTGTCCTGCTTGCTGGTCTTTGCTAATCGCACACTTACAAACCTCAGTATACTACTTCCTACCTTCTACTACTGCCTGTTCCCTGCTTTCTGATTCCCGTTCCTCTATTCCTGATTGCTTCCTGCCTACTACTAGCACCTTATTATCCCTTACTACTATTTCTTGCTCCTCTAACCTTATTTGCTGTCTTATGTCTCCTACTGTCTTATCCCTTTCTACTGCCTCCAACTCATCTATCCTCCTCCTTAATCTTACCACATATCTCTGCCTCCCTCCTCCTCTGCCTTTCCTCCTGCAGTTCCTTCTGCAGCCCTACTTGAATTCTGACTAATAACTCTTCCTCTCTACTCAGCTTTTCCTCCTGTGGACTGGCTTTCATTTTCCTTAGCACTCCCTTTACATCTTCCAGCTCCTCCTCTAACTTATCCACCCTCATTTCAACTCTACTCTTACCCATCTCATTCCTGACCTTTTCCTCCATCCTCTCAATCCTATGCATCATTTCCCTTTCTTTCCTGCTCATCAAATCTACCATCTCCCCTTTCCACCTCTCCTCCTTAGCCCCTTCCATTGGCACAGGTACACCTTCTACAAAGCTTCCCCTCAGCATATCCCAAATCCAGTTTCCACCTTCTCCACTTATTTGTGTTTCCTTCTCTACCCTCAATTTGTTCCCTACCACTGCCACTAAACCCTTTCCCTCAGCACATTCCTCACACTTCCACTGATGTTCCTGTAGTGATTCCAGTTCCTCCTCCCTGATCCCTATACAACCAACATGGTACCAGCCGCCACACTGGTCGCACTGCACAACGCTATCTAACCTTCTCCCCACCTTTTCACAGCCCCTACACTTACACCTCCCTACCATTTTTTTTTTTTTTTTTTTTTTTTTACCTTTCTCTAAAAAAAAAAATGGTTTAACTAACTTAAAACTAAAACTACTCTCCCTTACAACATACACCAAATATCTACGTATACACACACTTTATTAACAAGCCTTACTTACACCGTACACACTTTACACTCGTACAATAACAAAGGCCTCGGCCTCGTGCACACAATCGGACACAACTCCCTCCTTATAACTATTTACCACATAAAACACTAATCTTAATTCTTAAAACTCTAATTATACCTCAAACTACTACTCCACCTATATTTAAACCTATTGCAAGAACTAATCACAAGCCAAAACAGCCTTAAATACGGAACAACACAACCTGTAATCCATCCGTGTTGGCCATCTTTGTTCAGATAGGCTTATATATCAGGTAAACATATGGCAAATATCATCTTCCTTTACATCCGCACCAGTAGATTTCAGCTGTCTAACAACCTCTTCAAGCCATGTAAGGAAACTGTCTAAACGCTCACCTTTACTCATCTTCATTGACTGCAATTACTTCCTTGGAAACCGCTGTCCAGGTATGCCCTTTTTTTCATATATATTTTCTAAACATTTCCATTTGGTACACACTAACCTTATCCTGCAGTTTTTCAATCTGCCAGTCACCCACAAGCTGAACAAGTAAATTATTGGCCCTAATTTCCTTCTTTCTACTTTCATCAAGCTTCTGTTTACTTTCAAAATATTCCTTACAAACACGCTCAGCAACGTCCTGTTCTTAAAGTATCATCGTCATTGTCATCATCATCATCATCATCAACTTCCAATAATTATAATTTGACCCATTCAGTGGCTCCATGGTTAATGTGTTTTATATTATTAAGAAGATGAGAAAAAATTAATATCACACCACTTGGAAGTACATTTCTTTCCTATTCATTTGTTTAGCTTTGCCATTTTCTTCAGGTGTGTAAAGGACTGATGAATAATCAATAATAATTCCTTTCCTCTTACAAAAGTCAAATAATTCCTGTACCACATACTCTTCCCCATTGTCACTTCTTAATTTTGACACACAGTACCCAAACATATTTTCTGTTGAGTTACAGTAATCCTGAAAACTCAGTTTCATTTTTTGCCTTTATCAAGTACACAACTGTAAAATTTTAAACGCCATCAATGAAAATGACAAAATATTTGCAGCCCTCATATGAAGTAGGTGTAATTGGACCACATACATCTGTATGAACTAAATAACCTGTTACAAACTGATTCCAAATGGCAGTGTTGCTAGTTTTCCATTCATGCAAACCTCCACTTTGAAAGATGACATTAATGTTAGCTATTTCTAAACATTTTACTGACAGCAAATTAATAAAAGGTCATGATGAGTACAGAAGAATTATTTTGGCTATTGCAGCTCTTTTTTACAAACCTTTTTCTAAAGAAACAAACACACAAAAGAAAAAATAATGGGTCATACTTACCTGATGATACCAAGTTTATATGTATGGCAATGTAATGAGGGGGGATATTGTCATGTAAGAAAAAGAAAATGTTATAGCGGGGCAAGAAAAAGTAGAGTGTATTGTAAAAACTATATTTTTTTGTTCTAAACCTGAGGAGGGAAGAGCAAATGTGATGTGTTGTGGTGTGTAAGTTAATAGAAGTACGCTGTACAAATACAACGAAAGGGGTGAAAAGATGGCGATGAAAAGTTAGTGACATGGTAATAAGATAAAGAATGTAAATAGTCTAGTTGAGAGAGGATGCACAATGTTAAGTGAATCAGGGGTACGAACACAGGGAGAATCACAAGAATCATCACAAAAACACTGCTTCTACATCTTAGCAAGAAAAGTGTATATTTGGAGGGTATGCTCAAAACAATTACAGGTTATGGAATTTGGAAAAAGGAAAGATTTTAATATCACAAGATGTAAAGTTTGATGAGGGTAGTTTTCTATGTACGAAGAAAAATGAAAAACAGGTTGTGGTGAACAGGGTAATAGAGATTGTAGGCTTACTGAAACTAAATATGTAAGTGTGAGCACAGTAGTTGTGAGGGGGAGAATGGAAATGTAGAAAGATGTCAAAACCCTAATAACGACAAAGGACGAAGGAAGTAGTCATATAGTACATGTATATACAGCAATACACTTCTTAAAAAACAATAACCCAAATCACTGACATCACACTTCTGGTGATCATACTTAACAGTAAACAACATATATAAACAGAATAAACGTCTTCACGTATCAGAAGTATATTTCTCAATATTTACAATTAAATAAATAACAAGATAAAAGAGTCAATAATAGGTTGTTTGTATGCGTGACATCAACAATGACTTGTAATGGATAATGGCGAAAGCATGAATAGGTTGGAAACATCAAACATAAACATTATATAATAGCCTACTGTAATTGGTTAGTTCACAAACTAAATGAAACCAAAGTGTATTTAGGTAATAAGCTATGTTTCAAGTAAATATGAGTTACACAAATGAACAGAATCTAAAACTGTTAGTAAGTGCATTGTGGAGTTACATTTTTATTACATTTAAATATATATAGTCTGTCTCATTGTCGTATTTGAAATAACAAATGTCAGGTGACCGCCATGTGAAGCAATGGTGGTATCCCTGAATAACACGTATTCTGTCTTACATCAACGAAAAAGAAAATAGTGCACAGTAAAAATAAAAAAATAAGTAAGCATTTCGGAATAAACTTAAATAATATTATGCTATAGTAGTCTGTATAAGGTTATTAAACATGTTAATTGTTTCAAATTTGTTTACTTGCATGACAGATTTAATGAAAAAGGAAGGCTGTTTATCTTCACCGACAGACGACTGGATGCCATGTTGTTATTGTGAGGTGATTTTTGTGTGCGGGTGTATCAGTTTAGTAAGTTCCGAATCAAATTAATGAATGCTGTGTGAATAAATATTTAAAATGCAGCGACTTAAAAATCCTTCATGCAATCGCCAACGACAGCAAGATATTGTACGTGTTGCCAACGGAGTCGAAGACATGATACTAATGGGAGAACTCAAAAGTCGTTCTGTGCTAGAAATGAGCCGGCAATTGCTTAGAATTTTATAAAAGACAGTTGCAAAGTAAATAATGATAAATTATGTACGTGAATATTAGAAGTTTGATGTATTTGGTGGGGAAATGTAAATATTTTAGGCAAACATTTGTTGGTAAACATGTTAAGTTTGTGTGCGGGTTTTTAGCAGACAACCTTTAAATGATCAGCATTCATTTCATTTCTTAGAAAGTATGTTAATGTTACAGTTGAATTAATTTTTGTTTGTTCTGTAAACCCCGTATAGTATTGACTTCACCAAAACATCGAGGTTACATTACTCGCCTGCGTGTGTAGACCAAAACCACGAATGCAGTTGTAAATAAATACTAATTATTTAGACCTAATTACGCTAAAACTGACATATATAATGTTTTGTTTGTACAGAAAGATTATGTGAAGAACATTTTCTTCCCGTGGTAAATTTTTTAGCTACGGTAATAAATACTAATCATATAGGACAAAAATTTGTACCGAATTTTTTTTTTTGGTGACGATGGGCATGTATATTAATTATCCACGTTACTGTAATAGTACATACGGCCATGTGTTTGATGTAATTGCCACTAGGTTTCATTACTTAATAATCACAGGCCTACCAGCCTTCCCTATTTGTGAGGAATAGTTTTTGTACAGGCTTATCTTATTGTACTTGCTACAAATAGGTTCAGTAATTATTGATTGTAGAAGACTTTCACACTTCTAATTAACTATTTCTGTGTATGATTTGAAAGGCCTAACTCTTATTGTGTTTGTTCACTGCCTAAATGTGATTTTTTTTAAGGTACTGGTGACAATGCCTTTACACAGAACTCCAGCAGACTTGTTTTTTCATAGTTAATTTTACTGCTCAGTTGTAAATTAATTGTTTTTTTCTGATGCTCACATCAGCTAACTATGTGAAATTCACATTCTTTTTTTAATGAATTCGTTAAATTTTTCAAGAGGTCTATAAAGAAGGCAATTTTGATCATACTTCGGGCCAGGTAAGTTTCTGTATTCTCCGTTAATTGTTGAACAAGTGTGATTTAATTTTTATTACAGTGTTAATTGTAACCAACACCAATGTCTTTCTATCTTGCCTCAAATATTTTCCTGTTGTGAGAGTTGCAAACTTGCAAGTCCAATGAAATTTCTTGATTTTTTTTTTTGGATTTGTGATTACTGATTTGATAGTAATTAATAATAGCTGTTTAATTAATTGTAAGAATACAAATATATTTTATTGATAGTATTTTGATAACACAATGTAGATGTTACCAGCAGAAATAAAATTAAGATCTGCGTAATCATATATTTCCCTCAATTATAGTTTATATGTTTGAAATGTCAAGCAAAAATTCCCATGAAGTTGACATGTTTTGACAGTCACATGGAAAGCACATGGTAGCGGAAGGATATGTATTCAGTTTGTCTACAAGGTACTACTTTCATACAGTCAAAATCTGGAAACCTTACATGAGATAAAAGTTATGCTTTTGTATATGTAGTCCAAGGGAAAGCAATTTATTTCCAGCATGTTTTTACTAAGTTTAATAGTTCAGGAAGTAACTTTACGTAATCTATCCAGGATTTAAGAGTCTCTTGTGAAACCAGGAGACTGTCAAATTGAACATCATAGAGTGCAGTAAATCATCATTTTTGCTGCTCAAATTTCATTAAAATTCTTAGCATGGCTGCCCATCATATAACTTAAGGGAGGTGCCTCAAAGCTGGTAAATGTGCATATGTGATTGAGAAGAGACCCCAAATGCCACATTTAGCCAATTTCCATGTTTTATTAATTTTTTATGCAGTATTAGTGTATAACCCAATGCCATGTGTTTACATACAGGTTATAACACCAATAAGGTTCCGATCTCGACAACTGTGCGAGGAAAGGGATGGCCCTTTCCTCGCACAATCTAATGGAGCATCCATGGGAATGAGGGGATTTTTGGGCAGAGACACTTTCAGCATTTACAGACAGTATTTAAAAGTACACTTGAGCCCATCTGCTCAGGTGTACTACACAATATCGTATGTAGTATCAGGAATTACGCTTGAGCCCACCCACCCAAATGTACTACCCGATGCCATGACGGCAAAGACTCTTTGGCACTACAGAACCCTAGCCTAACATAACCTACCTACAACACAGTCTATTACACCCTTCAAAGTATTTTGTAAAACCATCCTCTGCGATCAAAAAGTCCATTAAAAATAGCAAACACTCATTGGCACTATACATACCTAACATTACCAATCTATATCATTTAATACATCCTTTCAAAATATTATACACATTCATCCACTGCAAACTCATTGTTATTTACAACTGGCAAACACTTGTCGACACTAAAGATACCTAATTTAACATTATCTACCTGCAACACCATTTATTACTCTACAAACCATTAAACAATACCATCCATTACAATCAGATTATTGAATAAAAACTGCACAACTCATTGCAACTACAACGTTAACCTAACATTACTTAGCAACAATTTTTATTACACCCTTCAGAATATTATGATACCATCAACAGCTACCTAATTATTAATTTTAAATGGCAAAGACTTGTTACCACTACAGAATCGTGACCTAACAATACACTACGTGCAGA
This sequence comes from Dryococelus australis, assembly GCA_029891345.1. Taxonomy (NCBI): domain Eukaryota; kingdom Metazoa; phylum Arthropoda; class Insecta; order Phasmatodea; family Phasmatidae; genus Dryococelus; species Dryococelus australis. The sequence continues at coordinate 167,627,034 of CM056995.1, forward strand.
TTAACTTTGAGCCTGGCCAACCATTACAAATGGAATATAACAGTATGTCTCATGTAAGGGGGAGGCAGAGAGACAGGACGATAAGGCGTACTTGACACCAGCACAGCTGCAGCTACTATAGCGAGTGAAAATGTAGTACCTTTGTTGAGTCTGAAGCAAACACACATTTTGCGAGCACTTCACGTTACTTACTAGACACGTTTCCCTTTACTGTTTGTATCTACGCATGTTTTGCAAGCACATCCAAATTCCTTGCTAGACATGTTTCCCTTTATTGTTTGTATCTGAGGTTTGTGTGTGTGAAGTTATTCACTTCTGCAATCAGTGTTCTTTAATCTGTAGCAGACAACACAGCGAGGTACATACAGTATAACATTAAACATAAAATGCATTCAGTTTTGTCAAAAGTGAAAGACAAGAAACTGCACTCACTAGTGTAAAAAAAGGTTTACAACATTCTACGGTTTATGGAAAACAGAGAAAAATAGATGGAACCATCCACTCCACTTGAGAAAGCGCAGCTGAGAACATCTAAAGGAACAGGTGTTTCTTGCACCACAGAAAAAAATAATTAAGAAGGAAGCAAGTGAGAAAGAATCAAGCGAAGGAATGTCTTTCTCAAAACCAAACAATAAACAAAGAAAAACTTCTAAATTGGACCTTGATACCTTCGACGAAGCTGTGACACACGACATACTGTATACAATTTCTACAAAACTAAAAAATGTGTGCCGAATTTCAAACCCTACAAACTTCCAAGATACTTTGTGAGTCATACTACAGAACAGAATGAGATATTTGTTTATCGGAAGTGTCACGAGTGGTTAAGTGTAAGTACATTCTGTCATGGCAAAATTTTAGTGTTCAAGCAGAAAATTTATAACATTATTTCATTTTCACCGCATGCCATTATGACAAGAGAAGCATCATTAACAATTTCTTCAACAGCTCAACACAGTCATGCAGTTCATCACAACAGTCACCTAAAAAGCAGTGCAGGACAGGCTGTGATAAAGCAAATGATCTTAAAGGAGAGCTGGATTCCTTTGCCTCAGGTACAAGGACTTTTGAGCATTCTTAATTCAGTACTGCCACCATAAATGTTAACTAATAACCCTCAGTTTAGGTTGAAAAGTTTCAGCGGCTCTTTACATCTCAAGTCTTGAGAGCCAATGAGGATGAAGTGAGATAAATATGAAGCAGCACAGGGATGCAAGGGCGGGGGAGACGGAATATCCCTGAGAAAACCCACCAACCTGCGGCATCGTCCTGGCACGATTCCCACATGCGAATCTGAAATAGTAATCTGGCCGGGAATAGAACCCTGATCCCTTGGTGAGAAGCGCACACACTAGCCGCTCGATCACTGCCACCTTCCCCCCCTCCCTCAGTTTAAATGAAACATACATATTAGGAATAAAATATAGCCTGTTTGATTTACCTCAAGAAAATTTGAAACAAACTGTTTTTTTTAAACAGTTAATCTTGCAGTCCAGACTTTGTGCGATCTCGAAAACCATGTATAATACATATTTATAACTAAAGTTTCAGTACGTTAGTACATTTATATATTCGGCTCTGTGTGATTACTCTATTTGAGTAGGCATAATTAAAAAATCAGTATGAAACTGCAAATAATTTAACCAGACGTTATTAAGATGAGTTGTGTATCAATCTGGTCCTGACTGTGCAGGGCGTCTATACGCCTACTTGGCAGCCATGAGAGTGTGAACTCGTATCCCAAATGTTATGAGAGCTTTAAGGCTAGACTAAATTTGTTCATAAGCCATCCTCACGGTAAATGCCTATTAGTTGGGTAAGTTTAATACGTATATTACAGCGTCTTTAATCATCAAAGAATTTTGATTACTAACTATGACTGAAATAAGTTAATGTATCAGATTCCTAAAAATAGTTTTATAACTAATGATTGTTTTCCTTGATACTGTTATTTTTAGGCATCTTCACTGACCTATTCTGCAATGTTTGCATTTCAAACATATTTAAATCAATTCATATCCTCTTTTATCTTGTAATATCATTGCAAACTCTATGAAGGATGTAAAGTTCATCAAAAGTATTCCAGCAGTTCATGCGACTCAAAGATGAAATTGTATTGCAGAATGTTAATCTGGCTCAACTACACGAGAGCAAATGTTTATTTTTAGGGATGTTGCTAATCACGAAACTACATGACTCATCACTTATATAAACACAGGTGTTCTAGCTTCCAGAGTGAGAAATTCTGGTTTGAGTCCTGGATAAGGCATGGAGGTGAGCATCTTGACGTCTGAATTTGACATTCAACAATGCACATAATATTTAATATTTGCGTAATAAATAACATAATGAGAGGGCAAAATATGTTTTTAAAGTGGTAGCTAGCCTACTGAAGCGTGGTTCAAAGGTACGTTAGTTCATGCCCCACCTTTTCCAAATCGCCTAAGATTTTTAAAATATAATGGGCAACACACCAATGTAATAAATATGGTTGATATTGGAAGGGGTGCATTCTAATACATGAATAAAATTATAGATGCATCGTTTTTTGCATAAAAATATGTGTAGAGCAAGTTATTTTCAATTGAAAGTATCTAATTACATGGCGATTATCATGTGCCTGTAAAACACTTTGTAGGTACAAACAATATTGGTACAAAATGGTTGGAAAAAAGCTAGGAAGGAAAAAAACATACAAGTTGCCCATTTCAGGTCCTCTGTGATGAAAACAGAAGCATGTAAAAAGTTGCATGGTACACATGCGTAATTTTTTCCTTGTTATTGCAAAATAAGAGAAGCATTTCCATATAGATTACATGGAATTTTGCCCAATTCAAGCAATTTTTTTTTACAGTCTGGGAAAATTCATTTAATTTTTGTGAGTTTTTGGAAAAGTAAGTCGTATTACTACTCACCAAAACAAGAAGCATTGTTTGTGACTGCCCCAAAAAGTTTGTGTTGTGTTTTGCGAAAGCCAGTCTGCATAATTGTTTAGGTTTAGTAGTTTAAGTGAGTCATATAATCATTCCCTCATTTACGCTTACACCAGCATTAAAGACGCCGTTTTCAGAAGCTCTGTAGCTGTCAAATAAAATTTTTCTAATGTATTGAAGTTATATATCTGTGTTGAAAATATTTATTGATTGTAAATTAAATCAGTGGGGACATTAAAAAAGGATACGATAGTAATACATTGCAAAACAACAAAATACTGGACAGGGGTGTTTACTTACCAGATAATAATCTGATAACAAGAAATATATTATTACTGTGTATGTAACTACATCTAATCAACCATATATAAGCTGTTTTAGCTTCTCTGACCTAAACTAGCACTCAGCAGTAATGAGTTAGCATTCTTATTCAACAAAAAATGACAAGGGCGGAGATCTCACCATTCCATCAGAAAAAAGTATTTGTGTCATTTGTGTGATATCTGAAGCAAGTTCTATTGTGCCGATTTTACCATGTTAATATGTGATTTTTTTTAGTCCCACAGAATAATTTATAATCATAATTGCTCGGTTTTCCCCCCATCACATCAGGTCCGTCATAAGATAAAAAAATTAATTTTATAAATAAATGTGTTTCGTCCAATTAAGGTGCTATCATACATGAAAATAAGTATTTAAATAGCAGTACGTTATGATTTTCCTGATTTATATTACGATAATACTGATTTTTAGTGGACAAAGCTCTATTTGTCAAATTGTTCACTATAAAAAATTTTTAATTAAAAAATATTACAAATTTTACCAGCTATATATTCAATGTTTAGATATAAGAAATGCTTAGATACCACCATTTTGTACATTGAAATCCAAATTTTTCCAGGGGAGGTCCTTTTATTGGGGTGATCGGTCATCACTACTTTGCCCCCTCCCTACCCCCCCATTAAATATTTGCTGCCAACGTGCCTGTACGCACTTCATCTTTTTGCACTGATGTAGGTTTCCATAGTTCACTTTAGTATACCAGTTAGCCTTTGCCTTGCATACGTTTTGCCAGACATCCCCAGCGTAATGCTATCCACTTCACTTAACACCTTACAGCCTTTTCATATTTTTGAGATATAAACAAGATGAGAGAGAGAGTTACCGGAGAGGCCACGAGGTAAGCGCTACTTGTGTAGGGGGGTAGGCCAGTAGAAGAAGGCCCTCAGGCGGTAGGCTGCTGTGAAGGTGTGTCGAGGGGGCAGGGCCGGGGCGGTGGGAATCAGCTGTGTGGCAGCCGGCCCAAACGGGGTGAACGCTGCTGCAGGACCGAATGGAGGCAGCGGTAGAATGATTCCACCAGGAGACAGCAGTGCCGTGGACTTTGCAGGAGAGACTGGTGGCCCAGTGGGAATCCCACCTGTTAACACCATGTTCATATCTTTGCCTGAGCACTGGAACACTTCAATGTAGCGCTGCATGGAATGCACTCTGTTGAAAGTCCATTTGGATGAAAGCTCACCTGAAGGCTGACCCTGCACATTGTAGACCACGTGAACGCCTTGGAATACGATGCTCTTCACATGTTTACCCAAGAACTCAAGGATGTGTTCCACCTGAGCTTCATAAGGCAGGCCACGTAACATGATGTAGTCTTTCCTAGTGCCTGAAGTAATGTAGTGTTGCGGCAACAGAGGCACTAGCGAGAATTGTGCTATCTGAGGCTGCTGTTGCTTATAAGTCTTTGGGTCCATTAAACAATATTGAACCTGTTGGACCTTGAGAGTGGTGCTGCGGAACATATCTATGTATTGAGAACCAATCAGCTCTCTGTGTTTGCTAAGGGCTTTGCCTGCATCCTCCTCCTGACTGAATAACACAAATGCATCTCCCGTCGCACGTCCCTCTAACTTCTTCACGAACAGTACTCCTTCCTATCACTTTACAAGATTTCTCGCCAGCTTCAAAAAATCCAACACTTGCTTGGCAGTAGTCGTAAGGCAGTCCTCGAATCCTGATTATGACCTGGCCGCCTCTGGACAGGAATACTTGTGCCTCATTGTTATTGCCTACTGCACCATTGATGAAATCATCGCCCGTGGCCTTGTACACTTCTATGTAACGGTTGCCAATATGGTACTTGTGTTCCTTGAGGGCCATGTTGCGGTGTTCCTGATTTATAAAGTGAACCAGCGCTTCTCCATTACGCCAATCTTGCACACTCAAACAAAGGACTACACCATCCTTTGCAACATTCAAGCCTCGGAAGAACTTGGCAATATCCTGGTCAGATGACTGCCACGGTAAGCCCTCGCCCTGATAACACAGTAGTTGTCTAATTCTTCATTCTTCGAGCATATTCCCGGTTCCAGGTGCAGGTTAATCGTCTCGGGAGTCTCGAACTTGTAATTTGCCAGCTTTGTAGAACTTCAAGCGTAATATCACGTCAGGTGGTTCAAGGTTCCGTATCGCTTTTGGTAGTAGAGATATACCAGCTGCACAAATGAATATTACAAAATGAAATAACAAAATATTAAAAATGAAAAGTGGCAGACAGTTATGTTGGAAGGTGGGTAGCGCAATAGAGTAATGTAGAGGCGATGCACTGCAAAGTTAGCCTGCAACGTCGTTCATGCAGTCGCAGTAGAGGTTACGTCCATGTGAAGAGCTCTGTTCCAAGTTTGTTTTTAGAGGAGAAATTGCACAGACATAGGGTACACCAAGAAGACTGGACAGAGGTAACTGCCAACCACCTCAGAGGCACCGTGGCCGTGTGTTGGAATCTCGTCTGCGAGTATCAAGTCACGTGGGAGGAATTCTGTGACAGACTGGTAGGCTAGTTTGATACGGATAGTGATGCAATACAGGGCCAAGCCCAACAGTACCATGAGCAGCAACATGAACATGAAGAGATCGAAGAGTTCATACAGCACAAAGTAAGATTGTATAAGAGATTTAAATCCAGGACAGCCCACCCAGGGTGTCTTAGAGGTTGTTGTCACTTTGTCAACACTGAACATTATGCCGTATCTACGTAGAGCCACCAGGCAGAGTGTAGAACAGTTCACGGTGGAAAAATGCCTGTACAAGAATGATATATACGCGGGACAGGAATACCAATCACCGGGATGGCAACGTGCACCACCACCTACGCCCCTGCGATAATTGTTGATGTAATGCAACCACCACCTCCGTTCACACCAGTGCGGACATCAAGTGGACAGCGACCACATTACTGCCAAAGCATACCCAACAACTACTATCAAGGAAATCTGTCTCGAAACTGATAAGGAAGGCTGGTGAACCAGCACCTGCACCAATCTCACTACTGGAGTGGAGGAGTCCACCAAATGTGGGTGCAAAAGTGTACCAAGTGAGTGACAGTACCATCCGAGCATTACGTGTCAGTATTGACCTGGAAGAGAGAAATGTGATTGCATTGTAGACACTGCTGCCAGTCATAGTTTCGTAGTGAGAGTTTAATCCAGGCCATTACCACACAGGTGCCACCACGTAGATTACAGTTTGCCACCACACACCAACAGGGTGAGGCCACGAGTGTTATGCACGTGACAGTAGGAATCCGGGACTTGCGGACTAAGTGCAACATGTATATTGTGCCAGACTTGTGCGAGGAAATGATCCTGGGACTGCTGTGGCTAGTCGAAAATCAAGCTGTCATCAAGTCCCACCTAGACCGCTTCCACGTGGGGACACGTGGGAGGTGGATGCTGTATACCGTGGTAGCAACACCGCCGTGCCGCTGGAGCAGTTTGCCCACAAAGTGCCAAAGCTGTATCACGGGACGCTGCAACACCTCCTGGACCAGTATGCCGGGGTGTTTCACACTTAGGGGAAACTCTGACGAACGGACGTCACCGAGCACGCCATTGTCACCATGCACGAGGACCCAGTCTACACAAAACCAAGGGACCCAGGTATCTACTTCCAGAATGTGATCGGTATGTGAAATGTTGAGAGAAAATGTAATTGAACCAATGCAAAGTTTCTATAATTCAGGAATTACGCTATCCTCTAAGAAATATGGCAAGTGGATTTTTGCGTAGATTTTCGCCCACTCAAGACACTCTAGCAACATTGGGACCCGCTAGTGTTTACATCTCTGGACTTGAAGTCAGCATATTGGCAAGTTCCTATACGTCCCTAAGACCGTAAACAGACTGCTTTTACCACCGCTGATGGGAGAAGGTTCCAGTTTGTTTCAATGCCATTTGGGCTAAAATGCGTTCCTGCAACCTTTCAGAATCTCATAGTAAACCTCTTGGACGGGTATATTGGAGACTTTGCGATGGCATATCTCGACAATGTGTAAATGTGGTCTAGTAATTGGGAGGAGCACTTACACCATCTCAGCCTTGTGTTTGGAACATAACAAACTGATGTGTCAGGTTGATAAGTGTAAAGTCTGGGTGAGTAAGATGGAGTTCTTAGTGAGATGGACACAAATCAGAAACACAACATTTGCAACAGATACAGGATAAACCACCCCCAGGTCACATAAACAGTTAAGAAAATTTTTTGGACCGATAGATTGGTTGCAGAAATTTAACCCAACTTTTCTGTTATTACAGCACCACTCACTGAACTGTGGTCAGAAAAACTAAAATTTGTATGGCCCCACAAGCAGAAAAGGCATTTCAAAATGTCAAAGCTGTATTTCAAAACTGTGAACCGTTAGCCACATTAAACCCGAATTTCCCTGTTATCGTGCATACAGATGCTAGTCATGAGGATATTGAAGCAGTACTCTACCACGCTGACAAACAAGGATGTAAACATGTGATCAACTACCATAGTGCAAAGTTTGGCAGTATAGAACGTAAATATCACGTCAATGAGCTGGAGTGCTTGGCAAATGTACACGCGCTATGCAAATACCGCCCGTATTTGATAGGCCACAAGTTTACACTGAAAACTGATAACCGCTGTCTAGTTAGGTTGGAGGGCATGCACAATGGTAGGAGCAAACTCACCCACTGAGCCCTGTGGCCAGAGAAGCGAACTAGCTGGCAGGTGCGTTGTCAAGAAACCCATGTCCGCAGATAACGGTACCACACGACACAGAGTGGGAGGAGGCACTACTCCCTTGCCGCGCCGGTAATGGGATTGCCGCCGCTCATCCTCCAAAACATTGTTGCCAACTGTCCTAGTGAGCTTGTGTCCTTGAAAGTCCATGATGTTTTGCAAAAAGTGTACGTATCCCAAAAAAATTATGCGGATGCTGCACAGCGGCACCAACATTGCACAGAAAATTTTTCAGAGCATTGGCAAGTTCGCCCCTCAGGGAGTTAGTCTTAAAATACTGTCATAATAGTTTGGAACACGGACACCTGGGTTCGGAACAGACAAGACGTAACGTGCAGAAACACTTCAATTGGCCAGGTGTATAGAGACACATGCATCAATATGTACAAGCTTGCATCACGTGTAACACTAGTAAGCCATGGAGAATAGACAGCGATGCTCCAGAACAACCCCGGCAACCCACTGAACTGTACAAAACAGTTGCTCTCGACATCGTGGGGCCCCTACCCCCGCAATAAAAGTGGAATTCGGTTCCCAGTAACAGATTTGTTTACAAGGTGGACGGAAGCATTCTCAGTAATGTCAAAGCACATACCATTGCACACGTCATACAGAGTGAGTTTTTCCCATGGTGGAGATACCCAGAGTACTTGCTTACTGATAACAGCACATAGTTCATAGGGAAAGAATGGTGGGAAAATTGCACCACCTGGAACACAGAACACCGCACCACCCCAACTTACCAACTGAGGGCGAACCCAACTGAATGCCGAAATCAGGACATGAAGGTACAGCTGCTTGCAAGGTCAGGAGATGACCGCACAAGATGTGCAGAACTTATTCATGAAATCATGTTTTGCATACACAACAGGGTAAATGCAGCTACTGGAAAAACGCCAGTGGAAATGGTGCAAGACAGCGAGTTATACGCACCAGGAGAACCTCGTGGAAACCCGCCAGTGCCACCCACCAGCAACAATACCTTGAACAGGCATGGGCCAATCATGATAGATACTGTGCCATATGGGTACCAGCCTGTAAACAACCGCTAGAACTACTCCCTGGAATGTACGTTTTCGTGAGGGAAAATCCACTGTCAGCTGGAACTAAAATTCATTGTGCAGGACTGGCACCCCGATGGACCGGGCCAGTATGAGTTCTTGAAAAGCTAGGGCACTCTACTTTTCTTGTGAAGCTGGGACAGAGACATGTAGTTAAGAGACACCGTGATGATATGCATATCGCCCGCACACCACTAGTGGAGAAATGCAAGGAGACACCAAGAGGCCAAACACACAGTGGAGCATGGCGCTGCGCAGCGGGAATGTCATGCAGTGACAAGAGTAATACAAATGTAAATGGTAACTATAACAACAATTCAGTAGCTCTGTACCAGTCTAGTTTGAATAATAGGCTTCACTATACCACACCATTTAGGGGTTTTACACCTCCAGAACAATCCACGCCACATAGGTGGGATAACCACAGTGAAAATGCCAATGCCAGTGTAACCAGTGAAAGTAGCACACCATCTAGAGGTCTTCCTGTGCTGGTAGGGCAGAGTATTGTGGAGTAGGCTAGCTTTAAGGGGTTTGAGGATACAGTCAGTGATGCATGTGCACCGACAAGTGAAAAGTGCGACGTAAACACAACACCTCGTACCAGGAGGAAAAGAGGTAGCAAACCACCGTCCAATCCCAACCACGTCATTCCAGACAACACCCCACCCCCTAAAAACGATGCAGAGTATGAGTGCCTCCAAGACCATGTCCTGTCTGTCCTTGACCGGTGGTACTGGTTCGAACTGGGGCAGAGCAAGTAGTCACGACGTGAGCTGCTCGCACCATGATGGTCTTCGAGGAAGGGGTAGTTTGACGCCGGCCAAGGGCCAGCCACAGCCAGCCCATGACAGCACTCGCCACTAAAGGTACGTGTGGTGGTGAGCCCTATTTTAAGTATCGTTAAACACCACGGACCTTCCCGTAATGGGATATCAAGTGTTTCAGTATGTAATATCTATTTGTTTCAAGGGTAAAATTGTTTGTTACAGGGTTCCCAAAAAATATGAAAATGAATTTCCCTGACTTTCACTGTCCACTTATTACAAAATTTCCCTGACCATAAGGGATATGCTTATACTAACTTGCTTAATATGTTCCTTCTTTTTTTGCAGCCTCCACCATCCCTATAGCTGCCCATCTCTCTCCTGTTAAGCAAAAAATCATATATTTTTTAAAATCTTCCGGATTTAAAAAAATACAAATGTTGGTATAACCACATCAAAAATGCATCAATGAATGAACATACATACTAAAAATGGATTACATTACAATACCATAACATTTACATACACACATTACCTATTTGTTATAAATCTTACCAGATTATGCAACTTACAAACTTTTTCTAGCACAATAACCAAATTTAATTAAAATGTAATGTAATTAGAATGTAATGCAACTTGACCATTACAAAAATCTCACATGTGTCCAATCATCACATGCTGCTTCAATCTAGTACCTTCTTCTGCAATAAATTAATATGGGATGAAATGATTTGTTCTTCATGCTGTTTATCCAACCTTACAAACTTACCCTTTTCCTCTAGTTTCTTTATTTCATTTTGGAGTTGCCATTTTTATGTGATTCTATTTCCTTCAGTCTGATTTCGCTTTGCATTGTCAAGATGCTCACTATACTGTCTTCGAGAATTACTTACATATGACAACATCTTTTGTGTTATCGGGACCTTGTGTATGGTCTCGTAGTACTTGATACCATCATATATGCTATGAGATTTTCTTCATGTAGGTTTTCAACATAACCAATTTGAAATTCAAAGTGCACGTGGCGCTGAAAAAAGAGACAATGATATTCAGGCGAGAACGCCTTCGAAAGACAATTAAATACCAACCAAAAATCATGATTACAATTCTGTATGTAAAATTGTTAAGAAATTCTTTTGATGCCACTTCAATTTGCAATATTAATATTTTACTCAGCATGCATAAAACTTCTGCTTGTCTGAACCCCATAGGCAGCTACAATCTGTCCACGTGACCCCTGCCTCTGGGCAGTTGTTCTAGGAGAGCTGGCAAGGTAAGACACTGTCATGTAGGCACTTCATCTTTTTGTACTAATGTAGGTTTCCGTACTTCACTTTATTATACCGGTTAACCTTTGCCTTCCATACGTTTTGCCGGACATCCCCAGCGTAATGCTATCCTCTTCACTTAACACTTTACAGCCTTTTCATATTTTTGAGATATAAACGAGATGAGAGAGAGTTGTCGGAGAGGCCACAAGACCAGCGCTACCTTGTATATCAGATGCCATCCGCCCGTACTTAGGGCTTTTCAACGTAATTTCTGCTTCATTGAGACGTGCAATATTAAGGGTAATATTCCTTTATCATTAATTGAGGGTTTTTGTAATGTTCTCATGTTTTGCGGCCACATCGCCCAGGACCACGTGGTCAGCTATCACCAAGTCCGTATCCACGCAATCGCCATGCTGTAAGAACTAATTGTCTTTCCATCTAGTGCGCCATAGATTATCTCAGGGTTATGTTTAATTTTTGTAATAAGGGTTCATTTATTTTATGTATTAGAAAACATTTTGTTCCTGACCACTTGATCAGCTCATGTACTTGTATTTTCCAGCCAAACTGCGTTCCAAGGTCTTTTGTATGCTAACTCCTAGTAAATATAATTTTCCAATGCAGCCACAATAATTTAAGACAATTACTGACTGGATCTCTAGGTAAATTGATGTGTTTTTACACCTTCACACGTTGTCCGCTACGAGCCCTATCCAGCAGCATCCGCGCCATCTAAGAGAAATTTCACACATTTTGTGTGTTTATTTACCAATTCATGTTGTGCCCCATATTCATAAAGTGTTATTTTGTATGATGCTATTATTTTGCACCAGCCCTCTGTGTATGACCATCACGAATCCCAACGAGTAGGCATTAGCTGCGGAAGAATGCATTAGGATTCATTTCATACTCCGTGTCCTGTTTTTATGCAAACCTGCAGTCCATCCTTGCGGCTGTAGGACCCTGCTCTGTAGAGGCTGTGTTTTCAAGCACCGCGAAGCTTCATCCAGTCAGAGTGCGCGAGTTGAGTTACGTACTTGGGGAATTGCTCACCAGAACTAGTTAGACACGCTCGAGGCGTAACGTATTTTCATCCTGACGCAAGTTATAATTTGGATAATAAACATGTATGTTCAGTGTAAAATGTGAATGTCCTTTAGTAGTGTCAGTTTACCCACCCGTCAATGTGTTTTATATTACAGTGTTAAGTGTAAAAGCTGTTTAGTAAGTAAACACGGGTGAGATGAACACACAGAACCCACAGCATCCCTGAGATCCCAGAGTCTCAAAGTGCGGTGCGTAGGAACCACAGCTGGCGCCCATCAACCACAGGTAAAGTATATCATAATTGTCTCAGTGTCTCACCCGACTGCATCAATATCGAAGAAAGATTTGTAGTGAACGCATTTGATATGTTAGTAGAAAGCGTGGTGCAAATTGTTCAATGAGAAATATCCAAACCTATAAGCAAAAAGAAGAAAATATTGGAAAAAGTGTAAATTCTTAACAAAAATTGTGAGTGTGACGTAATTTGCATTTGTCTGTATCGCTATTTTCTCAGACACCTGTGATTTATGTATCAAGAAATTCAGTTCAGTTAGATTTAGGTCTTTTTGTAATTATCGTGGTTAAATGAGAGGATTTAATACGTGTTCTTTAATGGTGTTAGTCCTCAATGTACTTTTCTGCTACATTTGCAATTTACATACCATGACATTAGATTCAGATTATCATATTTAAATGACAGGATTTAGTCAGTCAATTCGATAGTGGAGAGGGCTATGAAGTGGATGAACATTGTGGGGTAACATTTTATCACAAAAACATACATATTTTTATACTCATACCCTGCAATTTCCCTGACCATCGCTCTCTTCACTATCGTAAAGTTACATTTAATTTGGTTACTGCTCACTGAATCAATCACTATTCATATGGCGTACATCATTAAGTATGCCACAACGTGGAACCATTTGACTACATAACACAGATACACACTAAGTTAATCACAGCATATATATATAACAATTTAACTTATCTCTTGCTATAATAGCATAGAAATACTCATAATTTCACACAATTATTATATTTAACACTTCAAACAACATGAATTGCAATAAAAGACGCGTTTAAGCACTCGTATATACCAAACTTCAGACAGGACAAAAATCACACCATAACTAACCGTCCGGCAATTTCCCACAATCCACCTGACTTAAACCAACTTCGACACACATAGATTTCCTTTCTCATTGGTCACAGTGCATTGAAAAGTAACATGGCGTTATACATCGCCTCTTTATAAACATTCTCTGAACGGAGTTCTGCATCATTTAAATGTATATTTATTCTACTGGTAATACGTTTTATCCTCTCGTGAATATAGACCTGGTAAGCCTTGAGTAGTTCACCAGAATTACGTAATGTCCTGACACTGCTCCATACCTGTGTTGTTTACCTGTATACCATCAGCGCCGCACTATAAATATACCCCATAAATGACGTTTTAGAAATTAAATATTCGTTTCAAACGGTATTACATGTAATACAATTCAGTGACCCGATATAAATACATTGGATGTAAATTATACTCCTTTTACTTCAAAACCCCAATCTTGATAACACTCCTCACTGTCACATTTTACTTTTTTTTACAGCAAACTACGTGGAACCCATTAAAAATTCATAGTAAATATGATTAATAATAATCATATCTAACATATCAAGGTATTATTTTCTCGATTTACGAAAATGCCTCTATTCTTAAGAATTATAGTTCCATATTAAACGGAATATTGTTGGTATTAAACAATTTGCAATCACAATGATTAAGCTAACTCGATAAAATAATTCAAACACTGCTGTAGAAACAAAAAATAAATGTCTGGATATTTGAGGTTAGACTTGAAAACTACATGCCTGCCAGTGAGAGAGCGAATGTGAGCAGCTAGTGTACATCGACGTCCACTCTCCCTCCGCAGAATTGGGACAGCATAGTGGACTCTGTTACGTGAAAAGTGGGCGAGAGAGTGTTCTCTCGCCGAATTGGTTATGTCCATTGTAGATCAACCTTTAGTGTAATGGGTTCTAGGTATTACACGAGGATGTAAATGATGCAGTAATGACTTTGGTACAATTATGCTTGCCTGAACAGCTTATGAAGTTGCAAGTAATTAATATACTGTAATCAAAACAATCAGTAACTACAAGAAAGCATAATTACATATAGGGCTCACCTTAACAAATATTTCCTCAAAATGCGGCTCCCATTTATCATAACAGCTACCCATGGGATCCATTTCAAACACGTGTAAACATTACATTAACATTTCCATTATTAACGAGACATACGAACATTTCAAAAATTCTATTATTTTGTTTTCAGAGATATAAATATCGATAGACAGCTACTGGTAACTATAAATTTAGCCACATATCGATATTTCACGTTAATTTATTAAAAACAAAAACTTCAACTATCGATATTTTCTTATTTACTCGATATCTTTAAAAAAAATGAAAGATATAAATCACGAAAAAATATAGGTATTGAATTTATATGGCATTTTGTGCAAGCTATGACTATGAATACGTGTAGCCCCAGCCACACTGTCAAATTTGCTCTTAAACTATTTTTGTCCATAAATACGAAGATATCCTTCCAATAAATTTTATGAATTGTTCTTATTTGTGTTTGAAAACATGTCGCAGGCAAATTTTGCTTTGTAATGATCTAATTTTCAATATGATTAAAAAATTATTTTAATGGTGAGATATAGCATCTGTTTTTCCATGCGGTCAATTAAAGAAAGAAATGTAAGTAAAATTGAAATTTATTTTCGTTTCTTTATTAAATTAAAATTTTATTGAACAGATGTTTCCTGCAAAATTATATTTAATACCTCTGAGTTCGAAATATTATGTGCAATATTTATTTTAAATAGCATTCATGCCCAGACAGATTCTACATAAATTAATCATCTTCATAACTTACTTTCGTGTTTGCAGGCTCACATGTCACTGGTGACAGACACATCTCCTTGTGTATGCCCATAGTGGGCGTAGTATGTAGCGGCTTTTTGCCAGTCTCCTACATTCTGGAACTGCTGGCTGCTGCCATTGTTATGCGTGCTCCTGCCGTCGCCATGGTGCTCCTGTGCTCTAGCATGTGCAGCATGCCACAGGTGGCCGGCATTGACTTAGCAATACCAACAATTTTTTCAGCTTAAGCATTGCTTGTGGATACCTGGGACTGGGTGTTATTAGTTCACAGTGAATACCGTCCAGATACTGCTTTAACTGATAAGAGTTCAAGGGCACATTCTCTGAATATACTATTTTAGGGTTTCCATGAGTGGAGCACACATTCGTAATTGCTTCAATGACAGAATGAGCAGTTTTGTGTTTCATGGGGATAATTTCTAGCCAGTGTGAGAAATGATCGACTATGACTAAGTAACTGCTACCACAAAAACTCAAGGTTGTCAGTTGTGATATGCTCCCATCGTAGCTGGGGAGGGGGTCTAATACAAAGTCACTCCTTCTGCTTGGCCAGCCAACTCTTTCACACACCTTGCACATTTTAACATATAGGTCAATATTGTCTTATCTCTGCCACTGTGCCCTTCATGTAGCAATTTTAGCATTTCCTCTCTTAGTGGAACATGAATGGCTACCCTAACATTATCTGTTTTAACATCATTTAATAACACAATGCCATTTTCCACAAACAAGTTATCCCTATATTTCCAATAGACCTGTACCCTGTCAGACACTTGAGAGGCATGGTTAGGCCATCCTTGTTAGGAGTAACGAACAAGGTCCTGCATAGTGTGGTCCTCACAAATTGCAACTTCTAACTCCTGCCTGACTCTGTCACTAAATGTCAAACACTGTACCGCACGAACCATTTCTAGCATACTGGGGTCGTCACATATTGGGTCTATTATGTAGGCCCTCGACAGCAACTCAGCTGCATACATCTCTTTACCTGGTATGTACTCTAGTGTAACATTGTACTTGTACAGTTTAAGTCGCAGTCTTTTTAGCCTAAATGTGCCGATCTTGTGCACTTCTTCTTCAACAGTGGGACAAAGGGTTTATGGTGAGTAAAACCTTAACTGGGTAACTATACACTATATTGTGAAACTTTTCAATGACTAATCAATTGCCAATACTTCCTTCTGAATTTGAGCATAGCTACATTCACTGCTAGTGAGGCTACGCGACACGAATACAGTTGGTTTTACATTCTGCATTAAACAGCGCCCTATGCCTGACTTTGATGAATCGGCCTGGATTGTAGCTGGCTGCAAAGGGTCAAATTTAGTAAGGGGGTTCCTGATGCTATTTTACTATTTAGTGCTTCGAACGCATGTGTTTATGTGTATCTACTCAGTTCCATTCATTTTGTCCTTTTGTAAATCTCTAAGAGGTGTTGTCATGGTGGCAAAATCTGGTACATACACTCTTACATAGCTAAATGTACCCATACACACTGTTTCAGTTATGATTTCCAATATTTCCCACGCTGTAAAGAGCGGTTGGAATTATCGAACTTACTGCACTTTTTGTGTTATAAACATAGGCTCTTGCTGGCTGTGTTCTTTGTTCTTGCCACAGCAGTTTCACCTGGGCTTGTAACTATGTAAAAGTGCTTCCATATCTGCATTGGAACTATTCCAAAAATTCGCCCCAGCTGAGGACGTTGTAGTTAAAGGTAGTGTACCATTTTCCTGCTCCTCCAGCTAGTTGGTTCCCGATGCAGCTCGCCCACTCACCTTCTCATACACCATACCTTTCAAGTAGTGCTGTACACTCCTCCCCAACACCGTTAGATCTTCATTTGCAGTACCGGAAATAGTTGGAAGGTTTTAGAACTTTGTAGACAGTCGCATCTGTCGAATTTCCTGGTTGATTTTCACTTCAGGCCTCTTTTCAGTTACTTGTTGCCAATTTTGTGTTGAGTTCTGTCCATTGCTGTAGATTGGGAAATTTACTAGTGCTGCGGTCGGAAAAGGAGTTGTTAACATGGATGGTTGATACAGATGTTGTTTGGTAGTAGCAAATAACGGGGTTAGGTATGGTGAGAACGGTTGCATAGGTAGGGGAACCGGGAAAAGGTTGGAGCACGCAGGTATGACTGCATATCCGTTGCACTGTTTACGTCGGCGACCATGTGTGTCAAGGTGATGTGTAGAATGACGCACCTAACTCCTTCCTTGTATCCTGTTTGCTACTGTTTGGTAATGTGATTTCCTTGTTCAGTTGCTCCAAAATATGTATCGCAGATCGGCTACAAACTTATTCCAATGACTCGTGGATGGTCATGCACCAAAGTTCTGGTTGCAACTGTCACAGATCAATTTCATTTCCGACCATGTGCTGGTTTTAGTTTCACTTAGACACTCCTGGTGAAAAGTAGTATGACACAGCCCACATTTAAGTAATAATGTCCCTTGCCTGGTGTAAAAAATATTCAAACACCAGCTGTTGTGTGCCGAAATTTAACTAGGTTCTGGAATTTTGGTAGGTTGTTGCGAATGTTCTGTTAATTCCTCCACGATTTGCACTTCAGCAAGGTTGATCGTGGCATGGTTGATAGTTGGGCTGGTATTATGCTTACACTGGCAGTAGGTTGTGACTAGTTCATATTTGGTGATGAGATTTGTCTAAATCTCTCACCAACAATGCAGGCAGAGAAGAGCCGATGTGCTCTCATCTGTCCGGCCAGCCATCTTGAGTTCTACTTGTTAACACACACCCGAGCACGGAACTGTGGACGCAGAAGTGCGAACATGGAAGTTCTGCGATGCACGAAGCAGAAGCACAGCGCGGAAGTTGAGTGTGGGTAATCGCAGCAGAGCTGCAAGGTGCAGCGTAGTGCAGGGGTCCTTGGATGGCATGGGCCTACAACTGACCACTGGCATGCTGTGAGTGAATAGCACAGGGAAAAGGATCTGGTTTCGTTCCCTTTCTCCCCATTTTTCCTTTCCTCCTTCTTGGCACATGGCAGCACATGGGCGGTGATGTCAGGCAGCAGAGCGGTAGCTCGGGTACGCTCCCCAGGTCTTGGTTCCCACTGGTTGGCAACAGGGTTTCACGTTGGTGACAGCACATCTGCTGCCCCAAGATGGTCACCTCACAGTCCTTGTTTGCCCTCACCAGAGCAATGGCGAGTACTTTGTTCTTTTGTGCACTTTTCCCGCTGACACATGCAACTTTTGCTTGCATCATGCAGATGTCCTGAAGGCATCGCGATGCTGCCTTTTGCTGTACCACTCGCCAATCTGACCATACACCTCCCTTGTTGCTGGTAAATTTAGGAATTGAAATTCTGGTGAGGTTTGAGGAAAATGTGGTAAAAGAATTTCTGGGATGTCGTGCTTTCCAGGATCAGCATATAAGTTGGGCGCCATTTTGATGTAGCGCCATGGTGCCTCAGTGGGTAGAAGCAGAATTTAAGGATCGGTGAAAATTTGAAGCTTATTTTACCTGGGGCGCCAGATATCACGGGGAGATTTTGTGTGATTCGGTAGAGACAAGTTTACTCCAGGGTCGTTTCCTCCTGGACTGCTGCTTGTTATAAATGCACCGTAAAATTATTTCAACTGTGTAGTGCGCAGTGGCTAGTTCATATCAGCTCACACACCCATGTTATGTCATACTGCAGCATATAAAAGCTTGCCTATTAAGTTGACACAGTGACTTATCGGATCGTCACACATCTACATTTACACACACGACACTTGCACATTAATGAATAAAGAAAATAAGTATTAATACACTGGGTGAAAAAGGTGCGGGTATTCTAAGTACCCGTGTCCTGGAGAGCCCAAATACGACGAAATAATGCCCACATGATCAGTTCTCACTGCGTAATTATGCTGTTTATTTACCAAGGCTCTCAGGCCTACACTTTACAAATATAATCACACTTCATGGCTTCAACCTGCTGGTGAGGTAACACTGTTAAAATGGCGCTAAGCCAATAAAAATAATGTGCAAGAGTTTAAGCTTCCCCAGGTAATGCAAGCACTGGTTAATACAGCAGTGGTGTCTCGGGCAGCTAAAGAAAAATGGTTCCGCTTAGTTAAAGACTATGGAGATTGAATGACTAAAAAAAAGAGTTGAAGGCTGTTCGAACACGCGAAACCCGAGCCATGGTAACACGCAACCACACCCCAGAGATCCTCGTAGCTAACTGACTTGCATGCAGTGCCGCGCTGGCCGAGTTTGATGAGCAGGAAGGCCACGTGGATCTACTTTCCTAACATTGCAAAATACATAATAACCCTGTGTGTTCCTTACCTTGGGCTGGAACACATGTAAATAGTTCTTAAAATTAATATAGCATAAATAACACTATTTACATTTGGGTGAGTGAGGTGAGGATGGACATGTTGTGAATGACATATACACGTGAATGCCTGTGTTTACATATTACACGCAAAACCCTACATAAAAGATATCGCTCGAAATAACGATCTATTTTATGTTAGTGCACTACTGCGAGTGTTCTGACATCACGTGCTCAAGTTTGTGATGCGATGCATCCACAATTACACTGCACTGAACCTCCTGCTCTGCTCATCGAGTACGCATCCCAACTGTGCAGCTTCATGGCACCATTGCTGTCAAACTGGCTATGGTGGGACACGTGACACACGCCAAACATATCATTGTGCCATTTACTAACTGCAATTAAAACATCTTGTCACTCCAGGTTAGCCAACCAAATTGCTTTTACAACTACTCAACTGCAACAACACGAATTTTTAAAATTAAGATATTAGTTCTTTGATAGACAGTACCAAGTACAGGAATAATACGACCCATAACCAGTATTTGCTTACGTCGTTCATGAACCATAGACATGCATGCTGTATCGTATGGAATACATGCCAAAGAGTGGCCAAAATATATAAATGGGTTGTGAAGAGTTTCATATCAAGGGTTAAAAATAGTCATTGTGTTGTATATTAAAATCGATCAGTGTGCAAATAAATGAAGTTGAATCCATGCACATACAGAGCCGTGCATGTCCATACTTTATCCTCGAAATGTGAGGTTAGGATAACAGTTAAGTGTTAAATTATTATTGTTAAGTTTTATATTTAATGTTTTATCCAGTTACTGTTGTATGTAAAATGTGATGTGTTTTGTGCCACAGTTTCATCCAGAGTCATGTTCATTTTTTCGTTTCACTTATTATTTACATGTGATGATATAAGTGATCATATGACTTGGTGGCGGGATTTTGAGCCAGGGACAAGGCAGAGATGTGTGTGTGTACATCCTCCCCACGCACTTCACATTTTCGCGCCAGTCATATAATCTACAACAGTTTTATCGTAATTCTTCAGAACCTTGTTTGTCTGCAGCCCGGGGAGTGAGCCACCCCAGATCCTGTCCATTTGTTCATGGGCGAAATTTAAGACACCATAAATCTTTATTCAGGCTTCTTGTAAGTGTAAGTGCTTTGTATGAGGGTCTCATGGAATAAATAAGAATGTCACATGACTTGCCATCTTTTTATTTCACCAGCCACTTATTGGCCGATTAACCCATCTCAATGTGTAACTAGGTAATTAATGGTGTCGGCGGAGACCAGAGCAGCATCCGCGGGAGTGAGTAAGCATTTGTGGTCGGTTTGGCGGGGGGGCTGACAGCTCCCACTAGCCTAGGCACTTGGAGTTTAAGTTGGAAATCATCGTCAATGCTTGTTACGTGTCGTGTCAGGAAGAAACACCACACACTAGCCCAGGCCATAGATATATTTTCATTTATGGAACTTGTGTGCAGCGCAGATCAATGGCGGATTCCTGGTGGAAGCCACATTCTGGGTGGTCAACCATACGACCCCAATTTCTTCATGCCTATGATTGCTAAGCACTATTGCCCATCCTGGTAGTTATATCTTAAGCCAACCTTCCCAAATGTGTGATCCTAATTTCATGAGAATCCAGAATTCGTCGTCACCAAGTTCTGTGAACGATGTTCTGCGAATTGCATTCAGCAGCAATTATTTTCAATGCAATTTTTTGTCTTTTCAAGACACGGCATCAATGTTGTTGCTGTCGATTATGCTCATACAATATTATACTAAATTTATTAACAATTCTTATTCATATTCTGTTGTGTTTGGTATACGCGAATTATTCATTATCACAAACAGAAAGTTATAACTGTCAACGCCAAGAAACAACTGTGTTTAATACTATTTCCAATCATGCCTATCCGTCAATTATTCAAAGCTGAGAAACAATTAAGTTTATATTATCGATTTTTTCTTGACATACCCTATCTCTAATGACCGGTTTCACCAAAATCGTCCCCGACCCGAGATAATTGTTGATCCGAGCTCAAATGATCCTAGTTAGGAACCAGAATTCAGTTTGATCTTGGTTCCAGTTTTAAAGTGTTGCACCAACGAAATTGAAAAATTCTGGATTTCCTTATCGTCGCTCTTCATTTCAAAGGCAGTGTTCTGTTACCTCCACAGTGCGAACTAGGTGCATCGATGTAGTTTAGCTCCCTTCTCACAGGCGTATCGTTGCACCTTCTATGTCATTTTACTTCTGGCCAATCTCAAGCATAACCTCCACATGGATAAAGCACAAATGTTTAATATGCTGATGTCACAGTTTCGGGAAAATGCCAGAAATGTACGTATCTGGAGGTTAGCATCGGCGGCGACCAAGGACAAGTTTGTTGGTTTTAGGAAACACGCATAGTGTTGATTGTACTGAATGATTCTGCAACTAAATTATATAATGCTAATGAGAAACAAACATGTTTTGTTGAAGTAAACTTGTAAGGATTTCCATAAGAAAGCATGGTTTTTAAGAGGTTGCGAATTTAACTAACAGTAAGTTTGAGTGTTTTGTAAATAATGTATTTCTGAACTGATACTATAATTATTTTAATGCATGTGGCATAAAAAAGTCGTACTTTTAACACTTTTGTAGAGTGTAAATAATATGTTTCTTTGCCTATTTCGTGAATTCAACGAGTGTAAGTTAACTTCGGCCAAAGGGTGTATGTGCGTGCATGTGTGTATTGCTGCATCTGTACGAATACGGTAGATGTATGTATCACATTTTGTTTTTTCATTGAAGTTAAAATTTTCGAAGTTACAATAATTTGAATGTTTAGTTATATCCATACGATCAAAATTTCCCACTGCTCCATCAAACCTCAAAACCAATTCTGTCTCATGAAAGACATTAATCTAAAGCCCCCCCCCCCCACCCTCCAGTCAACGGCGTGGCCAAAATTAAAGGTTACTTTTTTCTATTAAAATTAATTAAACAGAACCCTATCAAACGTAAGTAGGCGAAAATAAAGCAGGTTGGAATGCCGACATGTTAATCTGCTGTGTGTACGACTTTGAGATTAATATGTTCTCGGGGTGGCTGTTAAATATTTAATATCCTATTAATTTCATTATGGCCCGTTTACACACCTGAAAATTGTAAACAAGTTATCCTGTCAAATCGTACATCATGATCACGGGTTTACCATCGCTGTATATACAAATGTCTTGCCATTCGTAAACAAAACACTCAAATCATGCGCCCAAAATAGAGCAGGGAAGTTGTTCTGTTCTCCAGCCCAAAATTAAACGTATGGAGTAACAGAACAACAACTGCTGGCTATGCAGTTAGTCGCATCAGTGCAGGGAACAGATCATGGACAAAAATTATACTTCTAGATAAAGTATGATACAAATTTTGCTATTGGTTAGTAATATCTGATGTCATGAATGTAGCAATATACAGCTGCGTATATGCTGTTGAAGTCGTCTGCAAGTGTGTTACTAGTTTGCAGCCATACTGGAAAAACACAACTTATTTGTTTACATTGAATAGCATTGCAAGTGCTATGTGAACTGTAGTTGTTCTGAATTTTCTCTAAATTTGTGTCATTCTTGCATTTGGGAAATGTGAATTTGCCCTGTAAACAAGCCTTAAAAATACGATCTATAATTTATTTATTCAGTGACGAACGAAAACTAATATTAATGGAAGAAAATGTGGATATGCTGGGCCATGCGAGTGCATTCCCGAAAATAACAGTGTTTAGTGTATTCGTACATACAGTGGATGCATACGTAAAAGATACCGCACAATTATATATAATGACGTGTTATCTGTGTAGGTTTGTAAATGAACAATATCAGTGTGTTTTTTTTCCTGCAATTGTGGGTGTGATTACTAACCTGCCTTACGGTTAATTGCGAACTCGTTAGAAGTACATGCATTTTTATAGAGCTGCAGATAAATATTTTTATAAATGCCAATTTGATATTTCAGTTTAAGTAGTTTATGGAATTAATTTATTAGTAGCAAAGTTGAAAGTTTGTAGAGTGAAGGAAAACAAAAACCTTGAACAACAGATCCATACATGTCCCAAATATGACCATTAGCTTTCCTCTTGATAAATTAGGTGTTCATGGGCATTAATAGCAAATCGCCTCGTAAACCAATACAATGCTACACCTCATGAAGAACGTCAGTTACAATGTTTTTCTCCTCAAGCCAGCAGTTGCAGTGACAGACAAAGATATCAGGGGTTTATCAACACATGAATATACAACCAAATCAGTTCTCATATTTTAAATAGCTATTGAATGTATCTTTCCTGATTTGAAATTTCCATGGTTTCTCTAACTCACTCCATGCAATTCCTAGGGTGACTAATTAATAAAGTAAATGACCAATTCCTTCCCTGTATTCCCTACATTGTGTTCTGCAAAATTTAAAAACGTCTTGTGATTTTCTTTAAATGGTATTTCACATTTCTTAAGTTTTTTTGAATTTCTAATTTTGGGGTCAACGAATTGAACTTAAGCTTATTTTATTATTGATGATGAATTATGGGTATTTAGAATGAGGTGTGTTTCGAGAAACAGTCAGTAATCTAGCTGCTACACCAACACTGCCTCTTGTCACCTTAAGAAGGGAGGGGTTGAGAGGGGTTTAGGTGTTTTGTAACAACCGAGGTGTTGAAAGCCAATAAGGGTTAAGTATGTCAGATATGGAGCAGCACTGAAATGCAAGGATGGGGAAAACAGGAACACATTGGGAAAACATGCCAGACAGCAGCAACAATCTGCACATTTCCTATATGTGAACGAGTAACCTCACACGTAAACAATGTTGGATCACCTTGGCGGAAAGCAAGTGTCCTACCACTATGCCCACCACAGCCGCCCCTTAGGAAGGGAGGACAGGAACCTAATTTCTTCAATTATATTTGGGCCAAGTCAATTAAGTTACACAGTTTAAATAAAAAAATTGATTGCAACAATTTATATAATTCTCTACCAGCATATTATTGATATGGTTTTTGAATGGGAGGGACAGTATTTTGCACATGTGCATTTTTTTAAAATAATTATACTTGCTTTTTTATTAGGCACCAGTAAGTATACATACTGGAAGTTGTCAAATATAATAAATTAGTTGCAATGTACGTACATACATGTATACATACAACATTAAAAGATGGGATTTACAGAACAGAAAATTAAATTAAAGAAAATTATATAGAGTTGCCAATTGCCTACGTACTGGAAGTTGTCAAATATAATAAATTAGTTTCAATGTACCTACACACATGTTTTCATACAATATTAAGAGATGGGATTTACAGAAAAGAAACTTAAATTAAAGAAAATTATATAGAGTAGTCATGTATTCCTGGTTGTGGCATTTGAAAACTTTCTCAGTAGACCTATGTACTCAATTTTTAAACATTGGTAATTATTTTGACAAGCTGATGATAATGTTTACAATAGTCACATATGAAACTAATAATAAATGGTTTTGGATATACACTGTTGTAGCACAGGTTATATTGCAGAATATTAGAATTACACATACAAACAGGAGTAGTTGTCAACAAGTACTTGAACATATATAATTCTGCAGAAGGAAT
Source organism: Dryococelus australis (assembly GCA_029891345.1). Lineage (NCBI taxonomy): Eukaryota > Metazoa > Arthropoda > Insecta > Phasmatodea > Phasmatidae > Dryococelus > Dryococelus australis. The sequence continues at coordinate 167,652,056 of CM056995.1, forward strand.
TGTTTAGTTGCAAGAAGGCTACTGTGTTTGTCTGTTTTAGTTCTGTCCATCGTTACTCATTTGTTTTGTTAATTATCTGCTTAATAACAGAACTCCTTCCACAGATTTCTCTGTGTTCTGTATAGGCCTACCCATTTGAAATTATTCTTGATTAGTTTTCTGTGTCTATGTTCGTGTGTGTAATTCTAGTTTCCTGTGACATGAGCTCTGCTGCAAATGCAAGTTTCCAACATAATTTTTCATTTAATATATAACATTCATAAAGGCCTAGATTAATTATAAAGCATAAGACATTTTAGTTCAGGGGCTATCTTTTTTACAAAAATCTGTGTTTAGTTAAATAATTCTAAATCATAGCAACAGTTAATGGTAAGAAAACATTATAAAACTGTGATATCTCGCATGTGTAACTTTAATAGCTCTCCCAAGTAGGCATCGATTGCCCTTATTTATATATTGCAAATAACAGTTACAAACACTGGATTCATCAGCTGAGTCCATAGCCATCCAAATTTAAAAGAAACTAATTTCTTTATTTGTGTCACAGTTTGCACTAAGAAATTAACTCTTACAACTACTTCATTAAGTGGTCCTGTAGTATCCAGGAAAATAAATTAATATGTTAACGCGAATTTGATTGGTGATGAACGTGTCACAAATATGAAAGTAAATATGCATGGGTTGAATTACTCGCAAAGGTGAACATTAATACTATCAAGTACTGCTTAAATATCGCGTTTATCGCACAAAGCAGATTTGCTTCTGTTTTATAAGGTAAACATAGCATACTAACGATTGTATGTCTCCAACACAGTGTTTGCTAGGCGACAAAACCCGAAATGGATGTCATTTCGGGTTTTGTGTTGACTTCAACAGAATATTCGAAAATTCTCCGGTGGATCCACATATGTACACCAGATGTTCAAAAATTAATCGTTTGGTGAGTGCAGATGAACCAGTTTTTTCATCTGTTCCACTGGCCTGAATATTTGGTGTCTTATTCATAGTCGTTTTTAGTCCGGGCTAAGGAAAGTTCATCCTCCGGCCAAAATTTTTCGAATTCAGGGAGCATTTTTATTGCTAGTCCGAGGATCGTCATGCTTTAGAATGGCCTAACTTTTAGTCCGGACTAAGGGTAGGATTAACAAAGTATTAAAGTAAAAAAGAACATGGCGAACATTAATTACGAGAGTTTTGTTAAAATTACATGCTAGTGAAAGCTAGATAAAGTTTACACAACATAAAAACTACAGTTAAAGCCAATTCTGACAATCTGTTTGCAAAAATGTGCCGACCTAATGAAATGTTCTTTGAATAATAATTCAAAGGGAATATACCTTATAAGCTTAATAATGCATAAGTTTTTAGCTACAGTAAACCTTACTGTTTTTGTGTCTATCAAATGTCTTCTCTGAAAACAGAAAAAAATAAATATATATAAGCAATTTAAATGTATTTGTAGCTCATTGGTAACATAGTGGGTTGAAGAGCAGAAGACTGCAGGTTCGAATGTTTTCTGGGAGATAGAATTTTAACCAGTTTAAAATTAATTTACTAAATGTATTTAACATTACAGTACACATTTAACATAATTATAAAGTTAGTATTGTCATAATAAAACGAAACCATCCCATATTACCGGTGCATAGGTGTGTGCTATGAAAATTTTACTAATCAATATGGAATACTAAGATATTAGTATATTATCTTTATCGTACTCCATTCTGCAGTTTTGCTATATGTGATACATTCATAATATAAAGTTCAAACAAATAAAGTGACGTTATTGTAATGAATAATGTAATTTGTATATACAATCTGGCAAAAATTATACAGCACATTACCAAAAGCATCACTTTAAAATCGAAATAATCAAAATCATCAAAACCAATTTTTTTTTTTTTACTGGCGAGCCCCAATTCCTGCTAACACCATTATGAGCACCTCCACAGTTCTGTGGGCCCTCCGGCATGCATGTTAGTAGCTAAGTCTGTTACAGAATGGATTGCATCTCAGGGCAAGCCCTACATGCCTTTGGTTGGTTTTAAATATTATAATGGGTGCTTGTATCGTGACTAAGCAGGGTTATAGTGCATGGCCTCAATTGTAGCCACGTGCGCACCCCGAAAGAAGAAGGGACTAGATGGAAGAGCATAGCAAACCAGGCAAAGTGGAGAGGACCGTGGAAAATCTATTCACCAGTCGCGGAGGATAAAATAATTCTTTTTAACTGGATTATGGACACATAAAGTAGGGTATTTGTTAGTTCGGGAAGAAAGACTTCTGTTGGTCTGATGCGGGGGTGAAATGATATGAGTTCGCTGCTGGTGTGTATTGCGGGGGACTGAACAGCCCTCATGCCGATGCCAGTCGTCATGTGGACGCAAGCGCCCTTGAATTTGAGCTACTGTCAACACTGCCATGTAGGCTAACTTGCACTGCAATACCGACAGCAACTGAGGTTGCAGGTTTCCCCTGCTTCTCGTCGAGTGTGTCGGAAAACCAGAGAGCTTGGCCATGACACCGACTCTATCTTCGCCCTTCCGTGCAGATGCCAGGATCTCCACCCCATGGGTGAAGGTGGGGAGAGTTCTTTTGGAGAGCAACCCCCTCCCCTTCTTCCAAAATAGCCCGTCGGTCTGGGAAACGCCAGACATCTGGGGCCTACCAGTGGTGATGGTTAATCTGCTGGCCCAGGATTGAGAAATCAAGGGCGAGAAATCAAGGGCCTACCAGTGTTGTTGGCGAATCCACTGGCCCAGCAGTGAAGGCTGACATTGGGGTGCTTTCAAAGTCTAATTCATTCCAACCCATTCATCATGCACCCACATAATCTAGCAGTGAGGAATGGTACACTTCGCATTTTTCAGCACCTCGAGATTCCTCTACCTGCCTTGATCGTTTAGCCGCCACCAGCAGCCACCCTACCACCTGGGGACGCGACGAGTTGCGAAGCGAGTTCCATCGCACTCACTGATGCACTACACTTTCGCTGGACCTGAAGTCGTGGGCAGTTCCCAGCGAATGAGCATTCTTGAGAGCGATGTTTATTCCATGACAGCTTAGCTCGTCCATCGATTACACCCGCATGTTCTATCATTGCCGAAGCTCAGAGCCGGGGTGTGCTCGGGGCCTTATACCATTCCGGTGGTTGCAGCATTTGTATCTGTCTGCAGGCTAGAGGAAATTTCCCTCCCCACACTGCAGAGAACACATAGCCCCCACCGCCGATTTATCATTACCGAGGCCATTGTCTTCCCAAGCGGTAGTCATTTCATTGGACCAGGGTTGGGGGCAGCTAACCCACCCCGCCTTGCCCCCCTCCCCAAAATATATGCACTTTAACCTGGCACGCACTGCGGTCACATGTCAGGAGTGTGGTTTTTGTGACCCAGTATATCCCCTGGGCCAAAGGTTGTTCCAATCTTTATTCCCCTTACTTTTGCCAACAAAAGTCCCTTACTTTTGCCTACAAAAGTAAGGGGAAAGACGGTGGATTTCCGGTCCCTACAGGCACAGAATTTGAATAATCAAAAATGTTGTTCTTTTAAAAATTTGGTAAACTCTATAAAAAGTTGGTTAATTGAATTTTTATAAAATATTCCCATGAATTCAAGCAAAATATCAGGATGAGGGAGAGGAAGCAGGGCCTTCTTCTATTTCATTTAATAAACCGAGTTGTAGCATTTGAGGTGGTACTGTGTGTGGTGTGTGTATTTATGTGTTAAATGGTATTAAATAAGGTTTTGTTTTGTATGGGATGTGGGAAAGTGTATTAGGGAACAGTTTTTCCTACTAATTAGCATTTACAATGTTTGTACTTTAAATAATAATTGATTTTATGAGTAATTGCCGATGGACGTGGCTTTATATATAAGTAATTTTCTGATTGGCTGTATCTCAGCCGAGGGCGGGGCTTCTGTCTTCAGAGGAGAGAAGGCAGCACTGTGATTCAAATAACAAATGTTTTGTGATTAATTATTGTTAAAAATTTGAGGGACATAATTAAGATGAAAATATTTAATCAGTCAGCTCTTTGAAGAATCGTTAGATAAGTGGAGAAAGGTGTGTTCGCTGTGAGAGTACCGGGCGGAGTGATGTTTGCGATGGTGGTGCCAGGTAGTTTTGTTAAACAGACTGAATTTTGTCCCGGACCGATCGGAGAATTTCGGCATGGTGTGTAGGTTTAGGTGATGTTAGTTATTATGCTGGAAGCATTTTAAGGTGTTTTATTCTTCTGTTTTTATCGGGGTCGTTCTCTCCTATCCATTTAATAGCGGGACTGGAATGTGAGTGCAATTTATTATAGTAATTTATATTGCGGTTTAGAAACTGTGTCTTTATAGTTTGAATTTTTTAACGTTCATAGATCGATAGGTTGGTAGTTAAGGGCGCTGCATTTATTATGATTCTTAAGTACTTATTTTGAATGACGTGAACGGAGTATAAAAGAAATTTATTTAAGTTTCCTCAGACTTTGTTACCATACAAAAGGGCTGATATGATTATTGCTGTGTAAATTAGTTTTAATCGCCTGGGTAGATTAGTGCTTTTTAACATTGGAAACAGTTGCGGTAATTTGCTCAGTGCTGCAATTTTAACTGTTGAAATGTGATTAGTCCAGATTAGTTTAGAGTCACTTGTTAAATCTAGATATTTCATGGTTTGTGTGAAGGTGATTGGAATATTATTTAGAGTTATTTGGCGTGAAGGCTGTATTCTGCGTTGAGTTAACAACAATGCTTGTGATTTAGTAGGACTAGTTTTAATTTTCCATCTTTTAAACCAATGTTCTAAATTGTTTATTTGAAGTTGAATTAGAGGATAGTATATGGCAGTTTTTTTTTATTGTGGGTGTAAATTATGATATCATCCGTGTATATTTGTACTGAGGCATGGGTTATGGATATGTATGAGGTAAAAATATTATACAGAAATGAGGAAATTGCTGAGCCTTGTGGGACACCTGCTGTAATTGTGCAAGTAGTTGAGTTGGCATTATAAATACTAACAAAGAATTTTCTGGTTTGAAAGTATGAGGCGAGTAAATGTATGTAGCAGTCCGGAAAATTGAAGTTAATTAATTTTTGTAGTAATCCAGGTTTCCACACCTTATCAAATGCTTTGGCAATGTCTAGGAAAATGGCTATTGTGACTTTGTGTTTTTGCAATGCAGTTAAAGTGTCTATGGTGAATTTAGTGAGGGCATGAGTGGCGGAGTGTTGGGCTCTAAACCCGAATTGTGTTGCTGGGATAATCTGTTGTAATACTGCATGTACTAATAATCTAGTTAAAAGGAGTTTTCGAAGACTTTACTAAGGGAGTTGAGTAGGGAAATAGGCTGTCTATTTTCTGGGATAGAGTGATTTTTCCTTGGTTTGAGTATTGTGGTAACTTTAGCTGTTCGCCATGCTATAGGAAAATAATTGATATGTAATATTGCATTTAAACAGGTTATGGATTGCAAATAGTGAATTAGCTGGGAGGTTTTTAATAATTTTATATGTAATTTTGTCGTGCCCTCGAGCTTTTTGACATTAAGTTTTTTAATTAATACAAGTAATTCTTTAAGTGTTATTGCTTCTGGTTTTGCGGTTATGGCTCTGTTGAAAAAAGGTTTGAAGACCTCTGGAAAAATTCGGATCTCCTAGATCAGCATTGGGTGAAAACTGGCCCTGATAACAATCAGCTATTGCATTTGCTTTGTCCTCTGGGACGTATGAGAGGGTTCCCACTGTGTTCATGATGGGCCAGGATATTGCTTTTTTAGTTTGACCTCGCAAGGTTTTTGCAATATGCCAGAATTCATTGCAATTATTGATTACGTCAGTCATAAAAGTTTTCCATTTATTGTTTTTTAATGTAATGAGTTTATCATGGAGTTATTTCTTTAATTTATAATATTTTTCTTTATCTGCTTGGTTTCTGGATTTATATATATATATATATATATATATATATATATATATATATATATATATATATATATATATATATATATATATATATATATATATGGCGATGGCGGGTGTTGTGTTTTTCGGCTAAAAGAATTCCTGCTTCGGGAAAGGAGTGTTTTAAAAATTGCAGTCGGTTTAGGAAAGTTGTGTGTTTTTTATTTATTTGCAATATTGTATTTTGAATTAATTCAGTTGCCGAGGCGATGTGATCTTTATATGGAATATATATTTGGTGCGTTGCAAATAAATCTTCTAGGTCTATTTTAAAATCTTCCCAGTTAGTTACCGGAGTTTTTAGAAGAGTGGCATTGGGGTGTTACAGTATGTTTGCTTCCAGCTGACAAAATATAGGTAAGTGGTCTGAATCTATTTCTGTGAGGACTTCAAATGAAATATTCACATTTTCTAAATTAGTAAGTGCAATATCTAAAATATCTGATTGGTATTTTGTACAAGCAGGATAAAATGTCAGTTCTGTTGGGCCTGTAACTAAATAATTAGAATGTTTTCCAAGTATTCTGCCTCTTTGATTATTTTCTCTACTATTCCAGGAAGTATGCTTTGCATTTAGATCTCCTGCTAAGAAAAATTGGTATGGCTGTGTTGTTATTGTATCTAAGTCAGCTGGGAGTAGCGGTATATTTGGGGAATTATAAATAGCAGCTAGAGTGATGTGACCTACTTGGGTGCGAATGTTTATGGATGTGTACTCTAAATTTTCCAAGATGGGAACATTATTTAAATGGTGTGGTATGCGTTTATGAACTAGTATTAATATACCACTACATTTAGATTTTCTGTCAGCTCGATATGCCGTGAAATTTTTTATGCTAAATCTTTTTCTTGAATTTAATTTTCATTCATTTTTTATTGCAATTTCTATGCCTTAAGATTCTAGTACTCTTTCTGATTCATAAATTCGATAAAATATACTGTTTCCATTCCAGTAGAGAAGGGACAGGATACAGAGACAATCTGTGTGTGTTTGATCCATGACTAATCGAACTCGCAGTAGGTGGTCAGGGCCTGTAGGAGCAGGAGCGTTTTCATCTGTGGGTTAGGTGTGGAATTGCCCAGGAGGATGTAGGATTTCATGTGAGTCATGAATTGAAGGAAGTTCGCTTCCCAGAGGAAGCACATCAGGTCGCGGAGGTCGGTGAGTGCGGAACAGATATTGCATATATCGAGTGAAGATCATGAAGGGAGGGAAATGTTGACGAGAGGGGTGGAGGGGAGAATGAGTTGTTGGTTGGTTTTTGGGTTGAGATCGGAGAGGAAGAATGTTGTGTGTCGCATTGCCTGTGAGTAAGAAACATTTTCTCTAACAATGTTCCTAATTGGAGTTGGTGATGGAAAGTGTTCCTGCGTGAATACAGGGGGTGCATGAAGTGTGGGGCATTGGGTTTCGCGTTTTTCTGCGGTCTCCTGTCGAAGTTGCACCAAGTGGATGTATTCTGGGCAGAGCCTTGAATTGGTTTCATGGCTTTGTGGGGGTGGAGGCCGGTGCAGCGACGGCAAACAGTTCGGAGGGCACAGATGTTTTTTGTGTGGTGGTAAAGCCAGCAATTTTGACACTGGGAGATGTTCCCAATCCTCTTTTTGTACGGGTGGGGTTTAACTGCCGTCATATTGATGCAAGTGAGGTTGAGAAGGGGGTCGAAGGTGTAGTTTTTTTGCAGCTGTTATGGAGAAAAAATCTTGTGGTTCTTTTCAGGTGTGTGATGGGTTGTTTGGGTCCGAGATGGTTTTTTTTAATTGATAGACATCGATGACAGTGTAGTGGCGCACCTCAAGGTCCTGTTTGATGTCTGCAGTTGGGGTTGTTCGTGGGAGCCTGACTACCACTTTTTAAGGGTGTTCTGTGGCGATACTGAATATGTGAAAATGATTCTTGGCAATTTTGAGGAAGTCTTTTAGTGAGTGATAGGCCTGTTCGTGGGTGCATGTGATCTGGAGGCCAGCTTGAACAAGGGAATTTTGAATACCTGTAATGTTCATTGAGCAGATTTTTGTGATTAGATGGTTGTATGTGAAGGTGTAAGGCAGGATCAGTTTCATGGGTTTCGGAATTGTTTTTGTGGTTGGGCACTCAGTGTGAGAGGTGAACAGGACAGGTGTGCTATTTTGAGTGTTAGTGAGAGTAGCTGTTTGTGTATTTGCCATGTTGGCAAATGGTTCGAAGTGGCTTTGAACTGCGAGTGGCTTGGGCTGCAGTTCTTGGGAGTTTTTCCTGCGATTTGTTACCAGAATCCAGTTTTCATTCTCAAACTGTTGGTCCAACAATGCCTTATGACGATTGTGTTTTGGCAGCTGCCAAGACTTCTGTTGTTCTGCAGTGAGATCAAGTGGTATGAGGTTTTGTTGTGCTAAATCGTGTTGTTCTGTGGTGTCCACGATGACTTTCTGAGAATCCGGTGATCGATTTTGTGTTTGGTGAAAGATTTTATTTCCCCCTTCTCCAAGTGTGGCTAAAACTATGCCAGGTGGTGTATTTGTCCGTACCAGGTTTTCTGTCTCCAAGGAGCCCACATCACCCCCCCCCCCCCCAAACACTCGGGTGGCCGAATGTTTATGTTTTTTGGTGTTCCTAACCACTGCAGGAAACAACCACCACTGACCTAAACAGGCTATGCTCGAAATTACCTGTTGTCCAGAACAACTGGGTCCGCAGTTGTTTCCCAGTGTCGCAAACACTACAGAACGAAGGCTGTGTCGATAGTTGTTTCCCAGTGTCGCGAGGGCTACAGAGCAAAAACCGCACAGTCTGCTGAGAAGAAAACAGAAGATGAAACTGTCAGCTTGAAAGTGCAGCGAACAAGTGAGTGCCACCCACAAGGTAGAAGATATTTTGTAAGCACTTTTTCTACTCCAAACTTGCTGTGTAAAATATATTTATATTTACAAAAGTCTACTTTTATTTTCAATGCAACACACAATATAATGGATTATATTCTCTTTCTTGTTACATACACTAATATTATTGTAAATTTCTATTCAATTTGAAAATAAAAACATTTTTTTTTTTAAATAAGTTATATTATGGTTAGCGTTATCTAGAGATGAAAGGCTGCAATGCACATTCACAGTAAAATTTTCAACATTGAATGTCCAAATCCTTCGACTAAAGTTGAACTAACTCTGGTCGGGGTTTATGAATACGATATAGTTAGTCCACCCTTATGCCTGGTTGCACCAACACTGTAGAAAATCTTAGTTCACATGAACTGAGTTCATGAACCTCGCTCATAACCTCGTTCAAATATATGTGTGTTGCACCAAGCCTAACTAGGTTCAAATGATCTTAGATCTTATGATCTCGAGATTGATACCCGGTCTCCAGAGTGAATATGTTACACGAAATATCATTGGCTGTAATATATGACTTCATGGATTTTGGAGTAAATTAAATTTTTCACTGATATTGTTCTTTACAGGTTGGTATAGATGCAAAATATAAAGATGGTGTATTTTATTGAGAGGCAGTTGGATTTGGACAGCCTAGAATGTTACAACAATTATTTTGTTGGTGATAACGCACTTTTCCAATGATTGAAGAAGGAATGGGATGAAGAGATTTAACAGGCTTTCTTTGCCAACACTACTTCTAAAAAGTAAGTGCATTGTAAATATTATGTACACTTCGAAGATATCTTTCTTGATGGTTGCGTGCGTGTATGTATAGGCTATTCACGGTCAAAAAATATATATTATTTTACCCTTACATGTTATGTTCCAAATGTCGTGGAATATATACACTATGTTTATTATTTTGTACATGGCAATATTTATTTTAATATGTGGTTGATGGATAAATAATGGCTGAAAGGAAACAACTGGTACCATAGAAGGGCTCATTTTACTGTGAACAGTCATACATGAACACAGATCTATTTTATATTCAGATTCTTTTATGAATTTTACCCTGCCCTACTATGTCAGGCACAAAGCATATATAAACTTGAGTAGTCTTGTAAAGGAATGACTCGGATCACACAAACACACATATATTCCCTTCTGTTCCACCTGTGATGTGATGATGTAAGCCTAATTCGATATTTTTAAAATAAATATGTTTTACTGTAGGCTTCTCAAAACATGCATACTGGTGCCAGGGCATGGTAAAAAAATTATGCACAAATTTGGACACCATGTTAAGTTCAAGATAACTTAAAGTTGTAAAATATTTATTTTTCTAATAATTTCAGTTTCACTTGAGCAATAAATGTGTAAAGTGATGAGGCCCATTGCAAAGAATACACAGTGTGCAGGTCTTTCAAAAGAGCGTAAGTTTACTGTGAACAACACATAGCATGGTTTTGTTAGGTTCAGTGCTTATGATTAACTAAGTGTGTGTAATTTTCTTTAGAAAATAGCATGTTCTTCAAAATTTTACAAAGTCTGTGGATCTTCAACACTTGTGTAACTTACTGTTTTGATAGGTGCTTTGCTGTAAAATAGGACAGATGAATTTATTGAAATTGGCAACTGCATATTTAAAATAAGTTCATCACCACTGCAGCTCTGACCAATGTGGTTATTACCTTTGTTAAACACAAATATCTATATAATTTACATTTATTTGAACAAAAATAGTTGAATTTAGGCTTATAACAATATCACAGGTGGAACAGAAGGGAAGACATAAGTGTTGTTTGCGATCTGATTATTTTATTTACAAGATTACTCGGGCTACATAGAAGGGTAAGGTAGAATTAATACAAGAATCTGAACCTAAAATTGAGATGTAGTATAAAATACACGTATGTGTGTTATGTATAAAACGAAATTTATCTTTCATGAAATATATCTTAGACATAAAATCAAAGTGTACATGAAATTTACAAAGCACTTACTTTTCAGATGTAGTGTTGGCAAAGAAAGCCTGTAAGCCTCTTTGTTCCAAGAGTTCTGCAATCGTTGGAAAAGTGGCTATCGTATACAAATAATTATGCAACATTTCTAGATTGTCTAAGCAAACAAGCTTGTCATCTGCCCTACTCCTCATCCTTTCGCAAATTAAAACATTACACTTAAACTGGGAATCTGTGTCTTACTGTTCCAGTCACATAAACACACCCAAGAAGATATTATTTGTAATTAGGCACCCTTATTGAATCAAAATTAACCTGAAAATACTGAACTCACGAAACCAAAACAATATGTCCCACTGAGTTGATTCCCCATGGTATATGTTACTACATGTATTTTGAAATAATATGAACGTTCCATTCCTCCGATTGAAAATAAATAAAATATATGTAAATATTTTTTTTTAGCTACAAGTATTTTTAAAACATTAAAATATATTCCAAACACATTTAAATAGTGTGTATAACATGTATGCACACACCAATTCTGCACTGCTCTCAGCATTTACATAAATTTAAATTTAAACATACATTTGAGTGGAAGTTGGTAGTATCAATTCAAACTTCCCGCCTGTGCGGGAAGTTTGAAGTAGTTCTAGTTCTAGTAGTAACATGGGTCAGTGAAAGTGCTGAAACTTTGCATTATATAAGTATCAGTGTTCTATGGTTGTAGTTAGTTTCCTAGATTTGAGTGAAAATATAAACATAATTATTTCTTGGCTTTGTATAAATGAAGGATCGGCATGGTTGGAATTAACATTAAAAATAATTTTTGGTATTGAAAGTTGTAACTTTCTTTTTCTGATAATGAGCAATTTGCATGTACCGAACACGTCAGAACACAAGAAAGAATTGTTAATAGATTTAGAAGAAGAAAGTATGAGCATGATTGAGAGTAGAAAGACTCATGCTGTGTCTTTGAAAGACAAAGAATTTGTGTGGTAAACAATTGCAGCTAATTTCAATTCACAGAATGTCGTTAACATAACTGCAAAGGAGTTAAAGATGTGTTACAATAATGCATGTGTACAGTTATATCAATGACACAAGGATAGCCTACAATCTCATAAAAGTTTTGCACGAGAGTAGGCCTATGCTGTTCTCGTCTACTAACTGGCTTTTTACAAATTTCATTAGGCAAAAGTTCAATCTGTGCCCAACTTCATAAAACATGCGACATTTACAACAATTATGTCAAATATGACCAATTTGTCAATATGTCATGGCAATGTTATGTTTTATAAATAATACAAGTTTCCCTTATTTGCCAGGCAAATAAGTGTAAATTGTCAGCCTTAAAATACTGTTTCATAAACATGAAAATTAAATTTTAAACTGTAAGTTTCATCATTTACATGGTAAAAATCCCTGAATTGAGCTTACAATAATAAATCGCAGCTTTATATGCAATTAATGAACAGTAGATTCTTACTACAAATAATTAAGTGTTAAATAATAATTCCACCCACATTACTTTGTTCACTCTAGCAGCAGAATGTCGAGAAATGTGGATAAGATTATTATATTAAAGCTGATCCGAGAGGAAAAGGTTGTGCTATTTGGCAAGCAATGTTTTAATTCACACAATACTGAATCACAATTGCACTGCCATGTTATATAAACATTACAAATTACTGGTCACGTAGGAAAGCTTGCCTCTCACTTCTGCAGCGACAATTATACAAATTTGTAGATCTGTCTGCAAGCGATTATATTTATCTGTTTCTTAAAACAGTCTATAGTGTAATATTTGATCAATTTATTCGGATTTTTAGCTGTCAGCTCAAAACTTTTGTGAAACAACTATTTGTCAAATTGTCATACAATTCTACAAATTATTCATGACAAATTTGTAAACTTGTCAAATTTTATGAAACACACATTTGTCGGATTGTAAACGTGTTTGACAATTCCCTGTCACCTGTTGAATTGTAACTCTTATGGAATAGGCCCCTGGTGTGTTACCCTGTGTACTATTTTACAGGCTGTGGATTTGCATATACCCATTAGATCGGTACCCACAATCAAAAACGCCCAAGTGCATAAAGCCTAAGTGTCAGCAGTAATTTACTGAGGGGATAAGCAGGCATATTTTTGTTGCTATCAAAACCTAAAATTATTTCGATTTTATGCAACAATTCCAAAGTAGTCTGTTTAGAAAGTCGGAACCACATCTTAAATTTCTCATCATATATGTCCTGGAAAGGATGCTGTCTCCTCATATACTGTCTTGGTCTATGTACTTCATGGAAAATGTTGCTCAAAAACATTATACAGTTTATTTTCTGAAGAATTCAACGTGATACAAATAATTAGCCGTAAGTAACTTATGAAGAAACAAACATCATAGGTGTTAAAACATTTGTATGTTACACCGAACTCGACATTGTATATGCTAATTATGTTGCTTTCAAAATAAAAATACAAACTAAGTAAAATTAAAAGCCTTCTTTAAAAAAACCTTTATTGACGACATTGTAATAAACAACATGATCAGAACCTCCAATAGAATACAGACCATAGATAATCAACCACTTGAACTAAAATCTTTTGCTTTAAACCACGGGGTCTGGCAGTTCACGTACAACGAAAAAAAAAAAAAAAAAACGAACCAGGTTCAAGACACGTGAAATGCATTGGTGCAACACTTCATAGACACTGATCTTAGTTCAAACACACAATGAATCTGTATCCGAGTAAGATCATCTCTGGATCTTACCTGGACGAAGCTCCGACTATGAATAATGCCCCTAGTGGATTTGGTAGATATGCACTAAAACATCAACCGATGAATTTTCGAAAGCTTTCTCCGATAAAATAAAGTTAAAAATACCCACACCTGTAATTTTAAAACTTTCCTAAATGTACCAGAATAATTCAGACGTCGAGTTTTACAATTGGACGATGAAAACATTGAAATTTGAGTGAAATGGTAGTATATGTCTGAAAGTAGACGAAAATACCGGTAAAAATCAATCTGATTTTCGAAAAATGCCTCAATCGGTGTACACTGGTGTGTCAAACACCGGTGGATTTCATCGAACAATTAAATACGTATTAGGTGTAGTTTTCACCACAGATTACTTGTTTTTCTGTTATTATAATCTGTGTGTTTACTTAGGAGCATGGAAGTGGTGTGTGAAGTGTGTGTGTTAATCTATTATTCCCAATGAAAATATGGATGAAGCTGCAAGTGGTTGGAAAAGGAATATTTTTACAGAAAAGGAAAAAACATTAATCGTTGACTTGGTAGAAAGCAAAGTGAATATCATCGAATGTAAAAAAACGGACCAGGTTTATTCGAAACGAAAAGATGAGGTATGGAAGACCCTAACTGATCAGTTTAATGCATTCAGTGACACATCAAGAACTGCAAAGCAATTGAAAACTTGTTACGACAACATTAAGAAACGGGCCCGAAAATCTATTTCATTAGACAAGGTATGTTTAGGGTTACATTTTTGCTGTGTTACGAAACTTTACTTCACACTATACGTTGTTACAAAGATTATTTGAGTGTACCTAAGAAAGTCAATGTTTTATTTTTTTCTTGTAGGTTGAGGTAAAAAAAACTGGAGACGGCAGTTTCGTGTCTAAGTTGACTCCATTGGAGGCAAGAGTCATAGGCATGTTAAGGGAACAGTCCTTGCCTCTGCATTCAGCTGTTGATAGTGATGCACAGTTTTATGAAGATGGAGGTATGCCTACCATTGTAATTTACTGAATGCACCCTATATCAAACACAGTAAGCTTACAGTCTGTATTTGTGAATGTTTTCTACATGTGGTGAAAATTAAGGCTGGAGAACAATTTGTTACATTTTAACAAATGTGATAACTTCAGTTGCAAATGTCACAACATGGTGTTTTTATTTGATGTTATGGGCTATGTACAAATTACCAGTCAAGGACCCTTAGCAGCTCTCATACCCTGTAAAAGTGCATAGAGGTTGTGTTCGCCAATATGTCCCTGTCTGTATTTACAGTAAGGGTGCGAATTGACTAGAATAAGCGCTCCAGTGAAGGTTGCAAGCAGTGTTGCTAGGCACCCTTGTTTGTAAACAAACCTCTGCAACATATTTTTTTTTTTGGTAATAATTTACTTTAAGTAGGGGCTTTTACGAAATAGCATTTCAGGAATTGGTAACTTATACAGTGGAACTTGTCAATTCAGGACTACTTTCCGGTAAAGAGAACTGTCCACTATTGAGAAGTGGTCTTTATTGGGAAATAGGTTAATAGAAATCATTTTAGAAAGTGTAGCATTGTGTTTCATGTCCATTATGCAAGTAAACATTTTAAAAATATGTATAAAAAATTATTCATGTCTATAGACCTCTCAGAAAGCTTCTTCACTATTTAAAAAAGTCATCAATTGTGGTTTGCTTTGTAGACAGCATTTGTTTTTCCAAGTGAATCTCAACATTGCACATCATTTTCAAACCATCTGCATCCCCCTTATTCAAAAAGTAAATCTTCAACTGCTTCATCCCTTCAATAGCTTGCTTCACATTACTAATAGTTGCCTCCTCTTCTAAGCTGTTGGTGTCATCGTCCACAGTCTCATGTTATTAAGTCGTAGAAGTTTCTTTAATGGAGGCAACAAGGTCTTTGATGTCTGTCGATGGATCCTCAGTCTGCACATCATCATCATCAAACATAGCAAAGACAAGCCAGTGTACACTACCTTGAATCTCAGATTCATTTCCCAAGTAGGGAGAGTGCTACACCTTTGGACAAAATTAATTTTCTAATATTTTACTCGAGTACAGCATACTCAAAAAATTCCATAATTACACTGTCTAACTGTCAGAGATTCTTCAATATTTTCTATTTAACAGAAATAAATTTACGAGTTTGCTTTTTTATAAAAAAATATTTTATGACATTAGGTAATTTGTCCAAAGGTACAACATGGTGCTGTACCTTTGGACACATATGTTGTACCTTTGAACATAGTCATTATAATTGAAAAGATTATACACATAGGCCTAAAGTAGGAATAGGTTACACAGAAACTATAATTACACAATAAGAAACTTAAAAACAGTTTACAACCAATATTTTAAAGAGTTGCAGAAACACACTTTTAATACCAATCCTACAAAGTAAATATTTTCCCAAAAGTTAGAAAACATAAACCGTGGGAAAATCACTTTACGTCATATGTAGTGAAGTAGACACAGAAAGACAACTGGGACACTTGTCGCTGAGAGCCCCAGACACAAGTTGGACGCAGAAGTTTTATTTGAATGTCATCTGCATTTATGTCATAAATTTCTTCACTTTCACAAACTAATTTGTTAGTGTTTGGTATGCGTTTACGATATTTCACATTAAACTCTGACCTCGTAGCTTCAATCACCTCAGCAATATAAAAAACAATTCTTCTTTTCCTGACCAACTTGACTGAAGCAAAATTTTTCTTTTCAACAGCATTATCTTCATACAGCTTTTCTTCCTCTATATTTTCAGCTAAACTTCTGTTGAGGTATTTTTTAATTGCTTGTTCTTGTTTTTTTAGTGAATACTAAGTTTGTATCATTTTTACCAAATTCTACAGAAACACTTTCACTTTGTCTTCTGATGTGCCTCGTAGTGATTCCATAGAGTTGATTTGCTTATTGAAAATTCAGCAGCTGCATCCCTTATAGACTGGCTTTCCGAAACTGCAAGAATTGCTTCTTTCAAAGACTCCAAATATCACGCCTCTCTTGCTCTGTGGCACTATAAAAGAGCATGTCTGTCCATGCGAGATTTCTGTCCACAATAACAAGGATTTTCCTGAACACAACACAGTATTATACACTACAGTTGAATAGCATATTTTTTAATGTGGGGAGCCACAATTGTGCACATCAATAGGCGTCATGTACAAGCACAGTGACAATAACAAGTTTGACCAGTTAAAATTTATTGTTACTATCAGTGTGTGTTGACATTGTGCTCATCAAAACCACTGATGTTTATACTAATTTTTAAATAAGAAACTAATTTAGGCCTATGAAACAAGAGAGTCAAATTGTAAATGAAATCTTTGTTTTACAGTGTAAAAAATTTAGTGCATAATTGTCTTTATACAAGAATTGCACAATGAAGCCCTCAATCAGCTCTCTATATAGGCCTAAATCTACACTGTAAGGTTTCAACTGTACATGCACTGGGTTGTTATCAGTTGTAGAAATGACCTTACAATTATGTATTCACTACAGCAAGTAAGTTTGACTAATAAATCTCATCAGGAAAAGCAATGTTGTATCTTTGGACATGTCCAGAGTTACAACATAGAACATGTTCAAACAAACAAGTCGGTGAACAAAAACTAGGTTATGTTTTCCATAATGAAAATGTACATTTAAACGTATGTTGCAAATACCACAACTATTTCTTTTCTTTGAAATATAAGCTTGAAATTATGATCAAATGTTTGCATAAATACTTACTTTTTTGATGTAATTTCATATTTGTGCATGACTACAAACAGTGGGTATTGTATCACGATAATCCCTGAACAGAATAGTCAACAGACACAGGGTGTGCACTTCAGGGCAAAATAACACAAAATTTCCTACTCAAAGCTGAAATATACGTTTGTCCAGAGGTCCATAGGTACAGCACTCTCCCTTACATTTGAAAACATAATGATCCACAAGTACACTTCAAAACCTAGCATATACTACCTTCACTAGTCAAGTATGCATACTTCTCGAATTTTTTTTGAAACCGTAGTGATCCACAAACACACTTAAAAACCTAGTGTATACTACCTTCACTAGTTAAGTAGGCATACTTCCAGAATTTTTTTTTGTGGAAATGTAGTGATCCACAAGTACACTTCAAAACTTAGTGTATACTACCTTCACTAGACAAGTATGAATACTTCCAAAATTTGTTTTTTTTAAATTTAAGTGATCCACTAGAACACGTAAAAACCTAGTGCATATTAACTACCTTGACTAGTCAAGTATGCAGTAATCCGGAACTTTTCTTAACTTTTAATTTGGTTACTGTGTTAAGATTTTGGTATACTTAAAACAACTACACTTAAAAACCTAGTGTATAACTTGACTACAGTCAAGTATGCAAACTTCTCTATGTATTTCTTACATTTTACCTACTTGTGCTGAGACTTCGTTTCACAGTAGTTCCCCGAATTTGCAGTGGTGCTATAATTCAGCGACACTGGACAGAAAAATATTTTTTTCTTGAAAATGACAAAGCGTACTGCATACTTGAACGTAAATATTTTGTTAACTGCTAAATGCTCTTTGCAGAGGTATATCAGATTCATTGCGACCTCGTTTGGTTTTCAGTCAGTAGGTCACCGAAATCTGAGTCCATTCTGAAAGAGCTAGTATACTACACAAATTTAATATTTTCGTGCAAATTTTGCATACCTATGTACCTGAACTAAGATTTTCTAGCCATGTCCAAAAGTGTCAATTTAGCGAATTAGGGTTTAGGAATTAAGGATGGATGGTTCTGAATGGCTTGTCAATTTTGCGAACCTATTTGGGGAATTAGTTTGCTACTTCACTTCTAAATTTCAACCCTAAATCCCTATTAAATATTTAGTGGCTAAACTTGGTCATGTGGTCAATTTAACGTAAATAATGGTCTTGTAGCCATTTCCCACACAGCTACTGTTACATATTACATTGTGTGTATTTTTAGTCAATAGATTTAATGTGGAGGTGTTTGGTTTTGGGAAAATAGTTTCCGAAACTTGGAGTGGTGCCAAAGTTGAGCGACACTGTACTGACAAATCTTTCTACCCTTGAACATGTCAGATTGTACTGCATACTTCAATAAAGATATTTTGTTAACTACTGAATGCTCTTTGCAGTACTATATAAGATTCATTGCTACCTAATTTGGTTTTAAGTCATTAGGTCACGAATTTGGAGTCATTTTTGAAAGAGAAGGTACAATGCACAAACGTAATGCTTTCTTCTAAGTTTTGCATAATTGTACTAAAATATTATGTTGTACGTTAAACACTTTGTATTAAGAATTATTTGATTCAGTGTGGAGGCGTTTGATTTTGGAAAAGTAGTTCCCCGAACTTGGAGTGGTGCCAAAGTTCAGTGACACTAGACAGACAAATTTTTTTTTCTCTTGAACATTTCAAATTGTACTGCACACTTTAATAGAGATAATTTGTTAACTACTGAATGCTCTGTGCAGGGGTATATCAGATTTATTCCGACCTCATTTGGTTTTCAGTCAGTAGGTCATCGAAACCTTTAAGCACAGCATCACTTTCTGAATTTAACTGCTGATCGTCTAAATTATCAATTTGGATTTTGGTAATATTTTATTTAACTATTTTGGAAGATTGCATAGCAAATCGTCTAGTCTTACAATTATGAAAATTTAAATTTAATTTACAGTTAAAATTATAGCATGTACTATTAAATTTTAGTTACATATAAAATCATTGAAAAATAGTAAACATACTAAACTGTGTTATTATTGTACTGCCTAGCAAAAAAAAATGAAGTATGACCCATGCTTACATATAAGCACAGTTGGCTGTAATTTCCGAACCATTAGAGAAACAACTACCAAATTCATAACATATAGATAGTACCCCTGACAATGAGAAGGGTAGAAGGGCCAAGTAGACCCTATGTCTACTTATAAGCATAGTTGTCTGTAATTTCTGAACTGTTTGAGATACAACTACCATATTCATAACATAGGCATCACACATAACAAGAAGGGTAGAAGGGCCAAGTATACTGTATGTCTACTTGTAGGCATAGTTGGCAATAATTTTCGAACCATTTAAGATATGGATGTCAAATTCATAACATATGCGTCACCCATGACGATGAGAAGGGTCATAAGGCCAAGTAGAACCTATGTTTACTTATAAGCATAGTTGGTCACAATTTCCAAACTGTTTTAAGATACAGTTGTCAAATTCATGACATAGGCATCAAACAGGATGACGAGAAAGGTCATAGGGTCAAGTATACCATGTTTACTTTTAAGTAGAGTTGGCTGTAATAGTTTTAACTATTGATATGATAGAAGTATATGCACATACAAAACAACATATGTATTTAAACCATCGGTTATAAGCATTTAATAACATGTGTGTGAGCATCGAGCGTTGCATTTTATCTAAGGTGACAAAAAAAGTTCCATTAGGAAGTGTGGAAATTATGACAACACTGCTACGCACAATTGCAAACTGATATAAAACAAAGTTATAAGCACATATCAACCACTGCAATCACATGCGAGAAGTGCTGTATGCCACTTTAGAGGATGCTCGACAAGACTCAACTAATATGGACAGAACACCACCCATACAAATCGAGTGCAAAAACTAAACTGACCAACACTACAAGAGTCGTGTAGATATTGACAAGTCAAAAGGATGGTACATAACGCTGGGCGACAGGGAGACGTCAGGGTGGCAGATCAGTCTAGTGCATGTCTCTTTCAGAGAGGAATTTAGTTATACAGTACATAGTGCCAGAACCATATGCACATACGAAACGACACACATTAGTCATGCAAGAGAGAGAGATGACATTTATAATGCTAGAAGCTCATGGTGAAATGAATTACCCAGGAATAGCTAATGACAAGTAAGGATGTATCGCAACACACACGACAACTATTTATGTACTCTGCGTTTAGAAAATGCAAAACATAAAGAGCAGAGGTTTATCTTAACTGGTATAGTAGTGAAGACCTGTAGGTCATGAACACATCTCGTCCACGTGAACTTGCTGGCAGCAGAGACTACAATGACCATTCCATCTTTCCGTTAATGGTATACATCAACGACCAAGAAAACAACTTGATACCTGCAAGTACATCACCAGACCTTGAAAAAACATACTTGTTACATATGCTGTTGAAATGTAGGGGTGATATATATGTTATGAATATGGTAGTTGTATCTCAAACGGTTTGAAAATTACAGCCAAATATGCTTATACGTAAGCATAGGTCATACTTAATATTTTTTTTGCTTGACAGTTTATCACCAGCCATTTTGTTATACAAGGCATTGAATGTCTTTGGATGCAGCTGCCCACCAATTCTGGGTAAGACTGCCCCCTCCACAAGTCTGTTCAAGCACTCCACCAATTTTTTGCTAGACAGTGCATTTTTTGTTAGTGTTGGGTGGCTTCGGGCAGGGGATGTAGCTACCATTTTGTCTGTTAGTGTTGTGTGGCTTGAGGCTGGGGACACAATCATAACACTGCCCCCTGCCCAAGTCTGTTTGAACACTCTACCGGTTTTTTCCCTAGGTAGTGCCGTCATTTGCTAGACAGTGCATTGATAATGGACCAAATTGACAACAGGAAGTTCTGATCCAAGATGGCTGCCTCATCCCCCACCAGGTGCCACTTGTCCTGGTGTAGCTTCAGGCTGGGAACATGACTGTAACACTGACCTATCCTCAGGTCTGTTCAAACACTCCACCAGTCAGTGCTGCCATTTTGCTAGTCAGCATGACTTCCAAGATGACAGACCATATTGATAGAGCAGGAAGTTCTGCATGCGCCGCCACTGCCGGTTGGGTGGCTTCGGGCTGGGGACATGCCTGTAACACTGCTCCCTCCTCAAGTCTGTTTGTACACACCACCATTTTTTTGCTTGGCAGTACAGCCATTTTTGGTATACAGTGCCATTCGCATTAGGGGCTTTCTGTAACATAATAATGTTACAGTACAGTATGTTTAGATTTTTCAATGATTTTATACGTTGCTAAAAATTTAATAGTACATGTTGTAATTTAATCTGTAATTTTAGTTAAAAATTTTATTTTTGTAAGAATAGACTGTTTACCATGCAATCTTCCAAAATAGCCAAACAAAATATTACGAAAATCCAGATTGATAGTTTAGATGATCAGTAGTTTTGATGACCTACTGACCGAAACCCAAATAAGGTGGCAATGAATCTGATAAACCTCTGCAAAGAGCATTCAGTGGTTAACAAAATATCTTTGTTGAAGTATGCAGTACCATTTGACATGTTCAAGGAAAATGATTTGTCTGTCTAGTGTCACTGAACTTTGGCACAACTCCAAGTTCGGGGAACTATTTTCCTAAAACGAAATGCCTCCACACTGAATCTATTGATTAAAAATACACAGAGTTTAATGTGTAACAGCAGATGTGTCCGAAATGACTACGAGACCATTATTTAGGTTACTAAATCGACCACGTGACCAAATTTAGGCCGTAAATATTTAGGGTTGAAATAGGTCCGTAAAATTGTCTGCTGTTGTTTATATATGTTTTATTTCCTGCGTTGTGTAGAGACATCAGTATTTATTGTTCTTGAAATGCTGCACAACACGTGCACATGAAAAATGGAGAATCAGGGATCTAAGTGAGGTTATTTTAAAATAAAGTTAATATGTTGTATTAAAAACTGAGTAAAAAAAAGGTGATTGGTTGTTATTTGAAATGGAATGTTAGTTGCAGGGAGCGAAGAAATAATGAGAAGATTGATATCAGCTAGAAAGAAGTATGATCAGTTATTCACAAGACAACGGGGTTATGTGAAAAAGCTGATGAGATATTTATTGATAGGGTGACAAACAAAATAACGTTGACATTCCACAAGCCTGTAGTTTCCAACTTTGTTGCATGTAGCTCTGTTACAAGCTGTTCAAAACCATCCATCCTCAATTCCTTAAATTGGCAGTTTCGGACTAGGCTGGAAAATTTTAGTTCAAGAGTGCAAAATTTGCACAAAAATATTAAATTTCTGTAATATAGCTTCAGAAATGACTCCAATTTCGGTGCTCTACTGTCTGAAAACCAAGTGATGTCCCCCTGAATCTGATATGCCTCTGCAAAGAGCATTCAGTAGTTAACAAAATATATCTATTGAAGTATGCAGTACAATTTGACATGTTCAAGCGAAAAAAGATTTGTCTGTCCAGTGTCACTGAATTTTGGCACCACTCCAAGTTCGGGAACTACTTTTCCAAAACCAAATGCCATAATACAAAGCGTTTAGTGTGTAACAGAATATCATAATTCAATTTTGCAAAACTTACAAGAAAATATTTCATTTGTGCATTATACCTATTCACCCTTTAAAAAAAAAATATCCCACAACACATGCTGGAACCCACAAGATTTTTCTGTGTCACTGTGGCGCAGAACACTCCCCCCCCCCCCCCCTCTCCGGCCACTCACCAAAGTCAATATAACAGTAGTTCACCCCAGACTCTTATCAGAACAGAACAACAGACATAGATGCCGGAACTGCCAAGCCCTCTGCTATACCCGGAACTTTTATTCAATGCCAGCTGTTTGTCCACACGGCGCCGGACCACACCACGAGAGTGACTGCATTCAACCTGAACAACCCCCTAAATGCAGTAATTGCGCTGGACCTCACTCTGCTTTTTCAAAGGACTGCCCCAGGTTCCTGGACTTGGTGCAAAAGTGCCAAGCTGCTAAAACTAAAACAACTCTTGCACCGTCCAGGAACACAGTCAATTTCCCACAGCTCAGAAAAAAAACAACCAAACTTTTCAAACCCGCAGGCACTCCTCCAGGCCCCACACAAACAACACTCTAAACCACAACCCCTTATTACAACACACACAACACAAGCTGCACTCCCTTGCCACATCCCACAAGGTTTTGTGGGAGGGATGGACACTCTGCAGGAGCTCCGTGAGTTCATGGAGTTCTTGAGGGAGTGTGACTTCAAATCCCTTCTGGCGCACTTTCACCCGTACATCTCCACTGCCTGCAACCTCTCCGACAAGCATGAGAAATGCATGCTTATTCTCGAAGCCATGGTCTCGTATGCAGCGCCCTGATTGCTTTCATGCCCCGTGAAAATTCTCCCAGCCACTTTCTGTTCTGGAGCGACTGTGAATTTCCATTTACAGCCACACACCACTTGCCAAGCGACATAAGCAGCTAAAATCAACAGAATACAGCATCTAGTTTTTGCAAATAATTTTTCATTAAATCTTACTGCCTTCAGCATGCAAAATAAAATTCAGAAATCAAATAGATTGCAATAATTATTGCTGGCCATCTTGTATTAATCAACTACATAAATGACTTAAATTAAATTCAAATCACTTGTCAAACAGTATAAAACAGCACTAGGAATCCAGAACTTTTAACAATTTATTCTGCCCCTTATATATCCAGATTACAATTTTTAAAGCTTTGTAGCATCAATTATATACAAAATCCAATTGATTACTGATATTTACAACCTAAAATATAATACTTTAATTTTTCAGATACAAAATAAAACCTGTTCACAGTAAATAACGACAGTGCTGCCATCTTTTGAACAACCCTGTTAGCTCCGCCCCACCAAGATCTCTCGGCCAATCAGAGCTCTCTGGCCAAGTAACAGACTAACTTCACCTTCTTACCTCGTTTTCTCTTACTCTGTTTTCAAATTCAATGGGTTTTATAATATAACAACATAGATTCATCAATAAAAACTACTTTCAAACAGTTAATTTATGCCCTCAGCAAAAGAAATAGTTAAAATTCATCAAAATTAAACCCCGAAACGGGCTGGAATTTTCGGATTGGTCCGGGACAAAATCTCCCCACTTTTAACAAAACTAATTTGTGCTAGCATCACGCAAGCCATTCTACATGTAGACCCTGACCTATCCAGATATTCATTTTGAATTATTGCCCCCTTTTGTGGCCCATCATAGTACACACACACACAGTATACACAATATATTAATCACCACATTTCACATTCACTTCTGTATTATTCTAAATGTAATAATTCAATGCCACAGCAATTACATATGAAATAAAATTCGTACAATTTAACTTCACTACAACACAAATTACTAGTAACTACCTACGCCAGTCATGGAAAGCAACTTTAATTGTTTATTTAAATTATTTTGGCAGTAAATTCAGTTTTATTTCTCTCCAACTGTCGATGGCCCCCTTTCACAGGGGTTATCGACAGCCTTCAAAAGGCCTGAATTTGAAAATTTTTGCACAGATTAAATTCATTTTAATTTTAAATTCACCACCTACCTTTATCCCATACAGGCAGGGAAAAGGCAGGAAAATATCATAGCTATGGAAACAGCTCTCAGGTGCTACCCTGGGAATACTGTAATATTGTTTGCTAATGCAGCAATTAAAAAAATGTTTGATGGGTGTGGAGGGAGGAGGGGTTTAGCTTCTCCTTACCTCCACAAAACTAACTGAAAATTGTCTGGTGGCCACGGTCCCTCACAAGGTGCCGATCCACCTCCGTGCTGAGGGAGTAGCGTCCCAGTGATGTAAAACCGGCCATTAAAAAATTACTTTAATTTTGGTGACCTACTGACTGAAAACCAAATGACGGCGCACTGAATCTTATATACCTCTGCAAAGAGCATTCAGTAGTTAAAAAAATATCTCTATTCAAGTATGCAGGAAAATTTTACATTTCCAAGGAAAAATATATTTTTCTGTCCAGTGTCGCTGGACTTTGGCACCACTCCAAGTTCGGGGAACTACTGTGTAATGAAGTCTTAGCACAAGTATGTAAAATGAGGGGAAAATGTTTAAGTATCCGTACTTGACTATTCAAGGTAGTATACACTAGGTTTTTAAGTGTACTTGTGGATCACTAAGTTAAAAAAAAATGGGAAGTATTCAAACTTGACTAGTAAATATAGTATACACTAGGTCTCGAAATGTACTCGTGGATCACTACGTTTTCGAGTGTACTGGGGAAATTAATCTGAGATTCAAGGTAGTGTACATTTGGTTTTCAAGTGTACTTGGGAAATGACTCTGAGATTCGAGTCTAACTTGACTCCAGTCAATGTCAACTGCAGACTCTTCAAACTGTTTCAGTGGTTCAGCTAATTCCACACTATCTCCATCAACAGATATTTAAAACCCTCTGAAACTCTGAACAACTGGAATTCCTGCTTTCAAAAAACAGTCCTGCGCAGTTTGTGGTGTGATCTGTTTTACAGATGAGCTGATCCACATTAACTTCATCCAACACTGTAATCTTCCTAGCCAATTCACTTGCTGTAGATGCTTAATTGATTTTAGACAGAAGGCATCTCAAAATATTTTGTCTGTGAAGCATCTTGAAGTTCTAAATAATGCCTTGATCGAGCAGTTAGCAGGCAGAGATGGTGTTGGGTGGCAGGTACACGCCTTTCACATTCTCAAGTTGAAGGCAGTTGTTTGTATGAGAAGCAGCATTATCCATGAATAAGAAGCCCTCTCTCATCACAGTTGAGACAGTCTTTCTGAGAATTTCCTTCACAAAGATCATTCGTTTTCTTTTTCCACCCTGTCACTACATTCTCATGGCTCTGCAGAACCATTCATAGGTTAACTTGTCAACCACCAAACCCTTAGTTTTTGGGCATGCCCATTTACTTGAACTGTATGCATTTTCCGTCCATGATTTCATTATTTATTCCTTGCCCTTTAGGATGTCCCCAATCTGTGTCTTCCTGACATTAAATACACTGGCAAGTTCACGAACACTTCGTTTATTTTTCTCATGCCTATGAATCACATTAACCTTTTCTTGAAGTGTAAGTCGTTTTCGTTTTTGACATTTTATCTCATATGCCAATATGTTACACAGAAAATCGTTTAAGGTTATGAACTACAGATTATGATATATGACCGTGTAATGTAGGAAATGGGGTGTAAACTGAATGCCTCAATAATAATTAAACAAAGATAAACATCTGAACAATTCAGCAAATGCCGGGAAAGGTTAGCGCAATAAATGTCTAGCGCGAACTTGGTCAACGACAGTAGAGATTATAAAAATAACATTTGTGTTCCCTAAAAAAATTGTGATTAATAATATGAACTCACCTGCAAAAGTTTACTGTACACTGATTTAGTTTTCGGTCATATTTATTTATATTTTAGCTTGTTGACAACTTTTTTTAAATCCTCCATTTTCAATGTTTTTGTTTACCTTTCGTAGATGCGTGCTAAAAGCTGTTTGAAATACATTTTTTATTTTTCTTCGTTAATAATTTGGCGACTGTTTACTTTCGGACGTGGGATACATGTTTAAACCAAACCATAACCAAACTGCGCAGCTTTGCAGAGAATTGGTAGCAAGCTAGCCAAAACAAAACGTTTTCATTCACAAGCGACTGTGAAAATGTTTGCTCTGTGGTTGCTAACCAAAAATGGCTGTCGTTTTTAGGTATGTTAACGTAAACAAACAGCAGTTATATTATCTATAGTGATCAGTGGAGATGTTTGTGTCCGTTACTAAGCATGTGCTACAATCAAAACCACGCACATTATTTGCGTCTGTGTCCGTTATCAAGAAAGTCCTCTTTTCAAGAGTCGTTACATCCACTATAACCTGTATTATCATGCCCGGGGAATTTAAAGCCCAGCCGCTATTAGGAAATTTCAGTTTTAAAGAAGTGTGCATTACCAGAAGTTTTACTGTATATCTATATTAGTAAAATCACGTAATATGGAAACCTGAGGGCATCGCGATATTCACAGTGCATATTATCAAACACAATAGTGGGGAAGACTATGAATATCAGGGAAATGTGGGGTAAAACTCGTCAAATACATGTTACATATGTGTTAATTCAACCGCAAAAATGCATTAAATGCAAGCAAATGTAACCAAACTTAACCTAACTTCCCTATAGGAGGAATCACAAGAGGATGTGTGCCCACATGCTATAGACCGGCCTACAATTGATTTAGCACACGCACAGCATCTG
The DNA here is from genome assembly GCA_029891345.1 of Dryococelus australis. Lineage (NCBI taxonomy): Eukaryota > Metazoa > Arthropoda > Insecta > Phasmatodea > Phasmatidae > Dryococelus > Dryococelus australis. The sequence continues at coordinate 167,679,612 of CM056995.1, forward strand.
CAATAGCACAAAACACATACACAGCTCGAATAGCAAAGCCTACACTCAAAATAGCATACGTACAGTACAGACAGATGTTTAAACAAAACAAGACGTGAAAATGAAAGAAACTAAGCTCTATAAGTTTGGTGTGCATATGTTGGTCACACTGGAATGAAAAAAAAATATTGTTGACAGCTGTTTACTTTGCTGCTCGTGTCTTATTTTGTAGATGTATAATTTGTTACATCATTCATCTTAACATACATTGCTTGTACAATAACAATTTCAGTTAAAACAAGCCAATGTTTATGTGGTGCCAAACTCTCCAAGTACTAGTCAGGTTCATTACTTTTGCAGCCATTTTGATCATCACATGAACTTGGTGGTATCAACATTCTAATTGGCCATGCACGGCGTACTGTGCACAGGAATTATAGGATATTGGCCAACTTTCTGAGCAAAATTTCTGTGCGTGTGCTATGCGTGATTGTAGGCAGCGCCATTCCAAGACTTGCATTATACTTTCTGTGAGTATGCTATATTCTGTGCTAAATAAATTGTAGGCTGGCCGTACTGCTTATTAGATAGCGAGCGCTGCTTACTCGCTACCCAATAAAGAACTGCCGGCAGGCCTTGAACCACAGGTTTAGGGATTTACTCCCTTGCTGGCGCTGGGCTTCTGGCTTGGTGTGTAATTATTTGTAGGACAAACCATAGCCTTTAAAAGACATGAAAAAATGTTAAAAATGGAAAGATAGGCTACCTAACAAATATCATCATCCTAATCCTTGGCTTGCAGGGATTGTTGGTAATTTATTTAATTTTGTTTTGACGCTGTTGGGTGAGACACAAGACGAACAATGACACAAATACTTACTGGTAATATGGGTGCTAGTGGTGCTTCCCAATCACCGCACTATTGAGACTCGGGGTTCTCAGGGATGCTATGTGTTCTGTGTGTCCATCTCACCCGTGTGTACTTACAAACATGTAGGCAATACTGAACTTTTACTAAACATCACTTGAAATAAACACTTTATAAAATATATGTGGCTAGGACACTGTCACTGCTGAGTAAAAGAGGTAAGTTCACTGTAGACTTGTTTTTATTCTATGCTTAACATCAAAGTGCCAATGAAATTATTATAATCTCGGTCATGACTAGCCAATTCCACTTGGGTTCTCCCCAGCGCACAATTGATCTAGCGCACACCTAGATGAATGATCTCACTGAGGTGCGTGAAAGCATGCCTTCACAGGGGAAGAGGGCTGACAGCCGCTAGGGTGGATTGACAGTTTTTCCCTGATGACAGGACACTGTGAATTACAAATGAAACCCTTGATACATATTAACATGTGTGATTACTCGGCATCACTAATGCAAACTCGTCGGAGCTCGTCCTCCAGCACGTTGGTAGTGTGGTGACGGCCTATACACAGAGCCGGCTAGGATGGGAATAAATGCACCATACACTAATTACAAAATTACATAAACCCTGAAAAGATACATGAAACAAGATGGGACACAATATATGTATTAACAATAAACACACACATGTGTGAAAATAAGTTTATATGGTGCGAATGCCACTGGATGAAGTTTGTAGCGGAACACGTGCAGGTGGAATTGCAATATTTCTTTGTGAAACCGGCAAATTAAATTCAGACAAAAATATTATTCAGATAGAAAAAATTATTCTCTTTACGATTTAAGTGATTACAGGTGTGAACTTGCCTGATAGCAGAAAATTCAAACATGAAAGTGACAGCGTGGTCTAACACAAAAGCATCAATTTACGTGAAAATTGCACGGAACCCTGACAAAAATTGGACATAGAACCTTGAATAAAATATTGCAGATACAATATCAAATAAATAAGCTCTCAAAACACAATTATGGCATATAGAAATACTTGGCATCGGTCAGCCACGTGGTTATACGTGATGTTGCTGTAAAATATTCAAACATGAAAAATACATACATAAAAACAAAGCCCTAAAAATAGTGCTTAGCAATAATGCAAAAATTACAATGAAATGCCACTAACATAGGAAGATGGCGCCTGATTCAAGTTGTGCGAATCACGTGACCTCTCCGACATCTTTCTCCTCCTCCTCTATTAAGTTAAAAATGCCACTAGGGCGAAATAAATTAGTAAAGTGGAACCATAATGCTGGGGAAATGTCTGGCAAAACGTACGCAACCAAAGGTTGACCAGTAAACAAAATTGACTATTGAAACCTACATCAGTGAACAAAAGTTGTAGTGCGTACATGACAGTGTCTTACCTCGCCAGCTCTCCTCGACAGACTGTCCAGAGGTAAGCGTTGCACAGACCTACCATGGCCGCCTACGGGGTTCACATAAGCGGAAGTGCTATGCACGGCGAGTAAAATAGTTTATTATAGAAATAAAATGGCACAAATTAAATATTGTTTTACATTTCCATAATTTTCCATATTATTTCAGTGTCTCTGTATGACTGCGTTCACACCGATATGTTAGTGTTCTTAGTTTCGGTTTCATAGCCAATAATTTTCAAATAACAAATACTTTAAAACATTTTAAGACATATTAAACCCTGCAAATACAAATATAAAATGCATTTTACACTGAAGAATAATATTTATGTGAGAGTTCAGAATATTGGCCTCCTTGCGCACGTGCAAGACATGTGACACGTGCATGGTGAGCGCCATCATGGGCTCTAGCTCCTCTGGCTGTTAGCCAACGTTAGTTTTAACATGTACACAATGCAGAACTACAGCCAGTTTGCAAGTTGATATGGGTGAAATTCCAGAATAAGGGCTTTTTCAAAAATGGGAAATGTAATACCCGAATATGTTAGATAATATTATTAGTAATCATAATTACTAGGAAATTTCGAACGGCTTCTAAGAGTTATCAAGTTTGATGTGGTTGTGCTATAAAACATGTATAATTTACATAGAAAATATTAATATTGGTTTGAATAATTGTATTACATGTAAGAATACAGTTTGAAACAAATCTTTTATGTATAAAACTTTATTTACATTGTATATTTATGCAGAGACATCTAGGTTATACAGGTAAACAGCAATCAGTGTCGAACATTATGTAATCGTGGTGAATTACCCAAGACTTAGGCTTTGCCTAAATATTTCTGAGGATTCTGCTACGTAATGTATTACTATTATAATAAATATACATATGGTATATATTATGGAACAATGTTAAGAGACTGTGTTTATTAAGTGTTGATGAGTATCGCCATTATGTATTCAGTTACCATATCAATGGTGCACAGATAAAGGAAACAAATGCACAATAAATTGGTTTACATCACAGTTGTATTGTTGGAACGTTCCAAGTTAATTTTTAAGCCTGGCATTTTACCATGTGGAGGTGTGTGATGTATGAGTGCATTTGTGCATGTTTTATTGGTATTCATTGTGTTTGGTATGTTAATTTTAATAATTGTGTGATAATACAAGTGTTTCTACGGTATTATACACATGGGAAATCTGAAAAAAAAAAAAAAGAATATTTGTGCGGTAATGTGAAGTGTGTGTGTGTGTGGAATGTGGTCAAATAGGACACACAATTGTGTCTTGCTACAAGCGTTGTGTGTTTGGGTGAGTAACGTAATTATTTCAGTGTAGTATTTACATTTATTTATGTATTCTACCTGTTTAGTATTGCGTGTGAGTGTGTTAATTGCATGGTAAAACGAGTGAAAAATATGTACGTATTCGTAATATTTATTGATGTAAATCCATTGACTTGCAAAAAGACCTAACCGAACAATACCTAAATTGACAATTTTACCAATACAAGTTACAAATACAATATTGGTTAGAGCTATGTGCATCAGGGAAATTGCAGGGAAAAATATATACTTTTCTTGATAAAATCTTTCCCCACAAATTACTTTCAGTTCATAGCACTCTCCACTAGCGAATTTGTAACTTGTATTGGTAGTATTGCCAATTTAGGTATTTGTAGGTTACATCTTTGTACAATTAAACGTGATTTCGTGATAATATATTATGATTATTTCTGGAATATCATGAAAATACCTCAATTCACAATATTATCAATATAATCTCTCGCACAAACACACCCACATGTTACTGTGATATTGTATGATATTTAAGCGTAGCCACCTCGCAGGGGAAAATACTGTGTAGTTGATTCACGGTAACGTCGGCCTTTTATGAAGCCCTGCCGGATTTATACTTTTGGCTACTGATTACGTATCCTTCCGCTACACATAAACATATACACTGCCATGTGACTTCTACTTTTATAACTGTCAAATGGGTTGGTTGCTGTTTACAGCTTTTCAAAGAATGCTGTCATATTTCCTACAAATATTCACAATTTAGGCCAATAACAATATTTCGGTTGGCTTTATAACTATTTGTTAATCACGATATACCACGTTACACATAATACACATTAAAATATTTTGCCACAACTGTGTTTGTTACAACTATGGTGGAAACAATAGTAATATTTAACCTGTTGTTATTAATATGTGTTTGGAATAAAAATTAAAATGAAGGGACAACCAGTCCAATGAAATGACACAGTAAATTCAAGCACGCAACTCGTGTCGCTTATTTATTGTACTACGTAGTATCGACAAATGTAAAACATAGTGGTGAACATGCCAACACATAGGTCTAACATAACAGTTATCCCGCTAATATTTACATGCATCGGGACTTACTGGTTTGTAGGTTTATTTTATTAGTTATTTAAATTTATCTGGTTGGGTTTAGTATTTTTTTTTTTTTTTTTTTGGTTGTGGCAGACATTCAAATCACAGAAACGTAAGCTTGTTACACAACTGTGTTTCAAACACCTAGAACAAAGTACAACATTGTGATAACACACGTGAATATAAATAATTAACTTCGTCATAACATCAGTTCATTGTTAAAATGTATAAACTTTGCACATATTTGAAATCCACACACATCTGGCCTGCGCAACGATTACAACACAACCACCATAGACAGAAATGGCGGCTAGGCCCTTACACACGTTGCGATCACAACACTAGTTACAGTATATTAATTATCCCTGCCATGGAAACATAATTATCACAACATTGTATCTTCCCCAGGAAACATGATTACGAACTTGACACTTTGTTCAGAAACACGCAGTGTCATTGACATGTCGCCACACCGCTGCCAATCGTAAGGCACTATAACAACAGCCCGCCCGCCATATTGGGACAAGTGCGTGGCTAGAGGAAAGTTGGCCAAATTTTAGATTCTCCTTTCCTCACCATGTCTGCCAACCTGCTGGATTTGTAAGTGTCGCGCCATCACGTCTAAAATATGTCGTTGCATCTGAATAACATGTACTAGGTATTTAAACAATAACGTCTTGTTTCAGTTGTAAATTACAATCTGAAATGTCATTATTGTTACTGTAATTAGTATGAAATGTGCTGAAACTAGAAATAAAATGTATTCTTTTCCTGGTACACAGGTGGTACGATCTTCGAGAGAGAGAAGAGAGAGAGAGTGACATGTTCTGCTTCGCGTATTGAACCTTTATTCCGGATGGAAAAAAAAATTACCATCCTACGCACGGGAATTTGCGCTGATATTTTTAACTGCAGCAATTAAATGTGAAATGTGCTACCTAACAATACAAATATATCAATTGGCAATGTTTAACTTACAAATAGTAAATGTAAAAATGGGGTTAAAAAATATTGTAACTGTGAACTATTTCTTACCGGCCATTGCCAACATGTCGCTGCTCTCGTTAATTCATATTTAAGTAATACAAAATAAATATTACAAGTTATAGAAGATACTAAGGTAAAGTTTCATTTATTCAATAATACAGTACTCTAAAGTTAATCAGTGTTAAATATTTGTGGAATACAAGTTATTAGAAAAACAGGTTGACATATTACGCCTAGGGTGATTTTTTAAAGATTCTATTCCAAAAGGTTGAAGAATGCGTGAATGGACTATACTAGTGTAGCCAAACTTTATGCACTACACCAGGGTCCCAGCACCAGCAGGGGAGTAAATCCCCAAAACAGTGATTCAAGGTGCATCAGCAATTTTTGTAGGTGGTGATGTGAAGCATCACGCATCAGCGAAGCTAGGAGTTTCCCCATAAATGATTGTCATGTGTAGCCTATTTGCACTGAGAAATCATGTGTGTGTATGTTTTGCAATTTGACGTATTTTTATACTGTTCATATTATTGTCTCGTGAAAACCTGTTTAGTTGCAAAGAGATTGAACTGAACATTACCTAAATTGACAATGATACTGATACAATGTAGAAATACAATAGTGGGGAGGGCTTTGAATGGGAGGGAAATTGAGGGGTAAGAATTTCTAATGAAAATGTACACATTTTTTTTACCCCACAATTTCCCTGAACTTCATAGCCCTCCGCACTATCCTATTTGTAGCTTGTATTGGTTATATTGTCAATTTAGATAATGTTCGGTTGAGTCTGTTTAGCAATTTAACATATTTTCATAAATAAATATTACATTATAGATATATTTTTTGCCCACAATTTCCCTGATCTTCACTATCGTTTTTGGAGTTTCTATTGGTGAAATGTTGATGCCCCGAGTAAATTTGTGTTCTGTGTAATTAGTAGAGTGGAATTATACCACTTTCTGAGATTTTATTTATTTTTTTCAAAAAAGCCCTTATTCTGGAATTTTTTCTTGATATGGTATGTACATTGATTAAAACTACTTTCACTAAAAACAAATTTACATATAAAAACAGTACCTAACAATTAATCAATCTATTTGTTTTCTTTAATGAATAGTAATTAACAAAATATGAATAGTGGTTTGTAATTGTATGGAAAAATAAAAATATGGTTAGTATTATATTTAAGGTAGGCTTACACGTTAATTTCATAAATAGTACGGATGTCAGATGAATGTGCATGTGTAACAGCATTTATCAAAGCAGTTTGTTAAACTATTGTTGCTGCAGTTTAACAGATCAATTGAAGAAAACTGTTGTGTCACATATGTAAGTGGACCACTTCATATTTTTATCTTGTGTTTATTTTGCTTGTAGAACTGGCCTACACAGTAGAGACTCTCTCTCCAGAGGAGGTGGTAGAAGTGTCATTGCAGACTGCAGAAATGTCTCCAGATATGCAGGTGAAGCAGTATAACTTTGTAGTATTAGTCCATTTGTACCATTGTTAAATGTATTTTACTTCATGTTACATATCTAACTGTAATGTTCTAAACCAGTTGTCAATCAGTGGGCTGCTTGTGGCCTGCTGACTGATTTCTTGCAGCCCACATAGAGTTTTTCAGTTAAAATTATTTCTGCACAAATTTCTGATATGAAAACATACTAAAACTTTTTAATGATAGATTGTATTGTTTTTCACAACCTTGTGCAATTCGCGAATGTCATAGTGATATTACTGATATTCGTGAAATGCTTAAAAATGTTGTAGCATGTTTTGTGTAAAGTGTGACATAGTGTCTTTGCCAATAAATAATAATTTTTTATCTATTTCTGTATATTTCCTGTTAAATAGCGTGAAATATTTTGGAATTATTTTGGTTAAATATTATTACTGTGCTGCATGATGGATTTTATAGACAGCTATGTGTACTGTACCACGAATATCTCTTTATATACTCTTACCACCTATGAATTTATCATAAATTGGTTTTAGTGAAATTGTGTTACGTCAATGCTGTTGTTTCTGCCGGAGGACTTGGGACAGAAGAAAAGGGTATTCTTTTTGATTGAATTAAAGAATGAATAGTCGTAATAGGAAGTAAATGTGCAGATTTGGACACAGATAGTGTAGAAATAAATTATTTAGGGAATTTATTACTATACAGTAAAACTAAGAATGTCAAACTCTATTCCACGATTCCTCGATACCCGCGATTCTTGAAGAATTGTATACTTGAGAATCGAAAGTCCAAGAATCGAAGCATGAAAAACAGAATACTACAAATACATAACCTAAGACTTGAGGCACAATTTCTGGTGAATCACGATGTAAGGAAATAACACACAAACACAAGTTAAATCATGAATTAACATGAAATAAGACAATGCGTGATATCTTACGAAATGGGCTTTCTCCACAAGAAATGAACTATTATCCCATGTTATACACACAAAATTACTTCAACAGACACTGTAAAAATCTAAACACGCGCGAGTCTCAGGAATATCAAGAAATTCTCTAGAGGAATTAATTTGAGATAAGCCACAGTAGTTTGACAACAAACTGCCTCCAAGCGCTAGTAACAATCATGCGAAGTGAACACTAACAACTAGAATGTGTGCAGTAATCTATGGTCGTGATATCTAAATTGATACATTAAACGGACTGTTTTCATAATATATCTAGTCTCCTAAATTATGGAAGATACTGCGGGCGATGTAAAAGCCCGTAAAATGTTTATCATTTGGACATTTTATGTAAAAAGAAAGCTGCTTTTACAATATAAATTTCCCTCTTTATACACTTTTCCTCATTCAGCACAATTTTTTCCTGGTCAATTGGAAGTGTCAAAAAAGGAGTTTCGCTGTATATTGGTTTCATGTGGAAACACAATCTTGTATATTGATCAACACATTTGTAGCGTAAAGATAATTTGAAAACAGGTCAGTAGGGAACACTGAAATTGCAATACATACTGTAGATTTTGGTTTAATGAAATGCTTCAAACACTTGTATTGCAAACTTTTAGCATGCCGATACTACTGAATAATAGTTGAAACATCTGCAGGATCAAGTTTTGTTGTCCAGTAGTTATTTCAGATGCATGGTAGTAAATAATGAACGAATCATCTTAGCACTAACCGTACTTCAGTCCTAACTTCAAAACGATAATTCAGAAACGTACATACAAAGAATAATTTATTATGTGTGTTTTGTGTGTGTGTGTGTGTGTGTGTGTGTGTGTGTGTGTGTGTGTGTGTGTGTGTGTGTGTGTGTGTGTGTGTGTGTGTGTGTGTGTGTGTGTGTGTGTGTGTGTGTGTGTGTGTGTGTGTGTGTGTGTGTGTGTGTGTGTGTGTGTGTGTGTGTGTGTGTGTGTGTGTGTGTGTGTGTGTGTGTGTGTGTGTGTGTGTGTGTGTGTGTGTGTGTGTGTGTGTGTGTGTGTGTGTGTGTGTGTGTGGTGTGTATAAATAAATAAATAATTTTGCACTGTAGTTTCAGCATATGTGTGAAATCATGGTTGAAGCAAATGTTGGGTTTAATTAATAATATAGGCATACGTTATGAAGTATTGTTTAACCAACAATTTCACAATCCACAGCTTCAGACTTGCCACTGTCATGTTTGTTATAAGTCTTTTAGTGATGCATGGAACTGTATCTAATTAAAATCTATTAAAAATAATCATCCGAAATCATTGTTTGAATACAAAACAATTGTGAGAATTGACTATGACAGTAACAGTAACTATATTTTAGACTGTGTTTAAATCAGCTGTGAATATGGCCTTATATATGTTAAGTAAAAAAAAAAACTTACAAACTGTGATGTGGTGGTACAATGTGTGGAAAAACTGCCACATGTATGGAAGCCACTAAATTGTATGTGGTAGATTTGGTGTGCTGGTGAGTATGATTTTAATAATAATGGTTTTATTATTGTATAGGTATTTATAACCTGGATGCCAGAAAATAAATGTGTAACAATATCTGCTGCAATATAGCTATATGTGAAAATATCTACAATAGTGTAGTACACTTATAATTAACATATGTAGTTGTACATCTTTATCACAAGTATTCTGCAGTGTACCAAACCACATAGCTTACTTTATAGTTGATTCAAAACAAACTCATATCTAACACACCATATTATCATAATCATGACAGTGTATTTAAAATAAGTGACGGCAGCTGGAGTACTCTGTGACATAGGTGAGGTTACCTACCCCACCTGATGGTTGCTTGGTTGAACAGCAGCATACACATCTTGACAGCAGTGTGTCTCACCTGTTCTTTTCACACAGGGAAAACAGGAACAGTGTGTCGGATATTGTGTTTGATTACTTACTTGTTCCTAAATCAGTACCTACACAAACAATAAAGAACTTTAGATACTGGATGCTTAGAAAGGTGTTACCATCAAACACGAACTTAAATTGCATTGAACTTTCTGACCTGTTAATACTCTTTCTGATTATATGAATTAAGCTGACAGCAAACATGTGTGTTGTAGGGAATTACTGGTGACTGGGAAAGAAAAAAAAAAACTCAAAGTGTTTTAATTTTAATTAAACATCATTAAAATTTCAAATAAAATTCATCAACAGTAAACCCTTCGCATACTCTTTGTACACTGTCATTACTGAAAATATTGAATTCCATTTAAATTCAATTTTCTTGTTGCTGTTAGCCAGTGGTAGATGTTATTGCATGAAATCTTGTCTATGGGCACGCTTAAAACAAAATCATTCAGTGATTTCAAATCAACATATACGCTTGTGACAAGAAAGTAATAACTTGTCAAAAATTGTTAATGGTGTCTATCCATTTTGCAAATCAATGTCACCATAATATTTCAGAATAGTTCAATACTGTTTTTATTCAATTAACAAAACATATACACTTAGACCAGGATACCAGCTGTGGTCATTATTGGTGCATTCAGGGTTAGGCTTTACGTAATTATACTCTTCATACATAAATTTGCAGGTCTCAGGCTTCTTTGTACACATGCCTGACTGAAATAAACTACTTAATTAGCAAAACAAAGCACTTTCAACAACTTATTACATTACATTGTTGCACTTACGAAATTGTAAAAGGACTGCACCCCTGACACGTCCTTCTCCTTCCAAGCCTAATCCCTGAGAGAACGTTTCTAAAGAAGTCAGGAATTAACTTTAAGAATCTTGGTGCGCTATCTACATAACCAATGACAGACAGATCTCCAAAAAGATTCTACCTCAGATAGGGATACGTAAACAAGCCCATATTAAAAACATGCCAAAATCAGCTGATCTCAAAGATGTTTCCTACAAATGATCAACAAAGCATGACAGCAGTGATGTCGTTGTATCACTTGTCCTTCCTCCTATTATCTGCTACCATCTAATTCCTGCATTTCCTACTCAGATTCTTATTAACACTTTAATTTGCAAGAGATAGTAAGGGGTATAGCGGGGGGTACTCAGACGGTAACTACTATAGTACATTCACACTTTCTTCTGCCTTTTGAAATTGAACCTTTGAAAAATCACCCTAGGCGTATTATGTCAACCTGTTTTTCCAATAACTTGTATCCCACAAATATTTAACACTGTGATTACCTTTAGAGTGTTGTATTATTGAATAAATGAAACTTTATGTTAGTGTCTTCTATGACTTGTAATATTAATTTTGTATTAAATATGAATTAACAACAGCGAGAGCAGCGATGTGTTGGCAATGGCCAGTAAGAAATAGTTCACAGTTACAGTATTTTTTTAACCTTGTTTTTATGTATACTGTTTGTAAGTTAAATGTTGCCAATTGATATATTTGTATTGTTAGGTAGCACTACCGGAAATACATTTCATTGCTGCAGTTAAAAATGTCAGCGCATATTCCCGTGTGTAGGCTGGTGTTTTTTTCCATCTGGAATAAAGGTTCAATAAGCAGAGCAGAGCATGTCACTCTCTCTTGGGAAGATTGTACCACCTGTGTAGGAAAGGTATACATTTTGTTATTTCTAATTTCAACACATTTCATACTAATTACAGCAACAATAATGATGTTTCAGATTGTAATTTACAACTGAAACGAGATTTTATTGTTTGAATTCCTAGTATATGTTATTTAGATGCGATGGACACTTACAAATCCAGTAGGTTGGCAGACGTGGTGTGGAAAAGAGAATCTATAATTTGATCAGCGTTACCAATGTGGCAGGCTATTATACCCAGTGCATTATGACTGGCAGTGGTGTGGTGACATATCAATGACATTGTGCGTTTCTGAACAAAGCATCAAGTTCGTACTCGTGTTTTTGAAACATCCTAGGTAAGTTAAAATGTCATAAATATATTTCCACGGCAGGGTAAATTAATATATTGTAATGAGTGTTGTGATCACTGCGTGTGCAAGGGCGTAGCCACCATTTCAGTCTACGGTGGCTGCACTGTAATTGTTACGCAGGCATGTGGATTTCAAATTTGTACAATGTTTTTACATTTTAACCATGAACTGATATTATGACGAAGTTTATGATTTATATTCATGTATGTTTATCACAATGTTGTACCTTCACTCTAGGTGTTTGAAACACAGTTGTGTAATGAGGTTACATTTCTGTGATTTAAATGTCTGCCACAATACCAACAAGATACTAGGCCTACCCAGATAAATTAAAATAAATAATAAAATAAACCTACAAATCAGGAAGTACCAATGCATGTAAATATTAGCGGAATAAATGTTACGGTTGGCCTTTGTGTTTGCATGTTCACCACTATATTTTATGTTTGTCGATGCTACATAGTACAATAAATAAGCGATACGAGTTGCGTGCTTGAATTTACTGTGTCGTTTTGTTGGACTGGTTGTCCCTTAGTTTTAATTTTATTTTAAACACATTAATAATAACAGGTTAAATACTATTATTGTTTCTGCCACAGTTGTAACAAACACCGGCGTGGCAAAATATTAATGTGTATTATGTTTAACGTCCTATAACATGTGCAACAAATAGTTATACAGCTGACCTAAATATTTTTATAGGCCTAAATAGTGAATATTCGTAGGAAATTGTTTCTGCAATATGAGATAATTCTTTGAACAGCTGTAAACAGCAGCCAACACATTTGACAGTTATAAAAGTAGATTTCACATGGCAGTGTTTATGTTTACGTGTAGCGGAAGGATACGTATTCAGTAACCAAAAGGCCGAAGTTATAATGAATCAACTATAAGAAAGATTGTTTTTATAAAAATATAATTTATTATAACAATCTCTATCTGATAACAACATATTACAATTATTCATACAACAATATTGGAAGATAATTACTTTACGTTAAACCACAAGATTAATACTTGAACAATACAACACGTATCTGATCCCTATCCTTGCCGGATTTAATCAGTTAAGAGAGATTGGATGGTGACTAGTTACAAGCTATTATGCCCTAATACTACACGACTATGCTCACCCTACGACTATTGCAGATAGGTCCTAGAGCTCCCCTATGCCTTTGGTTGCCTGTTGCCTTCTGCTTTAGCCTCGGATCTCACTCACATACGCACTACGTCGTGACCTGGTGCCATTGGGGGGGGGGGGGGTGCTATGATAGCTGGCCTATGTGGATTATGTTTTCCAAACAATTGCGGCCGGCTACCAGCTATACCCCATGCAACCTTATGTGGTGTGTAGCGACACCCGGTTGCCGCTACTCCCCCGTCGAAATAACAGCTGTCCCGCCTGTGAAAGAGGAGCATTAGATGCTCACGATATAGTGCAGGGGTGGAGTGAGAGAGGCACATGTATCATGGGGTGCTTTGTATGTGATGGGCCAAGGAACTCAAGGCATTGAAGATCGTGGACGCAAGGTGGCATACACGGAGGACTTAGCTGCGGTATCGAGGGCGTAATTTCAATTGGGAGCCATCATCGTACGAAAGAGATATAAGTATACGATTTGTACTTATAGAATTGTTAAGTTACGTTATGGGGCAAAAGGCAACCCTGGGTAAGTGGAATAGCCATAAGTTATAAGTGATACAATGGTAAGTAGCTAGCCATATTATAAGAAATACAAACTTTGAACATGTTGTGAGTGACACTTGAGGGTGGGGGAAAGAAAGTGTCCAAGGCCATATTTAATAATTAATTAAAAAGAAACCCCCAAAGGTAGGCAGTGGACACAGGAAGGGAGTTTGGTTTGTGCGTGCGTTTAGTGAACACTTGACAACATGCCAGGAAGATTACTTATAAGATTAATTTATAGAAAGAAAAACGGACAAGCTGTCTGACTGAAATAAATTATTTCTTGGAAGAACAAGCATATAATAACAGTTGGCAACGCACGCTTTGGTGCAACAGATAATTATGATTTAGCAGTTGGTGCCACTGGATGGATGCACGCTCAACTGTTAATAACAATTAGTGATGTGGTGGAACGAGTATCATGAAATGTGCCGTTTGATAGTGGTTATTTTACTGTATCTACATGTATAAAACATTGGAATATACCATCGCTACTATAAGCTAAGTATTTCTGACACCTCATTTTATACAAGAAATGAGCAAATTTGAAAAAGAAATATTAAAGTTACATTCATGTGAAGCACCACACTGTGAAGTTACTTACTACACTGTTTGTTTTATACAATCCTTATAACATACTGTGAAACCGTGGGCCTAATATTAAACAAGTAAATACATTGCAGCAAAAAAAAACATGTATATAAGCGCCTGAGCTGGTGATGTTGAGAAAGTCTATGTAATGTACTTGGTAGCACTGTGCACTTTGTCGAATCTTCATTGACTCTCATTATTCACTGAAAATCAGTTATGTGTAGCAGTGACTTAAGTTTATGCAAATGTTAGTTTATGCTCACTGAGAATGTGAAAGCACTGTAATTGTGGAAACACTGTTCATTGCAGGAAAGTTTTTCACCATTCACTAGTTTTGGTAGTGTCTGTCACTTTTTGTTTGTTTACACTGAGAGTAGAGTGCATGCCACCTTATATTATTTTTAATTTACATGTGCCCATTGACAAAAGAAAAGCATAAGTGCCCTGAGGCATTATGAACAATAATAATTGTGTTGTTGTTATATATATATATATATATATATATATATATATATATATATATATATATATATATATATATATATATATATATATATATATATATATAAATAAATAAAACCATTATTCTAGAAAACAAAACAAGAGTATATAAAAATTAATGCTACTAACAGCATTATTGATTTATACAATTCAATATTGTTACAATCATCTTAATAGCTAAAGGCTGGTTTTATAAAATATATTTTATTGATAATAAACAACATATAAGATATCTGCAGATATAGGTAGGGAAATAAAAAGGTGGAGTATTCCTCTTATAACTAATTTACATTCTAGATATAATATTTCAAACTGAAATGCATTTGTTATGCAAGAATCTATTAGGTTTCTTGATATTAATAAAGGAAAATTGCTATACACAGACTGGTTACTCCTTGTAAGGCAGTAAGTAATCATTAATGTTTCAAGAAAAACAAAAAAATATATATCTCATTAGTATGTGCGATTGCAATTTAATATATCAGTTAATTGTAACTCTGAATGCCATGAGGCATGATATCTGAAGTTATACTACACTGAATAATAAGTTCAGACCTATTGACCTAAGTAACAATGTCATTGAATGTAAACACAATAGTTGATACTGTATAGTACTGCAATAGCATTTTGCAAGGAGTGAAATTAATGATAATAACTTTGCAATAAGAGTAATTGCTCTGGAACTCAAGTTAAAATATATTTTAAATATTGTATAATCAATATATGCAAACATAGCTGGAAGTGAATTACCCTGAGTGTTATTTATCCTTGAAACCATCTGACGCAAAACATCTTACTGAGGTGTATTAAGGTGCTGAAGCAACGCAGAGATTTTCACCAGTTTGACATAAAAGGCAGTGACAACATATAGTAGGAAAAGCAAGGCAACCGTGGTAAAATAATCGTAGTGAACAGGATCCACCATGGAAAAAGAGTTTCGGCGGTAGAAACTTACCACTCATAGTGACTGAAACAGCATCTTGTAGAATAGGGAACTTAGTATGGTTTACACGCCAGTCAGTGTTCAATACTGCCAATATCTTATAGAAGTGAATTCCCTCCAGGAGGGACAGTTGGGGGAGGTGAATAGATTACTCGGAGAGCCAATGTACTGGGATGACTGATGGAGGGGATTGATGGGAGCGCGCACATCACGTAGATGTGAGGCGTGAATGATGATAGCAGCAGGTGTGGTGACCTTGCAGCCACACGGAATATGCAGTTCAACAGCCCCTAACTGGTGGCTGGGGACGATTGTGTCAAGAGATGTATTCATACACTGCACCATGGTATTAGGAGGGGTGTTGGTCAACACATATTGGTTGGGGGGAAATATTAGTAATAGTAAAAGGTGCCTCTGGTGTGCAGTGGTATTTGCAGGAAGCGAATAATGAAGTGGCGTTAGACAACAAGATGGCAGATCGAATACATTTTTCATTTTCACAAGTGAGGGCGTCAGGCGGGATGAATACAACATCCTGAGAGAAGGGGAAGATGGTCTTGACAGTGTCTGTCGTGAGGTCAATCATGATGGTGGGGGAGGGTGGTTTTAATGTGCATGAATGATTTTGAAACTGATATGGGACGGGTTTGTTATGGTAGACCTGCCAATTGGCGTGAACACCGACGACTGGCACTTGTAACTTAATCATTAATTGCTGGTCCAAGAATGAACATTTAGCAAATTCAAGAGAGTAATACTTAATAGGTCCTTGATTCCAATACTACGGGCCAGGTTCCTGCCGTGTAGTCATGTGTGAGCTGAGTTTTATTGACTGGCGGCAGCTTATGCAGTTGACATGAGTGAACGAATGTTTTGATGGAATGTTCAATGATGAGGTTGTTTATAACTTGTAACATACTCGTTACTAGCAAGTTGAATTGCACTTCCAAGGTGTGAACATTATTCGGCAGTTTGTTGTGAATGGAAAACGCTAGTTATTCTGTTAATGACTTTGGAGAGAGAATTAATTTGGTTTTCAACTTTATGAGTGATGTCATTGACGACCTGGAAGGTGACGTATAACGCCTTGTGTGTGTTGTGGATGTTAGCTGTAAGGTCCTGGATTTTCTGGTCCAGACATATTTAATTTTGGAGGAGAGCGTGCAGATGCTTGTTGGTGAGGAAGTTGCATTACCAGCTGCCAACATCGCCTATGATTTGAATGCCATTTGTGGCGCGGAAGTGGGTGCTGACGTCATTGTGGTAATCTCGAAGGACTCCCGTTTCTATCACCTGCAAATTATTAAAAATGATTTTGCCATTCGCGCAGGTAGAGGAGTTGCGGTCAGCACATGCAATGTGAATAAATTGATCAATTGCCTGAGGTGGGGAAGGGAACTGGAGATATAGTTTGTACAGCAATGGGATGCTGTTCTCGTAGATGACGTCAAGCTCCGTCATGCCGTAATATATGCCGGCGTGGGTGCGATATGTTGCCGGCTTGGGAAGCCCAGCTGTAAAAACGAAAGAAGCACAAGCAAGGCTGCTGTGGCGACGTGGGCGGGAAAAACACCCCATCACCTGTGTGTGGCCCGGCCCTGGCCGCACGTTGCCATGACAATGTGTGGCCCATGTGCAGAGCAACTCCGTGTCTGTGCAGCGCAGCCAACCTCTGCGGATGACGTGAGAAGCATCGCTGAGCCACTGCGTGGGCTGCAAAAGGTGAGCAGTGTAGTTGGTACTCCGGTCTCCCCTCTACTGGGTGGTGGCTGTGGACAGTAGCTCTGCGGCTTGCAGAGAGGCAGGAATGTGCTGTGGGACCCGCGCTGTGGCCGCTGCTCGTAGTAGTGTGTTGCACATGCTGCATTAGGCACTATAAAGAAGCAAGATTATACAGAGCGACAATACCACATAATACTAACGGATGTATGCTAACTTGGTGTATCTAGTAAACACTGTATCAAATTTGGAGGCCCCTGTTTTGTTTGTCTGCATGCAAACTGTTGATTCGCCTAGAATATCTGTGATGGGATAAGGGTCACTGTAGCAATGCGTAAGTGCTTTTTGCCTACCTCGGTTATGGACCCAGACATAGTCATCGACCCATAGGGTGTTTTTCTTATGCGATCTATCAAATTGTGGCTTTTGAAGGCTCTGAGCCTGGAGCAAGTTACGTTTAGCTGTTTCACCGGCGGCAAGGAGTTTTTGACAGCCATCATGACCCCGTTCAGAATACTGGCTAGTGACTACTTGGGCTGGGAGGACTGCTTCTACCCTGTGCTACACTTCCCGTGTAGCAAATAAAAGGGGGTGAATTTAGTTGAGCTGTTGATACTAGTGTTGTAATTAAATTGAATGAATTTGACATATAAATCTCAATTTGACTGGTCAGCATTGGCGCAAGGCGTAAGCTGTTCACCAATCAAACAATTATTGCTCTCAACAAGTCCGTTACAACGGGGGTTGTAGGCGGTGGTAGTTAATTTTTTCACAAGAGGTTGCTAATGAGGACATTTTGAAAACTTGTGCCTCTATCAGTAAGAATTTGCTCTGGGCAATCAAATTGTAGTACTACTTTTGTTATAAATTCTGCGCAAGTGGCAGCATCAATGGACTGGGCTTGGCGACTACATAACAATTGGCATACTCGGTCATGGCTAATATATATTTGTTCTTACATGTTGTAGTAGGTAGGAGTCCTTTCGCATCCAGAGCCCATGTTTTCAAAAGCGGCTGGGGCGGTACAGGAGTTAATTGGCCTATTAGCTTGGAATTTATAGCCTTAACTTTCTGGGACACAGGACAGGACTTGACATACTTCTTAACATCTGCGTTCATAGAGTCCCAATAGTAGGATTGTTTAATTTTCTCTAAAATTTTAAAGGTGCCAAAATGCCCACCCCCAAAGAGCGCATCATGATGAGCTTGGATGATTTCATTAACATATAGCTGAGGGACAAGGGTTAATTTAGATGAGCCTTGAGGGGTGTTGACCTTTAAAAATATTTCACTGTGGGCGGCGATACCATAGCGACGGCTTAAGGCAGTGATGTGATGTGGGAACACGTCACATCATATGGCGTGGGATAACATCACGTCAAAATGCGGATACACACAACTCTGACGTCACATCATGTCATATGGCATTTTATTGCTGTGTGTGTGCATGCATGTCACTGCATTTTAGTGAGAGGTGAGCTGGAGCGCACTACATTCTACAATGTTCAGAGGGGATGAACTTGACAAGGAAGAGGATTTAATTGCAGGTGTAACATGTGTACTTGCTTCACATTTTTTGTGGAGTGTTTGGGTTTATCCCATTAACCAGTTGAGGCGGGTACACGACGAGTTTCACCAACTGATGCCACAACTTCTGGAAGATGAAAACCATTTCTTAATGTACTACAGAATGTTAAAAGATCAGTTCTTCTTCATTTTAAACTTGATCTCCTCAGAGCTAGAGAAGTACAACACTCAAATGAGGGATTGAATTGAACCTGACGAGAGATTTGCTGTATGTTTGAGGTAAGTTGGTATTAAATTTTAAAACAGTAGAACAATAAAAGATACAAAGATTACTATTGGTTTAATGTTAAGTAGTAAATTCTGTACATGTAGACTATTTATTTTAACAGTATGACAAAGAATGAGACAAAAAATTACAAAACATTGGATCTGGAAATCGATGTGTTGTTCATTACGGGGGGGGGGGGGGGGGCACATGGGGAAGGTGTTCCTGACGAACCGTTCTCAGAAGTCGTAGATGGTGAAAGTTGAACCTGATAGGGAATAGTTGGGCTCACAGTTGTCTGAGCATCTCGCAACTCGGCCTGGAAAACGGTTTTGCTGACTTTTGTCTTTACTCTTATTTGTTCTTGGCGGCTTGGTTTTCTGTCACTTTTAGCCATAGTAAAACAGCTCAAAGTCATCAGCATCAGACACTTGGGACGTGGTCGGTGTACATTTTTGGGAGATGATTTTTGAATGCAAACTATTGTTATAGTTACGGTAGCCTCCAATCTTGGTTTTTTCCTAGGGTTCTTATTTGACGATACAAATTGTTGCAATTGTGTGGGAGGTGAAGAACCAGGTAAATTTAGTGTTATTTGACTGGCGGGATAAACGGAGGGCTTGCTTGCACTACTCGGGGAGCAAGAGACAGCGAGCCCTGAGGCTGTTCAGCATGTCCAGATGAATTTGGGATTCCCGGATCATCACAATTATTCTCCTCGACACCTTCATTGTCAATACCATCATGACTCGTATTTCCATGTGTTCTGCAAAGACCAAAACAATTTTGCTGTTAATTAAACGTAAGCAATACAGGAATATCCAATTAACCTACTTTTCTCTAGACCAGCGGTCTGAAACTCGTGGCCCTCAAGCCACTTGCGGCCCACCAATTACTATTTTGTTGCCCGCATGAATGGGTAAAGACACTATTAATCAATAACATTTTATAACATTTTAAAATGTATAAATTTGTCATGAATAAAACAAAAAATTGATATTAGTGCGGTCCTAAACTTCCTTCGAAAACATAGAGCTGACCTTCACATAGTCTGAGTTTGAGACTGCTGTTCTAGGCCATTACTGAAACATGGCTTGTGGTTTATCATAGTCAGCAATAGCGGTGTTTTGTGCCAGTAAATTTTTTTTCCATATACACAGACACACAAGAAAATAACTTATGTTCTTGGCTCTAGGGTCAGAAGTAGAAAGGGCATTTGATCCTCGAGCTTCCGTTTGCCCAAACTTTTGGTAGATTACCCAGACTTGGTCGTTCTTCTTTTCAGAGCCTGAGTATACGCGTTTCTGAGTTTTCCCCAATTTCGTTACATTCATTTCATGCAAAAGAAAGAACATACATAATTCCTCCTTAAAGTTTTTCATAAAAGTGCATAAACTATTGATTCTGAATGAAATAAATGAAATCATAAATAGTGTAAGAACTTGTTAAATAAAAATGGCATTTTAAAATGAAGCGTATAAGTTGTGTCACTGAATTTTTTTCTGCAATTTGTTGTATATTTTGAACATTGTAAGCCTAAACTTTCTTGTTTCACAGGTATTTAGAAACAGGAAATTCCTTCTGGTCGTTGGGATTTTCATTTCAAATAGAGTTTTCTACAATTGGTCAGATCATCAAAGAATGCAGCAAAGTTATTTGGGCATGTTTAAAACCAGTGTACATGGCTGAGCCTAATGAAACTCAATGGAAAGAGATCCCAAAAGATTTTGAGATCACTTGGAAGTATCCCTACTGCATCGGAACATTAGACGGCAAGCACGTGCATATACGTTGCCCATAAAATTCTGGTTCCTGGTACTACAACTACAAGGGTACGTATTCTATAGTTTTAATGGCCTTAGTGGACGTGCTCTACAACGTACATTAATGTGGGAGCTTATGGGAAAAGCAGTGATGGTGGTACATTTGAGAGATTGTCCTTTGGAAGAAAGTTGGCAAACAACAAACTTAACATTCCTGTTGAAGATAATCTGACAACAACGGCCGTCTCCGTACCTTCATAGTAGTAGATGAAGCATTTTCCTTGAAACTGAACATAATGCAACCCTACAGAAAAAATTATAACGAGTGACGCAGAAAATGTGTACAATTACTGGCATGCAGGGCCAAGAAGAGTTGTGCAAGATGCTTTCGGTATTTTAGCTGGCAGATGGCGAATATTTTTAAAAAATATTGAGACACAGCAGATTCCATCGTTCTTGCTGCATGTTGTCTCTACAACTTCCTCCACCGAAACAATAAAACTGTTTCCCCATTTAAGGAGGGAGTGAGAGTGAATAATGGAGAAATCAACGGGCTGCTTGACAGACTGAATGCAGTTTGCAGAAACCATGTTCGAGAAGTGGCCATAGTGAGAGAAAACTGTAAGAACTATTTTATTTCTCTGCAAGGAATTGCCACCTGTCCTTGGCAGTGGACAAGCATTCAAAGGGTAAGAATGTCACAGTAATCAACTAAGCATATCTGTGGCCTTATGTACCTGTCTTCCTGATCAGAAAGTTACATTGTACTGACTCCTATGTTACTTTCTGTTTAAGTTTGCACTTTTTTTTGACACATATACGTAATTAGACCATTGTTTTACATACATTACTCTGCAGAAATGTACAATATTTATTTTTTATTGTTTGGTATTAGGCTAGCCGATAATATTTTCTGTAATTTATTCCACTAATAAGCAATAATGTATATCTGCCAAATGTAAAAAAACATTATTTCGGTACTTTTGTTAAATGTACAAACTTTAACATGAGGTAAATTGTACGTACCTGGCAATCCTACTTTCTCTCCAATTTCTTCCCATGCTTCCTTCCTGGCTGTCTGATCCCTATGTTGTCTGTTTGATGGGTCGTAAACAATCAGATTTAACCATACACACTCCACAAGGAGCTCTTCATTAATTTTAAACACTAGAAACACTAAATGAACATACACTATACAATAGATGCAGAGGATGGCTAAACTATGTGATGTCTCCACATACTGTCCCCCTGGCTGACAAATATCTCGGAGGTTTGATTTCTTCCTGATGCGTCAGAATGCATGCTGCGTCACATCGTGTCACAAAACTCAGTGTCATGTCAGCACAGAGTGCACATCTCTACTGAAAGCACATGTATAGAAATTTCCAGCACACTTCAGCCCATGTGGGCTAACATGTTCCCATGTCACGTCAGTGTAGTGTGTATCCGCCTTTAATGTATGGTATTTGGTGTCAGCTTGTTCGGGGTGCAGTAAGGCTAGCTTGAGTTTGTGGATGTTTGGGTTGTCATATTCACCAACAAATAGGTATGCGTTAATAGTAATGGAGCATAAATCGAAAACAGACTCATCATCAATCTTGATGTACTCTTAGTGGTGAGTATAGATAGGAAGGAAATTTATATTTCTTAAATAAGGACAGTGAGAATCTTACATTTAAGTACTGGATCAGTGCATGTTGTGGTGAGGTTGGAGGTATGCCTTTGTCTAATTATTTCAACATTCACTTGATGAAGGGTTGTTATGATTTTAATGATTAAGTGCATGGGAAAAATGCCCTCTTTTGCAACCATCTTGGCAATTCTATCTCTGTCATTGGGGTCGTTTGCAGTGATAAAATGATGTCTAACATCCTCCCAGTGTAGTCTAATATATTTTGCTACAGAGGCACTAATCTCAAAGGCTTTGTTGGGGTTTTGAAAAATAGCTCCAGCCAGGGCCTTAAAAAGTGAGGTGCATGTCATGTCCTGTTTGAGTATGGGATGTCGTGAACAGTGACTGTCTGTGTAGTGACTTGCGGGGCAGTGGATATGCGACTTATGGCATCGGGGAGTGTGTTCAATTTGCCCTTTACAATATTAGCGTCGAAGTCAAACTCACTGAGTGCAATGGCCATCTTTTGAATACGAACAGTGTGGTCTGCCATGGAACGCAAGTATCGCAAGCTAGCATGATTAGTCTCGATAGTGAACTTCCTACCATATAAATATTGATGGAAGTGATTGCATAGGTATTTAATGACCGCAATTTCTTGTTCTGTGGTGCTCCAATTCGCCTCCTGTACTGAGAATTTCTTGGAAGCAAATGCAACAATATATCTTTGCTTTGACTGTGGGTCTAGCTGTAGGAGCACCCCACCTACAGCATCATTACTGGTGTTGCATGCTATAATAATGTCATGGTTGTCATTGAACTTTTACAATACCGGGGCTTGTAAAATGGCCTATTTTAAATTGATAAATGCATTTTGGTGCTCCTTCCATTTAAAGGGGGTATTATGCTTGTTGAGACTAATTAGGGGTTGCGTAATAGAAGCATAATTAGGGATGTCAAAATATAAAGTTTTCTCGATTCCAACTGCAAAACCTTTCACCCGATTCCGATACTATAAATTAAGATGTAGTGATCATTTTGAGATTTTGTTTTATAGGTCAAATTAAACAGACACAAAGACTTTCTGGTCTGCGAAGTGAAGTTAATTTTCTATATTTATGTAACATTCAGACTTATCTAATTAGGCCTAATAAGTTCATATCAGTTTTTTTAAATGATTATATGATTTATTTGAAATGATTATAGACACAGTATTATACAAAAAAGCTAAACAAAAGTTCTCAACTTCTCAATTAAATATTATAGGTCAACTTATGAAGCTAACCAATATGTGCACTTGTGAATACATTTGTCAGCCCTATTTTAACTCTGGCAACATGATGGGTTGGGCGCTGTTGTGGCTCAGGTTTTCCGGGGTGTATTTGGTGGTGTCATGGTGAGAAAACCGAATACGCGTACATTTGTCCACGTCGGACCAGTCATTAATATCGGCGACTTCCTCAAATGTGTGCAAAAATTCATTTATGATTTCCCCTGACTGCTGGAAAATGAGGGTGGTTTCTCAGGCTGGGTTAAAACAACATTGAACGGCGGTGGATTGGCCATGTTAGTTGTGTTTGATTTTCTGCTGTGTTGATGTACGTGATGTACGTGTGGGTGGGAGTGGTAATGTATGTGAGGGTAGGGTTGCAATGCCAATTTTCTCATAAAGGGGAAGGCCAAAGAAGTCCGTGAGGGGTGTGGGTGATGTTGAAGGTGTGTGATATATGGATTGTGTGGGTGGTGGTGTATCAATTGGGTAGTATTTTTCGGTGTCAGGAAATGGCTTGTCTAAAGATTCGTTTTGAATTTGGCTAGTGGTGGGTGTTTCTGTGTTGTGTAAAAGGGCACGGTGTCTATTCCGATCGTCTAATGAGTGTTCAAAATCTGGCTTGTCGATAAATACTGTTTTAATATTTTTAGAAACCGTGGATGTTTTCTTACAGCTACGCGTTTCCATGTACTATGTAGGAAGTGTGTGGTTGTGTATTTGTTGCAGCGCACTCTATGTAAACTTAGAATTAAAACAAACCACAAAAAAGAATTGAATGCACTCCGACAGCACACATAACAAATTGAGTGTTTCAAGCCGAACAGGAACAGGATGTTCTGCATGCATTAGAAGCAGTAAACCAGCATTACACTAACTACATAAAATAGAAGCAGCTCTGAAAGGACTGGGTGGGTAAGAAAAGCTAGCTTGGGAAGGCATGCTACGCAAGCGCTGACTCGCACGCTTGGCAACTGACATACCGTCAATTCTCTTACTGCTTTTATGGTGTGGAGGACAACAGCTGTTAGCATGGGTGGGAGGGGTATCTAACATCAGTTAAGGGAGGAAGGTAGCGTGCTATTATTGCTATTAAAAGTATGAAAAAAACTTTTATCGAAAGATGTAATGAAATGATTATTAAATGACCTGGGAACAGGTAGAGCTTGGCTGCAAGGAGGTGGGAATAATACCCCAGCCTCCACCAGTGTAACACTTGTCCTTCCTCCTTTTATGTACCATCATTTAATGCCTGCATTTCTTACTCAGATTCTTATTAAACACTAAAACTTGCAAGAGGACGTAAGGGTTGTCATGGGGCATAATCAGACGGTAGCTACTAAGGAAGATTGTTTTATAAAAATATAATTTATTATAACAATCCCTATCTGATAAAACAATACAATTACTCATACAACAATATTGGAAGATAATTACTTTATGTTAAACTACAAGATTAATACTCAAACAATACAACATGCAGCTGACCCCTAGCCTTGCCGGATTTAATCAGTTAGGGGGGATTGGACGGAGACAGTTTTATTGAAGTTATATGATACAGAGTATAATACACTCACATACTAATGAACAGGTCATGTTAAAGAAAATATAAATCTACATCAACATATTTACATAAATAAGTAATTATGTTTTCTGCAAATTAAACTTTAAATAAACATATACTTTTAACACCCATCAATTCAAAACTATAACTAATGCTTTCAGCATACTTTAAAAATTATGGCAAAATACATTACAGAAATAATAATAAAATAATATATTTTCCCGCCAGTGTATCAAAACATAAACATAACTTAAAATTAAATGTAAAACAATCTTTTCAAAACATAAACACTAAATAAAATACTAAACAGACCAAATACGCTTCAAATATGCTATGCAAACACAAAATAAATAAATGTAAACAACAAATGCACAATACAAACACCAAGAAAACACTGAGAGTATGATATGTACTAAAAAAAATACTGTGTGTGATGTTTCAGGAACCAGAGGTTTTGGAAATAGCAGCACCTGCAACAAGCTCAGAAGAGCAAATCTGCCATCAAAATATATTGCCAGATATTTTCAAGAAAACAAGTAAAACAAGCAAATTAAACATCAAATCTGCAGAAATTTTGCACCAGCTAGAAACTGTGGCACTCCAGTGCCAGAAAAGAAAACTGGAGATGGCAGAAGAGCTGCATGCGAAAAGACTCACATTGATAGATTTAGAAATACAAATAAAAAAGGCAGAACTTTTGGCATTCCAAACGAAAAATACAATGTAAATTGTAACATTTTATTTTGCTACATTTACAGCACACTCATAAATCAGTTTACAATAGCTATTTGCTGCAAATTACATGCTGAATGCCAATCTGAAATTAAATTTCATTTTATTTTCATGCATGTAAAAGTTGTGATGTAATAACACAGAAATGTGTTCCTAACAATTTCTTAAAGCCAATTATATAGTAAATAATGCTCTAAGGTCTTCCATTCCTCATCTTTTTGTTTAGAATAAAACTGGTCCGTTTGTATACATGCAATGACATTAATTTGTTTTTCTACCAAGGCAACAATTATTATTCTATCATTTTCTGTAAAATTATATCATTTCATGTGGCTTTTAGATATTCATATCTATCATTATGGGTTATGTTAGCTGTACAAATTGTCTGATGATTTATTTGATTGACACCAACATGACAGGGAGTTATGGTTACCCAATTCATTGTAGCATCAATGTTCTTTGCTTTGTATGGTTAGGTTGTGTTTGTCAACTATGGTAATATTTTACTGGTACTTCCTCAGTTATTTTGTGTCTCTACTATGTTATTAATGACAAAAGAAAACCAATGATGTGACCTCATGTCAAGTTCCTATGTTTGTGCAGTACTTGTGTCAACCATGGTATTGCTAGTTCTTAAGTATTTATGTATCTGTAATATATTTTTTATGTAATTATTTTATTTAATAGACCACAATATATTCTTGTGGTGAAGTTCCTGCTATGATTGTCAACCATGGTATATCTATCCGATGTACTTCTGTATTCCAATATTGTTTATGTTGTCCCGAGTAACAGTTTGCACCTACCACCCTGTTTTTTTGTTTATGTATAATTTTATTGTTTACATTGCTTTTAACATGTTTATATGGAGTGTATCTTTGTTTAAATAGTTATGTATGTACATATTTCATGTTTGTTTTGGGTTAAGACAGTTTTAAACTTGTTTATGTTTTGGATATGTTTTTCATGCGCCAATGTAACTTTGTTTATATTTTGGTAAGGCAGCATTGTCATGAGTTTGTTTACATTTTTTATTTCAATCTTGTTATTTGCGTGCAATTTGGAGGGAAAGAGATGTCATTTGTAATTTTAGTAATATTCCCACAATTTTTCAAGTGTGAATATTTTCAAACCTACCAATCTTGCAAAGTGCACAGCAAAATAAAAAGATAATGATTTGATTATGTTATGTTTTAAATGTAGTTCTTTATTGTAGTAACTGTGTATTTTATGTTCAAACTGTGTTATATCTATTTTTTGTAAGGTTTAAGTGGCGAGACCATGCCTCAAGTAGGCAGGCTCGCACCATAGAGATATGTTTATTTTGCTTTGTTCTCTGTTTGACTTCAGGGCTGGGCAGCTGTTTTTTGACAGCTATGTTTGTTGTTATACTCCCAATATTGCTATTTTAGGCAGTTTTTTAATTGAAAACTGACTGTGATTGCATACAGAAGTATTGTGACACCATTTTTATGTGAGCTCTCTAAAGGTGAAAATGTTTAAGTGTCAGAGTGTATAAAAGTGCTACGAAAATGTGTTTCATGATGGGCACTAGTACTTTAAATAATGGGCATGTGCAGAAGAGGCTTGCAAATGAAGAATTTCATTAATATTGAGATACTAACTTGTGTAAGTCAAAGGTTCAGTACTAGTATAGGGATTACATATACCTAGATTTGGTATGCCTAGTGTTCAGTTGTAATGTGTAAAAATGTAACTGTTAAAAATAATTAATTCACTTGCAAACAATAAGGTGAATGTGATTATCTGTTTCCTCCATGAGGAACATAATTATTTTTGAACTTTAATATATTCTACATAAATTATACTTGTTTTATAGCATAGCCACAGCAATCTTGCCTATCACATTTTTTTCTTTACAGAAAACTACCTGAAGCCCCTTGAAAATCTCTAGTAATTATGATTATACTACTAATCATATCTAACATGACATGGTAGGGCTGATCGTTTCTCACATTTTTAGTTCGGTTCGGTTTTTGGTTAAAAATGTCTGTTTGGGTTGGTCATAGCTACACATTTTTACAAGTGCAATAAAGATTACAAAATTGACACCAGCTATTGAATTTCGACTTGTAAAAATCCGATTTCATGAATATTTCTCTGCTAAATGTTTTGAATTCTGCCAAATTTAGCGGAAATTCAGATGAAAGAACTTAAACAAATATATGTCGCTAGCACTGCAAGTGGTAGACCTCGCTAAAAAAAATACCTGCCCGAAGCAAAAACAAAAGAAATGTTCTTTATAATTCTTTTAACTACACTCTTGGAGGCAATGAAAAATGGCCTCACACAATAGCGAGGCCATGGATGGTTTATAATCAAGCTGTTAAAAATGTGATTAACCTAAATTGATTAGTGTTGCTAAAGAAAATGACAAAGTGGTCAGCAAGCAGAGAAACATAAGGAAAAACGATACTGTTCAGTATTGTGTTCGTGCAATGAACAAAACTTACCCTTTCACTGGAAAGGAAAAACTGCATGAGCAAGTGTGGCAACATATTTATTTGTTAAATATATTTGAGGGAACTGTTTACATGCTTCATTAATATGCAATTATAATTAAAGTAAATTATCTTACTAACGTCTGTACACAATTTGAATATATAACCACGTTTAACAGAATGAAATAAAATCAGACACAATAAGAGATAAAACAGTATTCCTGTATTAGCAATACATGGTTTATTGGGAAACCATAACCTCTTTATCCCAGGGAACTGTTTAGGATGATTTTAACGCTACAGCACATAACTAGTAATATTGTTAATATAATGTCACAGATATGCTACATACCATAATATAAGTGGAAGTGTCATTATTTGATAAATTGTTAAGTAAACCCTTGGTGCAATGGACTAATTTGGGGGGGGGGGGGATAGTCCAGTAAATTGCAAAGTACAAAAATCATACAAATCTACTTGTTAGAGTGGAATGTATACAGCGTATACTTGTGTTGAACACTTAGTCAATGACGTGAACCGTGTCCGAAATGGCTACCAGACCATTATTTAGGTTAATCGATCACGTGACCAATTCTAAGCCCTAAATATTTGGGGATTTAGGGTTGAAATTTGCTGAGGCGAAGTAGCACACTAAATCCTCAAATAGGTCTGTAAAATCGTCTGCTGCTGTTGTTTGTTTGCATTTTATTTCCCACGTTGTGGTGGAAGTGTTGGTATTTACCATTTTTGAAACACTGCACAATACATGCACGTGGAAAATCAGGGATCAACATAAAGTTATTTTAAGTTCGTATGTTGTGCCGCCCCGCCCCATCTACTCCCAACCTCTGCCCGTTCCCACATTATTTTTGTTGCCTTCCTCAAGCGTAGATGATTATCTGGGAATGGTCCCCTTGCCCGAAGTGTGACAGGTGACACGACAGTTAAATGTTTGGAACAACATGTCTGGCTAGCCGGCGGTCGGGCCGCTGTTTCACTGCGATGAATACAGATGCATGCAGTGATAAACTTACAAGGAGTCTGGAGAGGAAAGCTGTGTTCAGAAACACAGTAAAGGGGTTGGAGTGAATTTCTTACCAACCTAGTTTTTGCCTGAGTTGGGGTGACGTCAGCTCTACACATAAAATGGCCACAAGTGGGACTCTTTAAACATGTTAATATTTTCTGTTATCTAATACAGTCTTTTTTTCGTTTTGGTTCCACATCATTTTTCAACACACAATTCTTCAGTTTGTCTTTTGCTTTACGAACTTCAGACACTAGTTTCTGTATGACTGTCAAATTCACATGTTTTGTCAACTTACATGCACATACACACCAAAAAAAAAACAATAACTATGGGCCCGATGCATCATTCTGTCAGCTTGCGTGCATATACACCAAAGAACAATAGCCATGTAGGTCCCCGCACTGCATGTAGTAATTTCACACAGTAGTGAAAATAATTTCACTTCAGATCATGTTCATTAAAACGGAACTCCGCTGAATGGAGGTCCGGTAAAACTAGGGTTTACGTAATTCGTTACTTTTAACTTCGGTGCAAGAAATACCCGACTGGTCGGTTTTTTAAATTTAGAATTCGGGTCTGTTTCGGTTTTTGTAAAAATGACCGAACCGATCAGCCCTATATCATGGTATTATTTTCCCATTTTTCGAAAAAGCCCATATTCTTAAGTATTACCACCTGGTGAACGGAGATGCTAGCAATTAATTTTATTGACCTGTACAACTTGGATCCTGAAATTACACAAAATGTTGTATGATTATACAAAACAAAAGGAACACAATGGGTAAAATACGATTTGGACTTTTTTACAGCTTGAAATACTCTTAAATACTAACAGCTAACACCTCAGTATAACCAACACTGACCAATACCATTGTTATTGCTTTAATGACAAAAAAAATAGCACAGTTTAAATAAATAATTTTATGTCATAACATGCCTTAGAAATATTTAACCCATCCGCTATCTGATAACATGACGTTTATTTACAGTTGTGAAAGAACATGAAGAATGCCAGCGTGCAATGAGTATACAACTCTCCTAAAAATTGAGATGACCAGAGTGTGCTCTCTGTGACATCATCTGTAAAAGCTAGACAAGGGAGAGTTCCCTGGATAAATTGAGATTTGAGAGACATGGAACTTTAATAGGCTACTGTAATGCTCGGCCTATGGGCCCAGTTAGTTGGAAAAATGCTCCAGCAGCGATCGTGCTGCATCTCTGCTGCTAACAAATTATGGACATGAGGTGAAGTGCAAAGACTGTTTCAGAAATATGTAACAATTTTGCTTTTGATGGAATTGTGTACATGGTTATTGGAAGTAAGTTATTTACACAATAGGATTATTGAAGGGGAAAGGAATATTTTGAATTTCTACGTTACCAACGTGTGCACTATTATCGTTTTTATTGCTTAAATGTGGTATTTACTTTTGGATACATACCAAATTACTCTGTTTTAATATCTGTGAACCAGCCTGCAACAAATGTCCGTAGGTTATATTGTCACTGTCGTATTTATTACGAGCTGCACCATACAAGGTTACATCAAGTGGTCTATGAAAGTTTTTACTGTTTATGTAAGAAACAATGCCAAATACTGCCAACATTACACTCCTTCCCCTTTCCATTTAGACACCCAACCCTTATAAAATTTAGTATCTTTGCTGTTGTAATCAGTCTACTTGAATTTCTGCTATACAGTGTTTTCCCTGGAGGTGTTGGTTACAAAAAAATCCTCTAAGTCCTTCCTTTTCCTCACTCGTAATTGAGTTGGCTGGCCCAACTCCCTTTGAAACCCTGAGCATTCTCCAAGTGCTAAGTATTTATCCCTGTCTCATTTACGTGCCACTTCTTATGTTCTTGTGCTGCTGGCATGTGAACTGCCAGACACTTCAAAGGATCAGCATGCACAAACTTTATGCTGTCTCCCACCTGTACTTGGTAAGTAACTCCACTCACCTGTTTTTTTTTTCTTTTTCATTTTTCTTGCCTTGGCCCCATCTAGTATTTTCTCCCCTCACTGTCTTTACCAGAACTACTTCCCCCTCTCAAAAGCTCCTCATTGGGCCTTGTCTTCGGTTTGCCCTGCGCTTACTGTGCTCTTGCCACACTGCCATTGCACTTGAAAATGATTGTTTTAACAGTGCGAAACGAATCTGTGGTTACCTTTGTAAAAACAATTCTGCCGGAGTCTGCTCGTTACTGAATGTGAGGTGTTTCTGTATGCAAACAAAAATACATCTAGCCTATGCTGTAATGTACTGTTGCAGCAGCCTTAATCTTCCTGCAGTTGATGGTCGAGTGCTAGCTTGATAGTCTGCACTTGCCTCTCTGCTACACCATCTAGCTGTGGATGATATGGCGTGACCTTAACATGTTTCTCACCATTTGACAACAAAAACCGACCAAACTTGTAGGACTGAAATGATGGCCCATTGACAGTTACCACTACTTCAGGCAAACCAAATGCTGCAAGCAATGTTCTCAACTTTTCCACAGCCTGTAATGCT
Organism: Dryococelus australis; assembly: GCA_029891345.1. Taxonomy (NCBI): domain Eukaryota; kingdom Metazoa; phylum Arthropoda; class Insecta; order Phasmatodea; family Phasmatidae; genus Dryococelus; species Dryococelus australis. The sequence goes on from CM056995.1 coordinate 167,711,802, forward strand.
GTTGTCGTGGTTGTGGGAATGACTTCTAACCACTTGGAAAAGGTATCAAACATAAACGTATGTTTATATTCGTCCGCAAAATCTATGTGCACCCTTTACAACCGTCTACCTGACCAGCTCCATGGATGCAGTAGCACTGGCAGTGCAGCATTCTGGTTTAACTGACTAACTTCACAATACCAGACCTCATCCTCAATTTGGTTGTCCAAACCAGTCCACCTCACAACTTCTAGCTAACATTTTCATTCGTGACATGCCCAAATGTTCCTCAGGTAACATTTGCAGCACTGTTTCTTGCAACATCTCTGGAAAGACCACACTGTTCCCCCACAATACACAATTTTGCTCCAGGGATAGTTCTAATTTTCGGGAAACAACTTTTGGTCATCCTTGTAGAATGAGAGCTGCATTGCTTCTGCTATGTCTGCTGCTTTCACTGGTTGGTACTCAAACGGTGCATAGAAGAAAACAGCCTCTCCCAACTATGGTTCACAGCTTTCAGTCTCGTCCTGTTCAGGTAAACATGATAACACGTCTGCATGACCAATCTCCAAACCTGGTTTGTACTTCACTTTGTATATATAGACCCCGAACATCAGTGCCCAACACTTTATTCTGGCTGGTGCCATAACTGGGACCCCACACTTTGTCTGAAACAGCATTGTACCCATACAGGTATTTATGAAATTTCTTCACAGCAAACACTTAAACCGAGAGCCTCCCTTTCTACTTGGATGTATCCCATTTCTGCTCTCAACCGAGTTTTGGAGGCGAAAGCTATCAGCCATTCCTCTCCAGAAGGCATCATATGGGCTAGTACTGCACCTACACCATATGCACTCGCATCTGCTGTTGCTATGATCGGCAGCATTGCATCATAGGCCACTAGTACTGGACAGCTCAACAACTACTTGCTTTCCTCCAGTGCCTGTTTACAGTCTGCCGTCCACTGCCAATGGTGATCTTTCTGCAATAGCTGGTATAATGGATGCAACACAGTTGCTAGGTTGGGCATGAACTCACCATAGAATTGCAGCAATCCCAAATACAAATGAAGTTCCAAAATCTCTGTAGGAGCCTCCTGAATCACTCTGACTTTATATTCGTTTGTCTGAATGCCCTCCTTGGGTAGCCATTAACTTAAATACACTACACACACAACAGCTTACACTTCTCCCACCACACTATAATTCGCCCTGTTAGTCTTTTGAAAACATCCACCAGCCTGTGATTAGCATCTTTCAGACCCGAACCTACCACCAGTATATCATCCAGATAAGCATACACTCCTCTCCCTTCAACACTTCCTCTACTGCATAACTGAAAAGGCAGCCTAGTGTAACAATACAATCATTTATAGGTGTTAATGGTCAGTCATGACCGGCTGTATTTGTTGAGTGGCAACTGAACATATGCCGAATGCAAGTCTAAAACAGAGAAAACTGTACCCCCAGCTATCTTGCTGAAGGTATCAGCTGGTTTGGGCAACTGATAATGATCCATTTCGACCACCGAATTCAAAGTCAATTTGTAGTCACCATAGAAAACCCTTTTAATAAATTCAAAATTAGTAATACACTAGTAATACACATTAGTAATACAACAATTAAATATTTCAAGACCCATCATCGCGCCATACTTCAAGACTTTAAATTGGCTTTACCACTAGAGCCTGAAAAGCACATACTGACAGCTCACAAATTGGCTTTTAAAATTAAAGTATGATTCTTCAAGAACATTTTAATTAGATTTAAATCAAGGACTTCACATGATACGTGCGCTGCAGTCAAAAGACCCATTAAAGAGGGCAAGCAAATAAAACTACACATTAAAATTCTATAAAATCAATAATTCCATACAGCGGCACTCCAGAATAATTAGCTGAAAACATTCTGAAAACAATCAGGGGGCCGAAAAAAGCACCTCACTTTAGAACTTTACATATATAGTTCAAATAATATTGTATACCAAAGCTATTCCCCTGCACGAGTCTGGACAGTTAAGTCTAGATGAACAAAACTGCAGTGGGCCAACCGAGTGGGGCAATGGCAAGCGACCTTAAAGGAATATTTCAAACTAACGTACTGAAACCTCAAACAAAACATTTACCATTAATGCCACTCATACCTCCAGCTACTCTTATCTATTCAAACTAAATGCAACAAAGCTTCTAAATAGAAATTACAGCCCAAAATGATTTTGAAAACCACTGTCCAGACTTGCCACCTATTGTTCCATCTTGGGTGCACATATTCTAAAAAAAATTGTAACATTTACCACCACTTATTTCCCTTGAACACACTTACTTTATGAAACAGCATTACTTTTCAGGCTGCACATCAGAATCATTGGCGACGACTCGTGTTTAATTTTCCCTCAGATGAATGTTCCTGTTCCATCTTGCGAGCTGGTGAGAGGCTAGGTGTACAGGTGGAAGATTGGTATAGCATTAGCTTACAACTTCAAAACTTAGGTGCGCGGCTGGAGTAGGAAGGTGGTGGGGGAAATCAAGGAACAAGGAGTGGATGCCGAGCTAGCCATAGAACATGACTCTGGGCCCTACCAACTGTTGCAGTGGTGATAACCAGTATAGAAGGCAGCACTGCTGCAACCCCCTCTCCTGAAAGAATACAGTTCAAGATCAATTACCACACACTGGCAACCCTGGCGAGAATACAGTACATACACCATACATAGTCAATATAAAGTGTTCGCAGAAGGGTAGTGATTGTAGAATAAGGGAAGGGAACAGTCTCCCCAAATAGACGAACAGTACAAAGTAACAGTCACATTGCAGAAGGAAAAAAACATTCAATAATCATCAATTCTTCAACCATTAGGTACGATGAAACGTTCTTCCCCGAGGAAGAAATAGGTGATAAGAAAAGTTCTCAGATCACCAGCCAGGCCTCTTTTCGTGCCATGGTAGGTTGTGACGGGGTTGTAGAATTGCAGCTACATATATACATATAATTGGTATTATCGGGAAGTATTTCGATTGTCTATATTTCAGTCGCGGATAATAATTTATGTAATATTTGAAAGTTCGTGGCAATGACAACTTTTTGTATTTCAGATATTTTCGTTTTTCCAAATTTATTATTTTTCTTTCCTCATTTCATCATTAGTAACAGACGTCATAGGACAATAGTGCATCTTTTCCTTCTAACTGGGTTAGTAAACTAAAAACATTGTCATCACAAGGCACAACATGGTGAAATGAGGAAAATAACAGAGGTCACCTTTAGCTGATGTGACAGACTGCTCGAAAACAACATATTTTCAATGAGGAAACTTTCGTCCAATATATAGGGAGGCACGACCTTTCTTGGGTATCGCAACAGTTCGTCGCAGCTGGACAATCATTCGTGAGCTGTCACTTGGACAGCCTGCAACGAGTGATACGTTTCTCGCACCGACCAGCACCCATGACTTTCACCTTCTTTTGTATTTTGGACATTTCAATTCAAATATCTATTAAATTTATTTTCCATCGGTGCGACGAGTCAATAGGGCGCCGGAAGAGAAAAGTAACTATTTTCTCTCGTCTTCGTAACTCTTAAAGTGAGATGTTTTGTTTTATGAAGGCTACCATTCTGTCTTGTTTTCTTTGTTCGTCAGATGTGTCAGTTTGTTTTGCCGAGACAATAAATCTCCAGTAAACATTTAACTTCTTTTATTTATTGGCAATCCTGGTATCAACCAACTTTCATTATTATGTAGTCACTCCAACTCACGATGAGCTAGTTTGTTGGTGTTTACTGAGAACTACAAGAGAACAGGGCAGTAACTGTTACAGGGTGTGACACTTCACTCGCCACAGGAACAGTTGAAAAGGCCGCATCTCCATCCCACACTACTCCACAGCAAAGCTCGGAAGGAAGACAGGTACATGAAAAAACAACCTGGACAACTGAGAAAAGGAGAAACACGAAAAATAATAACTATGACTTCCATCAGTCTGTCCCGGTCAGCCTCCGAGAGGGATGAGGGAACAGGAGGAACCCCCAGTGGACCTGTGCAAAGCACTAGTAAAACCCACATTTATAAACTCAAGATCATTATCCCAACGGGTGTGATCCTGGTTACAAAAAATAGTCAAGCACACCTTAAGGTCTGTGTTGAATCTCTCAACCTGATTCACTTTGGGGAACATACGGACTCGAGGAAAAGTGCTTGATGGCCCACTTAAAACACATGTCACTGAACTATTGCTGAGGACTTCATATTGTAAAAAAAATTAGGGAAAAAAAGAGGGGGGTGGGGTTGAACATGAACTAAAGTAGAGTATAAAACTAATTGAAAATTAATTGGAGACTACACCAATTGTGAACAAAATAGGAGCGGGGGGAGGGATCTGTAGGGCAAATCCATTAATTCGTCAATTCTCACTACAACATACCCATCTTCAACTGCATAAATAAAATAAGTCAAGAGATGCAGGTTACATAAATGGCTAACTTTAAAATAAGCTCCTTGAGGGGATCACTTCCCCGACGTCTAATATAACTTAAATACACATTGGCAGTCTCAACATAACTTCAAAACATCTCTGAATAACCTTCAATTAAACTGCGGTGTCTCCATCACAGGTGTTATTTTAGGAGCAACCTGAAGCCCCATGCACTCAGTAAACAGGTAGAGCTACTTCCTCGTCAAAATAAAGAATAAAGCAAGAGGATACTCAGAAATCTGGACAAGCCACTGTTACATGATGGTTAACTAAAATTATTTCAATCAACTTACCAAATTAAAATGAAATTGATGAAACTATTTAATAATTTAAAAATTTCCAACAATAAGTATATCACATCAGATTCACCTATTATTCAAAAATTCAAAGTATAATAAAATACTTCCAAATACAAAATTACCAGACATTTGTGGAAAAAGGGGGGGGGGGGAGACTATCTTCTAGCAAATGAAAGAGAGGAAATTTAAAACAAATCTTAAATTTTAATAAGTAGCAATAAATTTTCATTTCAAAACAATGACATGTGATTTCAGTTAACAATTATAGAACTCCTAAATAAAATTTGAGTATAACAGATGTTAGATTGTCTAAATTTTTAATTTTTTAAGAAAGGTTTTTCTAATATGATTTGACCTTTAGTTCCAACCCTTATTTTAAAAAAAAAGTCAATATTACAACAAAAAGGCTTTGTGAAGTATTCAAAAAAACAACAACATGAAACGTTATTATTTTGTCAAATACTAATACATTAATACATTATCATTAAAGATTAGAATAACCTTTCAGAGTCTTTTCTACTTTCCCCTGTTTTTTTTAATAGTTTTCTGAATCAAAAGTTATTCACAATTCAAAAATTATATTTGTTTCTCTTACCAACCAGCTACACGCTGTTTCGTCTATTTGCCATAGTTTGTATTTATCATTAAACTGTGAACTGACTTCAATTTACTGCCATCAAAAATAGATAGTGTTCAAATTCGTTCTTCAAGAAACTCTAATCAATGCGCAGAAATGGCATTTATCTTAACTACTTTATCTGACATGATTTTCAATGGACACAAAAAGCAATACGACGTGACAAAATACAATCAAAAATAAAATGTTCAGCACATCACACCACAATAACAGCTAAAACTTTATGACAGATAACTGCGGTTCATATCACACCTCTTAAAAGACTGTGCTCCCCCTTAAAGGTCATTTAATAAAAGGAAAGAAAAAGGGTTGGTTTTACTTCTCCATAAAAAACTATTACTTCTCTTCTCGTCAACAGAAATCTGAGAGATAGCTGACAACAAAAAATGTACGACTTCAAAAACAACTTAATTATACCACAATTAAGCAGGTTTCTACCCGTCACACCTCGTACTTCATTTAAAATCTTCTCTCAGCACTTCCAAGATGCCGACAGTTCAAACTTAAAACTTCTTACGAAAAGGACTGATTACTACCATAATTTACTCTCTGTATCGTACTGTAGAACTGAAAAATCCCAAGAACCAGAACTATTATAACTACAAACTACAGAAAACCAACAAAAAAAACTTAGCTTGTTAGACTACATGTTGCATCTCTCTCATAGTCTCCTCCAGCCTATCTCCTGATTGAACTTTTTAATGTCTGTCTTCTTTGGTGGTTCAGCTACGATTTTTCTGGACACTGTTGCTTCCTGAACGACCCGATGCGCCACCCACGCTGCTGCATAGCGGTTGCTAGAAGAGCGTGCAACCTCTACCCCCCCCCCCCCCCCACAACCTTACGGTCACGCTATCGCTCGCCGCCTTCCTTGCCGTGCCCCGCCTGGACAACTGCTACACACGTGAAACACATGTGGCCCAGCCAGGCCGGACGAGACCCCAGTTCAGCCTCAGCTCAAGACCGTGACACATGATCACAAGGGCTCTGAACTAACCAGAAGTTTCCTACCCAAGCCAACTGGCTATAAACTGGGTGAGCTTTTAATGAATTTGGAATTAAACTACAAGTTAAATCTACAACAGCACAACTACCCAATTTAAAGCCAAACTTGTCCAAACACAAAAAAAATCACTAAACAAAACAAATGACTCTCATTAAAAAAAAAAAATATCCCAGAAAGTTTTGAAACTGACTATACTGTCAAAAAAACTCAAAATGATAATCTGCCTCTGAACAAAAAAAACCAGGGACCAAAACTAGAAAAAAAACTAAAGGGTGACACTGTTGGGTGAGACACGAGACGAGCAGTGACAATATAAACTTACGGTAGGTGGGCACCAGCGGTGTTTCCCAGTCACCGCACTGTGAGACTCGGGGTTCTCAGAGATGCTGTGGGTTCTGTGTGTCCGTCTCACCTGAGTGTACCTACAAAACACTTTGCATTTCTAAACATTTTAAAAATGAATAAGGCCAGAATGAACTTTATGGTTGATAACTCAGGACGTATCTAGCTAATTACATCGGGTGTTCCCCTAGCCCGCAATTAATTTAGCGCACTCCTAGATGGATGACTTCTCTGTGGTGTTAGAGAACACGGACTCCACAAGGAAAGGGGTCTACAGCCGCTAGGATGGACTGTAGATTTTTCCTGGTGACTGGACACAGAGAATTACGAAATGAGCAGTGAACACACGTGATTTGGCATCGCTAATGCGGACTTGTTGGGGCGTGTCTCCCAGCACGTGGCGAGTGTGGTGATGGTCTTTACACATAGCCGACTAGGACTGAAATAAGATCACCGTACAAATTACACAAATACATATGATACAACATGGGACACAAGAAGCATGGTCACAATAAACATGCAAATGCGTGAAAGCACACTTATGTGACGCAGATGCCGCTGGATGAGATTCGTAGCGGATCACTTGGTGCAGGTGAAATTGCAGTATTTCTTCGTAAAAACGGCACATTATTGTCAGACAAATTGTTAGTGATGTCGGGAAAAATATTCCCCTGATGATTTAAACATTGATAGACCTGTAGGACACCTGATGGCAGGAAAATCAATCATGAAAGAGACAGCGTCGTCATACATACAAAGCATCAATCACGTGAAAACGCATGGAACTCTGAATGAAATAATACATAGAACCCTGAAATTAATTATGGTGCACATGATATTACACAAACCCTCAAAGCATAAGGATAGCGCAGATATTGACTTGGTGGCTGGTAACCATGTGGTCACAAATGATGTGGCAGCAAAACAATTTAACATAACAAAAACCCTAAAATACATACATAGAAATAAAGCCCTTAATATGCAGCAGTCAAACAGAAATCACACTGAAAAGCCTTTAGCATAGGTGGATGACGCCTGATTCAAAGTTGCGCAGGCCGCGTGGCCTCTCCGACACCTTTCCTCCTCGATTATGTTTAAAAAGCCACAAGGGCGCAAGTGAAGTTAAACAGAAGCATAATGCTGGGGAAATGTCTGGCAAAATGTACGCAAGGCAAAGGTTAACCAGTATACTAAAAGTGAGCTATGGTAATCTGCATCAGTGAAAAATATTTGAAGTGTGTATGTGACAGCGTCTTACCTTGCCAGCGCTCCTCGACAGACTGCCCAGAGGCAGGGGTCGTGCCTACCATGGCAGCCTACGGGGTTCACACAAACAGAAGTGCTATGCCCACCGAATAAAACAGTCATCCTTTAAAAGAAATGGCACATAAATTATTCAAATAGAGATTTACATTAAACATTTAAATTGTGAATTTTCTGTATTCGTTGAATGTCTTTTATGGAGGTGTTCACGCTGTAATAATAATGTTGTAATTCACCCAGCGCACATTTTGAATTTATATCCAAACATTGAGCAACATTTTAGAACATACAATTTGAACTCTTAAAAACACTTGAAACCTGAAATAAAACATAAGGCATGATTTACACTCCAAACATATCCTGTTACGTGAACTTTCAGGTATGGCCTGTTTGCGCACATGCATGTCCACGTGAGTGGTGAGTGCCATCATGGTCTTAATGCGGATGGCTGTTAGCCGGCGTCAAATGACCCCTCCCTCGAAGGCCAAGACTGTGTGAGCAACTCAATTCTGCCCGGCTGTGAACCGGGACCACCGGTTGAAGACATAAGAAGCATTGGCTTGGAAGTCTCCTTACTGTGCGGCATTTGCAGGGTGTGGGAGTGTAGGCTGGAACCATGTTGTGGGGACATAGAGGTGATTCGCCTCGCCTCTTGCGAGTGCTGCGATGTGGTTTGCTAACATGTTGCATCACAATCAGAACCCTAACTCCTCCAAACCCTTTGTAACACTCTTGCCCTACTAGGCTATCCCCTGCAGTTGCCTGAGAAACCTTGGAAAGGTACTACACTCACACTAGTGGTATGCTGGTTTATGTTTTCACTTCTGTTACAACCATTGGTATTGGTGCCTTGGGGAAACCCCTTAAAACCTGTGTCACTGGCACTGGTTGTGTTGCAATTTACGTGTTCACTGTTGTTACCACTTCTCTCATTTACACACGTGACACCTCTGAAGCTACTTTGATTTTCTAGAGAACCACTTGCCTCTAAAGGAAAGACTGTGTTCCACTACTACTCATTTCTCTCACTTAGGTGTGTACGCTTTCATCGCCTTCTCCTCCCTGCTTGGTGTGGAGTGCTCAGGTGGCGTGGAACCCCTAAATGACAGTGTTCACAGTGTTGTTTACATTTCCTGGGTGCGTCGTCATGAGACTGGTGTTGTTGTTTGGACACATACTACTTCTGCCATCCCTCGTACCACCTGGTATGCAACGTTGCGCTCACTGAGGTACTGGGCTTTCCGGCTTCTCCTTGCCCCTTTCCCTACAGGTGTGTGTGCTATACGCAGATCGTTCTGGAGACATCCATGACTTGTTGCCGACCCAACTTCACAAGGAATGTGGAATTCCCATCTTGGCCGTTACTCTTACCGGCCCAATCCACTTGGGTACCAGTCCTGCACAACGGTTCTTTACTCCCGCTGGTAATGGGTTTTCCCTTATGTAGACACACATGCCGGACCGTAACTCTGGTGGTGGCTTTCTGCTCTTCGGTACCCAAGTATTACAATAGCTTTCTTTGTTCGTCCTCTCCTCTTCATGGATTTGCATTTGGCGTGCGACAATTTCCTTTGGCGGTTTTCGCGGGGTTCTCCGGGTGCATACAGTTCGCGACCCCGTACCAATTCCGCTGGTGTTTTCCCGGTTGCGTTATTCACTCGGTTTCATAAACAAAACATGACCTCCGGAATCAATTCCGCCCATCTTGTGTTATCTGCTCCTAACCTTACGGGTAACTGAATTTTTACATCCTGGTTATGATGTTCCGTCGGGTTTGCCCTAGGGTGGTACAGTGTTCGGATTCCCATGCGGTACAATGATCCCTCCACTTTCTTCCTATAAAATGCTTACAATTGTTGGTTAGTAGGTACTTGGGATACCCCCATATTGGAAAAAATTCTGCTTGCATTATCTGTGCAACCGTGTGCAAATGCCTCGGTTCATATGGTACACAAATCAGTGGCTACAATGAGGAATCTTTTACCGCCTTTGGTGTGCGGGTATGCGTCCATGATGTCGAGTGAGACAGTTTTGAACGGCTCAGTTGGCAGCCTCGGTTGTTGTGGAGCGTTGCCGTCTGTTCTCCGCACCTTACGGATGTTGCACATTACAACTCTGCACATGCTTACGTGCGTCCCCTTGTACTCCTGGTCATTGCAAAAACTTTTGTCCATTCCAACGTATCTGTTCTGAATCCGGATGGCCAAGCTCTAAGCTATCATGTGCATATTTTAGTACAAGTTCCTGTGTTTCCTTAGGTATGTTTGTTCGCCATTTCGTGTAATTACCAGGGGGTTTTGGTTGAATTTCCCGGTTCACTACTCTCCAATGTTCCGAATACCTCATGGCACAATGTTGTCTGCCTTTCGCAGCATCTGGGGAATTTTCTTGGGCTGTGTGTACCTCCCTTAACACATCACGGGCATTTAACGAGACAAGTTCACCGGGTGGTGTGGTAACAATGTTCTGCAAAATAAAAGCTGGTGTGTCTGTTGCTTGTGTGGCATGGCAAGGTCGTAGCGCCTCTTCCTACTCAGTGTCATCCGTTACCGTTAGGTTCGGACAGGGGTTCCTGGACAGTTCATCGGCGAGTTCGTTGATTTCTCCTGCCACATGTTCTACCTTGAAGTCGAACTCCTGTAGCAGTTAAAGCCCAGCCTGTAAATTTACTCTTCCCGTTATGCATGCCTTCCAACCAAACTAAACAATAGTTATCAGTTTTCAGAATAAACTGCCTCCCTAACAAATACGGTCGGTACTTCCTCAGTGTATGTACAATTGCCAAACACTCCTGCTCGTTCACATGATATTTATGTTCCGCCTCGCCAAATTTTGCGCTGTGGCAGTTGATGATGTGTTTTTCCCCGTGTTCTTCCACCTGGTATAACACCGCTCCAATGCAGTCTTAGCTTGCATCTGTCTGAACGACAACAGGTAACTCCAGATTAAAACTGGCTAGCGGCTTACAATTTTGAAAAGCAAGTTCGATATCTTTAAAAGCTTGGTCGGCTTGAGGTGTCCGTACAAATATATGTTTCTCACATAGCAATTCAGTCAACTGTGCTGTTATTACAGAAGAATTTGGAACTAATTCCCTCAACCTATTTATCACGCCAAAGATTTTTGAACTTGTTTACATGACCTGGGTGTGGGTTTGTTTATTTCTCTTGTACATGTTGTTCCAATTCGTGCCCATTCCCTGTTACAAAGTGTCCCAAAAACTCCATCCTACTCATCCCCAACTTACACTTGTCAACCTTAGATGTGAGTTTGTTGCATTCGAGCCTCTCAAACACAAGGCTCAGGTAGTGCAGGTGTTCTTCCCAGCTGTTTGACCAAACAAGTACATTGACAAGATAGGCCATCGAAAGTCTCCTATGTAACCATCCAACACATTTACCACTAGGTTTTGAAAAGTGACAGAGGCATATGTTACGCCGAATGGCATGGCAACAAACTGAAATCTTCGCTCGTCTGGAGTGGTAAAGGTTTTTTTTATGGTCTTGTGGACGGATAGGTACTTGCCAATACCGTGATTTAAGGTCGAGTGAAGTAAACACAGTAGCTGGCCCTAGTGTTGACAAAGTGTCCTTGATGTTAATGACTTGAGGTGGCATGTTTACAATCACTTTGTTGAAAGGACGAAAGTCAACACAAAACCTCCATTCACCGTCTTTTTTAGGGGCTAGTGTAATGCCTGAATTATAGTGTCTCTGCATAGGTTCAATTACAATATCTTTGTGCATTTGACATACCTGCCGATTGATTACTTGCTGGAAGAAGATACCTGGGTCTCGTGGCTTGGAGTATACCGGGTCCTTGTGTGTCATGATGATGGTGTTGTGACATTAGTGCCAGTCACCCGCGACACTAGCGCTCGTCGCCGGACTTTTATATTGACTCTGTGGCCACATGCGTGGTGCTTGGCCAACTTCTCCCTCTGCTCCCTACTCCAACTCTTACCCTCCTTTCTCCGCCTTAGGTTGTCTACTTAAGCCTGTGAACTATCCATTCTTTCCTTCTTATGCCTTCCAACTCCAACATATGGATTTACTTAAGTGTGCTTCATTACCTATTGAGTAGAGCAATGATGCGAGAGAGAGTTAGCTGACCATTTTGGATAATTCTACCATGGTGCCATCACCAACCAGTCTACTCTTGATGATCAACCTGGGGAACGATGGTGCAGAGTTGTTAGCTGCAGTTGACGGCAATTTGCCACCATTAATCTGACAGTGTGGTGGATTGTGAGTTTGAGCCCTCAGCTAAGTTATATTTTTGGTGAGTTCCGGTTTTTTGCATGATGATGCCTGTTCAATTGACGTCCTGGTTCAGGATGTGCCTTGTGTGGCTCAAGCATGATAAATGTGATCAGTGAGTATTTACTTCAAGCTTGCACGAGTTGTCAATTTTTCGGGCATTCAGTAGATATCAGAGGGAATGCTTGGCAATTTTGCTAGTTAATTCGTGGACACGTGTTTAGTTTATGACTGGTGTGTTTAAGTTTCATGATTTGCTATTTCTCTGCTTTAATGTAATTTATAGTCTTGTTTTGTGTTGCATTAATTGCCGGAGAAATTCCAGTTTTGCTCAGAGCTGGCTATGAAAGGGCACTAGATGTCACCCAGCTCCACTGGCATTTTTTTTGGATGTAATAGATATTGAAAGTCATGATTGAGAGTTCAGTAATCAAATTCCGCCAGTCGAAGACAGCCTGTTCCAGTTTAACTTTGATGCAGACAATATACTTTTCTTGTGCTGCCACTACACAGTTTGCTTGGTAAATTGACACTGCAGTGTCATCCTCATTCCCTGTGGGATTGGAAATAAATCGATACCACATGCGTTCAGGGATGTGCAAGAACTCTAAAAATTGCGAAATGTCATTGGAACTCTAATCTCCTGTTATTTGAATGCAGAATAATATGTTTGTTAAGAGATGAGACACCTAGTGACGTGTCACAAACTATTGATTCAGAAGGCTGCAAATATAGTTGTTGAAATTATGCATAGTCGGTCAATGTGAATATGAACTGTACGGTAATGTGGGCCTTGGAATGTTGAATTTTATGGGATGGTTTGAATCCCTGTGTTTAGTGGGAAGATATTTTATGCACATGTGCACAACTTTCAAAATATACTCTTAAAGATTTATATGATTATTTATTGAATAGTATATTAGTGCTGACGATGCACATGGTATTGTGCATAAAGTTGAACGTGAGTTTTATGCACTGGAGCACCTCCTTTTATAGTGTATGTTTTATTAGTTGACTAATTGTAGAGTCACACATTGTGAGGAGTGGCCTAAACTATGATTGATTCAGAGTGCGTAATATTGCTGATGCCTAGGGTTTGTTTTTGAAAACATTGGTCTAGTATTCACACTTTTGTCTATGAATTATTATCATTTGTGGTTGGCAACGCAAAGATATTATGTAATAAGGCAAAAGATATCCTAGAGGTACAAAGTCTCTTTATGAGTGTCATTCATCTGAAGACAGTAATGCACGGTAAAATTTTGATATGGTTCAGTACCCAAGAATCTATATAAAAGTGTAACTTTTTAATTAATTTTATTGTATCCAAAATAGTGAGAGTATATTGTGTATTTTTAATGTCTGTGCCGGTTAAAGGTTAATGAAATGAAGTACCTGAAAATGAACATTAAATGAATTCTAGTCTTGATATCATTGAATGATTGAACTGTTTCTACTTTTGCAAATGCAGTTGTTAAACGGTTTTGAATATTTGGAAGTGCATTGTGTTTACGAATATTATGATGGTATATGAACACTGCAAGATGGAAAAAACAAACAAATTGTCTGTTATCCTGATGTATGTGTTTTAATTGAATATTCTTGTCTTGTAGTCCTTGGTACAGCACAGCGTGCTTGGTGACGTCAGTGCGCTGCAGTTTCCCATCAGTGTGGGACACACTGGCATACTGGTCCAGCAGATGTTGCAGACTTTGTTGATGTTCGGGCACCTTGTGCTCTAACTTGGTGAGTAGCATGGCAGCTGTTGTCGCCGGCGGCGTTGCTCTTACTGCATACAGCATCCACCATCCACGTGAAGATGATCGAGATGTGGCTCAATCATTGTGTGGTTGTCAATCACCAATGGTAATTCCAAAATCATTTCCTCACACAGGTCCGGCATAATGCAGATATTGCACTTTGTACGGAGTTCACGTATTCCCACTGTCACGTGCATTACGCTTCTTGCATCACACTGTTGATTGGCGGTGGCGAACTGTAGGCGACGTGGTGGCACACAAGTAGTTATTGCCTGTATTAACCCCTCACGTACAAAATTGTGGCCTGCGGCAGTGTCTATCACTGCAATTACATTCTTTCCCTCAAGTTCGGCATTGATCCTTAACGCACATACAGTACTGTCACTGACCTGGAACACTTTGGTACCTTCATTAGGCGTATTCCTATGACCTATCATTGAGATTGGTGCAGGTGCTGTTTTGCCAACCTCCCTACTCAGTTTCCCGACCGATTACCCTGTTGATAATTTTCCCGGTTGTTGTGATGAAAGTTCCTCTGTCCATGGTTTGATCTCAGTGGCGTAAACGGCGGTGGTGATCGCATAACGTCTGGCATCATGGTGGGTGCTGGTGTGCGGTAATTCTGTCTTGGGGATTTGTATTCCTGTCCCGTGCGTACATCTTGCTCATAGAGGCACACCTCCTGCGTAAATTGCTCTACAATCACCTGTGTTGCCCGTCGCAAGTATGGCCTACTGTGCAGTGTTGACAGGGCTACAATTATCTCCAACACTCCATGGGTAGGTTGACCTGTGTCAAGGCATTTGTACAGACCTAGTTTGTGCTGGATGAACTCTTCAATCCCTTCGGGTTTGTGTTGCTGCTCATGGTACAATTGTGTTTGGGCTTGGATGGCGTCTTCATCCGTATCGAACCTGCCCAATAACAGGTCACAAAACTCTTCCTACGTCACTCGATTGTCTCTTACTAAGTTCCACCATGTGACGGCTGTTCCTCTCAGTCGGTTGCAGTGACCTTCGTCCAATCTTCTCTATGCACGTGGTGTCTGTTCAGTTTTCCTCACAAACTGCGAGAAAAGTACCTGGGTCTTCTGAGTCATAACCTGCTAAAAACGGCAACAGTACATTACGGTACGGCCTTGTTAAGTCCTGAGGTATTTATGTAATGACTACTGGTGGTGGTGTAGGCTTTACCTCTGGTGTTGTCGGTGGCGTGATCTCTGCACAGTTCGTCTTACTGCACTCGTCACAGTTTATAGCACCATTGCTGAAGGTTACATATTCATAAGGCCCTATGCTTCATACATGTGAGTCCCGTTTGCACTGCTGGCACTGTGCCCACTTTGTCCCTGCCCTATCACATCCAGTGTGTGCGCATAGGCGTGGTTCTGATGGTGTTGACATGGTATTGGACATGCATTGGCATAGCAGTTGGTCCCATAGGTTTTCACTAAACAAGTTGACATCACTTACCCTTCCACAATACACGCATCATTCGATCGACATGTCCAGGTAATTCGCGTTCACGTTCGCAGGTGTCGCGGTTGCCGGCCCTGTTTTGAGGCCTTCTCACGGATGATCAGATGTGATGTCCGCCATTTTAATGTGGTTGATGCAGATGAGGCAATGTGGATGAACACACTGGCCCCACTCGGGAACGCCAATTGACGCCGTCGGGTGAGACACGAGACGAACGGTGACACAATAAACTTATGGTAGGTGGGCGCCAGCTGTGTATACCAGTCACCACACTGTGAGACTCAAGGTTCTTAGGGATGCTGTGGGTTCTGTGTGTCTGCTCACCCGAGCGAACTTACAAAACACCTTGCATTACTAAACATTTTAACACTGAAAAAGGCTGTCACTACAAGGAAATACTTTATGCTCTGTTAGACTTGCTTTTATTTTGCCACTCATACAAAATTGTGCTAGAATGAATTTTATGGTTGAATACTCAGACGCGACTAGCTAACTCTGTCGGATGCTACTCCAGCCTGCAATTAATCTAATGCACTCCTAGATGGATGACTTCGGGATGTTAAAAACACAGTCTCCTCAAGGAAAGAGGTCTACAGCTGCTAGGATGGACTCTTCGTGAAATCGGGAAAATGAACTGGTGGATATACAAACAAAGGATACACCCTTTTTCTTCAAGTAATTTAAGGGCGCAGCTATTTCCGAATAACAGTCTATGAAACGCGAGTAGTAACCCATGATTCCTAAGAACTTTTGAACTCCCTAAACCAATTTAGGTTGCGGGAAATCCAAAATAGGGGCTACTCGGTCCAGATCTATAATCAAATCACCCTTGCATAATACATAACCAAGGAATTTAACCTTGTCAGCACCTCGGATGACCTTATCTGGATTGACGGTAAGACCAATGTCATGCATCCTCATCAAAACTTGGAGCAGATGTTCCAAATGCAGTTCCATACTATCACTATATACAATAATGTCGTCGATATAGTTAAATACAAATTGGTATTTGAAATCTGAGAGGACATTGTGATAATGCTTGGCTCCAAAAATTGGGCTCCATAGGAATCCTCGTACATTGATTAAAACTATTATTAAGGTCAAGGACTGAAAACACTCAAGCCTTCCCTAGTTGTTGCAGAGCACAATCAACTGTAGGCAATGGAAAGGGCTCTTTATGTATCTTTTTGTTCAACGAATGATTTACAACTAGGCAGTATTTATCACTGTCTCACTTACGCACAAGGAAGGCTGGCGAGCAGTAATCATATGTTGAAGGAACAATTACTCACATTTCTAATAATTTGTTAATGATTTCGTGAAGGGCCTGAAGTTTAGGTGGAGGGCACTTAAAGTGCCGACCACGCACAGGAATGTCGTCGGTCAGGAAAAACCGGTACGGCAAGACATCATACTTGCCTATCCTAGGGGTGATAACATCAGAAAATTACTGCCTTAAATTCTGAAGTTTGACAAAGTCAACGTTCTGTTCTTCAATGGTCATGGCACAATTTTGCTTCGCTGGGCTATTGTCCGTATGCAATCCCACATATATATTGGGAGCAAACCCAAATGAAAGATAACACTAGTGAAAAAAATTAACTGTTGCCATGGTTCTACCCAAAAATTCTAAACCAAGAATTAAATCATGCGAGAGGGAAGTAAATACCCAGAACACGAACGTCCAGACAAACCTGCCTATCGTAGAAGGTAAATTAACTAACATATCTGATCTGACAATATCGCCGTTGGCGATACACAAAGCCTTCTCAGGCATAACAATAATGCAACGATAACAATTTAGCCTCAAGCAGGGAGTCTAAAAAACTGTGACTCATGACAGAATAAGTGGCCCCGGTGTCACTGAGCACGGGAAAATTCTGCCCGCTGCAGGTGACCATAACTAAGCATTTGCTGAGTTGATATAGTTTTTTTTTTTTACAAATCCCCGGACCGGAAGGACCACATCTCGCTACAGTCATGCCTCGTTTTTTTAATCTTTCCACAAAAACGTCTTATGTGGCCTAAGCCGCAGCGAAAGCACTTCCGCTCTGCCAGAGCACATTTGTCCATCCTACACTCAGCTGACCTTTTTGCCCAAGTGCGGAACAGTTCGCACAATGTTCAGTTGAACCACGTTGTTCCCTATCCGTAGTAGGTTGTAGCGACGAAGCATGCTCACAACTATTCTGCGGTGCTCTTTGAGAATATTTCTAAGGTAATTATGTGAGGCCGCAATCCTGCCATCAATTTCAGTTGCTAAATAACTCAATTCAAGAAAAGTCTGGGGTGGATACATCTTCATACATTGGGATGACATATGGTGCACAATTTTCCACAATATTATTGATCAAGTCAGCATCACTTAGATTTAACAGGAGACTCTGAGCGCATAGCTTGTTGAAACTGTTGCCTAGATGGTGCTCCTGTGTAAAGGAGGGCATGGGGAGGGTATAGGAAGGAGGCGATGCAGGCTCGGACTTATGGAGCCACGCCATTCTCGTGGAAAAACTGTACGTTGTTGCCAAGTCATCAACACCTGCAGAGAACAGAGTATGTCCAACCACCCAGCTGTGCGTTGAACACTCGCAGAGCAGCGCATTATCACAAAGAACTGACGCAACCAACCACTCAACTTGCTTGTCCGTGAAAACTATTTGAAAAATATTCATTGAACTTTCACCACTAGCCCTACACATAATGAGGCTTCGTATAGAATTGTCAATATTCATGCACATTCATTATTTGATGTGTAAAAAGAAACAGTAATATAATAAATTTTTCTACTAAAAAAAACTGATTTAACATGGTCCAATAAAAAAATATGCTAAATCGTGGGTATTGGTCAAAATCTAATATTCTGTAAACAAAACGTTTCTAGATTCAATACTTTTCACGAGGCAGCATTAAATTATTTAGGTATTGTGCTGCTTTGTATCTACGCAGGCTGATATTACAAAAAAATGTGTACATATTTGCAAACATACATATCATAGCCTTTGTGTTTAACTCCTAGAGCATATTTATGAAAATTGTTTACTTGGCGAATTTTTTGATTATCGTAATATTAATTCAGGAACCCAGTTTAAAGGTTTAAACGTAGTTGTGTTTATTTGTTTTTGATCGTATCTAACATTCCGTCGAATCAATTGCAACAAAATGCACCTAGCATCAACACATGTATAGGCCAACTACATATTATATCCTATAGTATACCATATTATCAGTAATGAAGTTTACTTATGTTCGTTTGAATAATTATATCAATAAACATACTTTCTTTGGTTACCGCAACACAGCGTCACTAAGATGTTAGGTTACTATGCCAGACGTATTTTTAAAGTGAAAAGTAAAACAATAAATAAAGTTGACCTAAACAATAAAGGAAAATGTTACATTCACACTGATTTACAATATGAATGGTCACACAAAAATGTGATTTGTGGTTTTGGTAGTTAATCAACAGAAAGTAATGTGTTTCTACTGTTTTCTTGCTGCCAAATTGCTCTTCTGTCTGCATATCTCTATCTCTTCGTGCCAGATGTGTCTCCAACATTTTACTACGAAAGTCCACATGTCTGCATGGACATGTTCGCGAGCCACGAAATATGCATGTTACTTTGAATGCATATTTGTAATAAGCTACTGTACATCCTCTGGAGCAGAGAAGCATGTAATATATAACAGGAAACATTCAGTGCTACTGCAAATAGTGCATTGTCTTGGGACGAATTTTGTCAATATTGTATCGGGTAATCACCACACCCAACTGACGTAAGCAGAAACCGCACCAAGGTGACGTAAGCTTGAGTTTCAAAAACAGACAGCAGGCAGTGAATCCATGACACGTGGAAGACAACAACAAAGAAACTAGTTAATGTTGATTAACGAAGTGAGTGAGTATGTAAATTAAAACAGATAAACCAGTAAACTGTTTTCTAACATGCATTCTAGTCAAATTTGATTTTCTATTGATGTTTACTTTGCGTCTACATTGCAGTACCATTTGCCACTGTATAGTAACTGCCGTGGTAGGCACGTGAAGTCACCCAAAACAAAATTCCAAAATTGACAAAGAGCAATATTTAGTCAGATTAATACAATTGCTTTATAAAAACACAGAAATTCAATATCAAAGTGATTTAAGGCAGCACTCACATGGTACACAGAACTACTCCCCTTTAAACATGTTCAGCACTGAATGTGGTTACACTGGCCCCGATCTTGTTCCGATCGCAGTCATTTCTTGTTCAAAGTAAACAGGTTGTGTAAGCAACTTTTCTTCTGTATTGTGCTGTAATTGGCTGCTATGAAATAATAGGCAGTATAATTAAAATTGATGAAATTGGTGGGAATTTATTCATTCATTTAAATAAATAATATGCAAGCCAAAAACAGTATTCTCTATACTGTTACAGTAAAAATAAGACAAGTTGTGTTAAAATTAATAAAATACTCAACACTAATAGTAGTGGAAGCGATCATAAATAAATATGGGAGAGTGTTTTCAGTGTTAGGATTTCCCTCTGTTTGCATTCAGTTATTGAGGTGTAACCACTGAAACTAGATCTGCTTGCAAACATGTTCACCATGGCTGCCGTTTTAATTTTCAATAAATGTGTTTAGACCACTCGTGTGAACGCAATCATAACCATTTACAGTAAATAACTATAAACACATTTTAAATATACAAATGTCGTTGAAATGCTATAGTAGCAAAAAAAAAATATATGTAACCCGTTTAATAGTTATGTAATTTAAAAAACAAATGTGAACAAATAAATAACAGTGAACACCATATATGCAGTATATTTGGTACAGAAAGTCAGACGTTGCAAACACATGTCTCTTTCAAGCGGAATAAGCGCATAATACATGAACAGTTTAAACGGCATATAGTGTGAATCAAACATGGAATTTGTTTAAAAAACAAAAGAATGGAAGAGTATAACTGTCAGAAGTGAAATAGGCATTAGTTTTAATACATTTAAATACTACACTAAAGCTATTGAACTTCAGCCAGTGGTAGCATATGCCTAAAAAATCGTTTAGGAGCAAATATCTCTAGTAATTACAGTTAACTGATGCAAGTGCACACACCCAAACACTATTGTTATAATGGCAATTATGTTACACCATGCAATCTCACAAATTACGGAAGTAGGACGTCAAAATATACAGAAACAACTAAGTGAAATCATGTTTCCTTATGATGCACACTCCATATGTGGAACGCATAACGTTTCTTGTTATTTTTTAAGAATAACTGATTTCCGTGCTGCAGTTATAAATGCAGATTCTCGAATTGTATGTCGCACTGGGAAAATAGGGTCCACGATTTCCGGCAACATGCAATGCATATAAAATTGTTCACATTTCGGAGTCATTTCCTGCCTCCAAAATGTTTCATCCGCTGATATTTTTCTGTATGAAGACTTTCCTGTTTGTCTATCATTACCACAAAATAGCAGAATTAGTGCCCAGTTATGTTCCATGCTCCTTGCACTTGATAAAAGTAGTAGTGCGTCGTCTTACGTTTTAAGATATTGTCGGACATCCTCTCCAAAAAGAAGTTCTTTTTTTTTGTCTAGTGGTCTCCATTAGGCCCAGTGGCTTAGCAGAAGGAACGAATTTCGCCCTAGCCCCCAGATAACAGCATTCCAAATCCACAAATATGCCATACCTGTCGACATTCAATCATGTTTCCGTCTCAAAGCAATTAATAGCAATATATTCATTATAGATGCCATACTACATAACAGGTGTTAAAATATTAGGTTTGTACAGAAGTTGCTTAACCAAATTACAAGGCATGGAATCTTTCGCCGGCAAACCACTCCAAAATTACTTGCTGTTGAACGACCTTGTCTTTTATTACGCCATACGTCACTTTCTCTTTGTGCAACCGTTTGCACTGCAATTCTGTCCCATTTTTCTACAGTAACTTGCAGTAATGCAGCAAAATAAGCTTGCATTTTTTGCTGTAGGGACTGAGACCCACGACCACCAAATTGTAAGCCAGTGATCTCAACCACCTTGATCCCATGACCTTGAAAACAAAAGCATGGGAAAAATACATGTCAGCAAGCATATGGCATAACAGACTACTACCGCCATATTGGATGTAGGTATCCATGACGCCGAGCCCCTAACCTTGAACAACTTCGGAACCAAAACTCGAGATGATGTTTATGAAAGTCAACAAGCATTTTTTTGTGTTACTGACTACTACTGTCATATTGGATGCAGGTGACCTTGATTTCATGACTTTGAAATGTAAAACTCAGCAAGCATATTACATTACTGACTGCTACCACAATATTCGGTGCAGGTGACTTTGACCCCTTGAACTTGAATAACCTTGAAAACAAAACTCAAGAAAAATGCATACAAGTCAACAAGCATACTAGGTTACGGACTACTACCACCATATTTAATGCAGGTGAACTTGACCACATGACTTAGAATGACCTTGAAGATAATTTGGGAAAAATTTCCTGAAAATGACAACAAATTCCCGAAAAACCTTTGATATGTGACTCAATACCCAATGACTCATTTATGACCCTTTATGACCCATTACACTAATGACACCTATTGTGGTGCGAGTATGTGGGTGACAAGTTACAATAAATTCCCCCTATTTTAAAGTAAAACTATACAGTCCTACCTCCAAAGGCTGAAAGATAAATATTTAATTTAATTACCTTGCTCTAAGAAGTATATACTTACGTCCCTCTCTATATTACATCGCTCCCTGGGTAAATTTTTTTTGAATTTTGCAATAAAAGTGCCTAGAGCTACAGCTGGCTCCTACCACGCTTCACCATTGGTTGATGCATAACTTAAGACTTTGTACTGAGCAATGCAGCACCACGGCAGGCCCCTACCATGCTTACTGCACTCATTTCATCTCTAAGATTAACTGTCTCATATCAATCACTTGTTGAATATGAAAATTATCTTCAATTTATATTATACATAATAATGTATACGTATATAAATATGTAAATATAATGATTTTTAAAATTATTTTATACATATTATGTGTACTTTTAGGTTGATATAAATATGTACATGTAAATATGGGAATATTAAATTAACTTAATTGTATTTTATACATAATTATGTATAGGTATGTAAATATAAAACTAATTTAAATTTCAATATTTAGATATTAATATGCCTGCAAGCATACTTTAATAACATATTGTTATGCAAGTATAAGCGTGGTTTTCTTCTGGGGCTAATGAGTGTGTGGGTTTTCTAAGATTGCTCTCATATTAATTTTATTATGGGGAATTAATTTTAACTTGTGACCCACATGCTCACACCACCATTATCACCACAATTGCAATCAGAGCCACAATTGCAATCAGCACCACATGCACCACACTAAGTACTACATGCACTACAATCAGCACCACAGACCACAATTAGTTACACATGCAACACAATCAGCTGCACATGCACCACAATCAGCACCACACACACACATCACAATCAGCACCATACACATAGCAATCAGCACCGTACACACCACAATCAGGAGTCATTTAGGGTTGATTTGGGGTAATATCAGGGTCATTAGGAGTCAATGGGTCAATGCGTCAGTTTTGTGAGGGGTCGGTCTGACAACAGGAGTCAGTTTCTGCTTTAAGTGTGACCATGATTTATAGGTGAGCGAAGAACTTGTCTGTGAGAAACTGTTGAAGATATAACTGCATTGTAATGTGATCAAGGACCTAGTATCTAAAGCCTGCCTACCTGCCTGAATGTGGTGTCTCGGTTTTTAGGAATAGTTTTAGGAATGAGGAATGTTTTTGATAAATAAAAAGGCGAAAATCTGGAAGCATCACTGAGGGGAATCGAATCTGTCTCTTCGTATTGGGGCGAAGAGTCTGAGTAAAGAATAGACTGTTGTTGAGATGAACCTTGTGCGCAAACAAAATTGTACAAACGAAAGGATACAGTGTGCATACTCGTGATGGGAAATGGGAGCTCTAGCCGCCACGTTGCTGCGATTCCTCTATTTTGCGTCATCGTGGAAGATGTCATCGTTGCAAAATGGGTCTGGGGTGCTGTTTATAATGGGAGTAACATAAAAATGATGAGCCCAAACCTTCATAATTTCGCAGATTGCAGTAGGCCTTCTGGCCTGAAATATAACTCCTGCAGCCTGCTACTTTTTAAATTTTGCATGGGAAATAAACCTCATATGTGTAAACATGAATATTTAAATATAGAGCGCAAGTATGCTAGAAAGAATCAGAAATCTATATGTGTGTGATAGAGGTGCACAATATTTTTGTCGCAAAATTAAAACACTGATAAAATGGGTGATTTATTTTTCGTTTCTGACCTTTCTAATTTTATCGTTCTTATGGGTATGTGATACACTGCCATGTATGAGCTGAAACATTGTCAATGCAGGTTCATAATGAATTAGGGTCTATTTTAGAATCTGTATTATATTAGGGGACTAGACTTTAATTTCTTTTAGTGGTCAGGTCCTTGGTGTGTAAACATTGAAATTTCCTATTAAACACTAAGATTTATTTTCATCTCGGAATATCAAATCAATTCGAAGATATTAATTTGCAAACACTGTTCGGGGCATGACGTGTATTATCTTAAGTTCGTTACTGGGCATTTTTTCCTACTTCTGTAATGGGTGGCCTGTTTTCTCTTACCTTAATTTGGTTTTGTGTGTGTGTGTTTGACATATGAGTAAGTGGAGAATGTACCAATTTTTTTTATATCTTAGTTTCGTGGTAGCAGAAAGTATGTTTGGTTTCACCAGAATTAATAAATAATTTTAAATTTAATTTTTACACAAAAAAATTAACATAGGTGCCACAATTTATTTACAAAAAATTTGTACATCAAATTAATTTTCCAGCTTTCGAAAGGGATTTGCATAACTCTAAAACTTTGTGGTCTTCGTAATGCACTGGCTGCAATCTACTATAATTTTTTTGCACTTGTGAAGTCTTTCATAATATATCTTGACAATGTTAAAGGGTGGTGAATGGGAGCTGTATGTGTCTGTCTTTTTCTGGAATTCGTATTGTGGTATAAATCTGCATGGTGAACTAGCATCTTGGGAATAAAAATGTTTTTAGTTTGCAGAATTCATAAATGGTAAATACTATTGTCAACTGCTGGATTAGGGGGCGCACATATACATACACATGTTCACATGTTACTTTTTATTCGGCTTAAGTCGTGTAGCAGTGTTGTGCGGCTCTGGAGGGGTGGGTGGGAGTGTTTTACCACGGATCAGATATATCTTTTAATGGAGCGAGTGAATGCAAATGTACGAAAATAAAGAAATTTTGTTTGCTGAATGTAATCATTTTTTTTATTGTTTTGTACTTGTAACATGTCTAACTTTGTGCTAGGCTGTCCTCATTTTTCTATAACATTTTTTCCCCATAAAACTTACTATACGTACTTAATTTGCATGTAAAATATTTTTTTTAATGTTGACACTGGAAGCTAGAAATTTCATTATACGTGGAGTAACCATATGGATATTTTTTCCTACAGACTAAATTTCGTATGTACTGATTTTAAACTTGGAAGGGACTTTTTTTTTTCGTAGTAGGTACTACATTTTCTCAGCATTGGCTCAGAAATGTTTTTATTTTTTTTGGGCTACATACTTCTATACCTATGCAGAGCGTGCATAGGAATAGGAATAGGATGAGGATGAAGAGGCGGAAGAGGAGGCAGAGATGGACCATTTATGCAATTTATTTGTGTACCTGTGTGGAGAAGTTTCTTCTGTGTGTTAATATATTTCAGCATTGGTGGAATGTATTCTTCTGTATCTGTGCGGAGTTTTTTCTGTAATTATTAATATTTTAATGTCATTGGTCCAGAAAATTTGTCAAATTTTTGGGCTATGTACTTCTGTACCTGTGCGGAGCATGTGAAGATGGAGGTGGAGCATGTGGAGTGTGTCGAGCGTATGGGGTGTTTTTCTTTTCGGTATTTATTAGTATTTTTGCTTGTTACGGGCTTCGAATGATATATTTTTCATCAACGTCTGTATGGTTCTGTACCTGTGTGAACATTTCTTTATTTATTTATTAACATTTGTCTTTGCTGGTCCTGTCGTCGCTGGTGGGCTGTATACTTCTGCATCTTCCGACATTTTTTCTTTATTTGTTCGTCATTCGTCATTGGCCCTGCAATTTGTTCATCGTTGGTGGGGTGTATACTTCTGAATAGTTTCCATTGTTGGTTCTACATTCTTGTGACAGCAGGGTGTGTATTTATGTTAATTTTTTTCATCATTGGTTTAGTTATTGTCTTAATATTTTAGATCGTTGGTGTGCTGCATGCTTCTGTACCTGCGCGGAGAATTTTTTTTCTGCATATTAATATTTTTCAGCATTGGTCCCAAGATTTAGTTTGTTTTTTTTTCCTTGTTAAGGGCTGAGGGCGATACATTTTCCATTGTCATCTGTATAGTTCTGTGCCTGTGTGAGTATTTCTTTCTGTATTTATTATTTTTGTCATTGTAGGTCCTATCATCAGTCCACCGTTTGTCCTGAATTTTTTTCTCATCCATGGTAGGCTGTATACTTCTGCATCTTACCACTGAATAAACTTATCTAGGATATCTTACTTTTTTCCCATGTTTTATAATGTATATTACTTATACTTTTTGGGGAATATCTACATTTTTTTTTAATTCGGCAACCATACTTTTACCATGTTTGTTAAAACGGACAAATTTGAGCACATATTTTTATAGGGAGTGCATTAGCATGAGGCGATTTAATTCAAAGAGGAGGATACATACAAAGGGCATGGTTAGGGTGGACACTGTTTTGCCTTTTTTCTATCGGTATAGTAGTAACATGTATAATTTTTTCCTGTCAGTATTGAACAGGTATTATATGCCTGTTTGTCCTCCCAGTATTGCACCGTGTCTAATTTTTCATAAATGAGTATAGTAATGATGATATTATTTTCGCCGTACTGTATAATATTTCTCGTCCATTTGTCTTCCCAGTATTGTACTGTGTCTAAATTTTTTCTTATTGGTATTGTTTCATGTGACGAAACGCTAGCGGGGCGTATCTAAGTTTGTAAGGGATGGAGCTATTAATAGTAAAAAAATAAAAGGAAATAAATATAATTTCTAATTTATTCACTCTGATACTATGTACAACATCAATTAGCTGTCTTCACTTTTACTCTTTCTAATTAACAGTGAGCACAATATTTAATGCTTATTTCAACTTTAATTGATGCCCTTCTGAATGTCTCTCATGATTACAGGTAATCAACTCATATCCTCTACTAGCATGTGTTCAGTCTGTTTCCATAAGTTATAAGGTCTTTCACTCACGCACTTAATCCAATAGTCTCGCCTGCCAGCCGCACACTCTACCGCTCGATATACACTGTTGCAGACTCCCCTTCTGCTGTTCCACTGGTTCTCCCGTCGCTCGTTCTTCTATTGCTCAGCCATTCATCAGCTCCAACTCAAAAACTATAGGCTCGAACGGCCTTTCACACTTAAATAGTATCTGTCCTGACCATCTCGAAGGTTTCATCACACCCCGAGCATCTAGAGCATTCTTCAGATATCAGCCGAAAAACAATACTGCCAGGGTAAGCCGCATGTGTGAAAAAGAGATTTAAAATGTGACACGCTTTGAATTAACTGATATGCAGAAACTGCTCGGTCGCCTGCCTGGGAACAGTGTGTTCTTTGTTTGTCCCATCGGTATAGTAGCATATGTTTTGTTTCGCCTGTAGCCTATAATTTATTTCATACTTGTTGCACCATATTTTTCTTACCAGTACTGTACCTTGTATAAGTTTCTCTCATTGTTACTGTACAATTTTGCATAAGTTTTCTACACTCAACTCGAATCAGTGTAAAACCACCGATTCACAGTGTAAATGGCTCCACTTACAATCAAATCAGTGAAGTTTTTCACATCACTAATTCAATTAACGTAATTTTTCCACTCAAATAAAGTGTTTTTTTTTTCCCGCTGATTCTAAGTGGAGCAATTTTCACTGCGAATCAGTGGTTTTCCACTGATTCGAATTTAGAGTGTACCATGTTAATCTTGTATGTCTCCAACAGAATAATTTTTTTGGCTAGTGTGTTGTGTGTGAACCAGGGCTCGAGCATGGTCCTTACTTATTCTCAACTTGGGCGAAGGTTCCTCGACGTATTGTATGGCAAATGAATATGCCGTCACTGTCTGTTGGGATTCTAGACATTAAGTGAGAAATATTCAAGCCTTGATAGCTGTCTCTGGAACAAAGTTATCTCTCCGGTGGCACGTACATCAGGTGGCTGGCCACTGCGGTTCGCACGTGTGCTTCCGGTCAGGTGTTCTGCGAAAAATGCAGATGTTGCGAATACCTCCCGTCCTCCAAGTCTATAGAGACGACAATTACGGCCGCATGCTTTGAGGTGCACATACTTCCTTCGTTTTATAAATTGAATTACATTTGTATGTATAATATATATGTTTGTGGTGTCTAGAGTCTCTCTTTTACTTTACACTGTATCTCCACTAACTTAACCGACAGTGTTTTATTAACATCAACATAAAACTTTTTAAAATACTTTTTTAAATCCAAGAGAGTTTTTAAAACATCGATTAAACACTCTTTTTACTACCAACAGTGCGGCCCTGCTTAATATAATTCTATCCACTGAGCCACTGAAGCCCCACTTGAGAGTGATCTAGCCACTGAGCCACTGCGGCCCCACTTCATATATTTCTGTCCACTAAGCCACTGCGGCCCCACTTGGAATCGCTCTAGCCACTGAGCCTTCTGTGGCTCCTATAGTTTTGGTAGAGCATGTTTAGAAAGCAGCCAATTAGCTCATTTTTCTCCAATTTGATTTACAAAATTTTTTGAACCTCTCAAGTACTTTTTTTTTAAATTCAACCAAGCCTATGACCATTTGGAATAATGTAGCTTTCTAACAATGAAATAGTTATAACAATCAGCCCTGCAGTTGTGGTAGAGGCTGCTTAGAAAGCGGCCACGTAACTAATTTTTTCCCCCAAATTTTGGAATTTCTCAATGATTATTTTTAAAATTGAACATAGCCTATTTCCATAGGGAAGAATGTAACTCTCTAACAGTGTAAAAATTATAAGAATAAGATTAGTAGTTCCAGAGATTACCTTTATCAAACAAACTTTACCCTCTATATATAATAGTATATATGGACGAAAAAAAAAAACGCTTACCAAGATTGCTTACCAAGATGGTTCTCGCCTACCAAGATGGTGGAATGGGTATGCATGAGGAGCGATCTCCAGAAAGTTAAGTTTTCTAAAATAATTTTAAATTTATTTTTTAAAATAATTTATAACAATTTTAATGATAAATTTTAACAAACCTCACAAAAAATGAGCTTACCAATATGACGTCGAACGCGCCTACCAACATGGCGGATAAGTAATCTATGATCGAATGGGGAATGAAAAAATCAAGATGGTGGACTGTGTATATGTGAGGGGAGTGGGGGCAAGGGAGTCGGTCGTCTGATGGGAGTCGATCTAAAGTTAGTAATTGATGGAATGAACATGATGTGGAGGGGATGGGGCGCATTCGGCTAAACCCCCCCCCCCCTTCTCCAGAATATGAAGTTTTTTTTAACTTTTTAACTACTTGGTCGAGACGCTTACCGATATGGAAGCCATGGAGAAACGTTTTTTATAATGGTTTTTAAATAAGTTTTTTGGCAATTTTTAACATAAATTTTTAATAACAAATATTTTTATAATCTTTACAAATATTTTTGGAATTTTTAAATGAAATACATAATTAAAAATTTTTAAAATGATTTTAAATAATTTTTTAACAATTTCTTTCTTTATATAAATTTTATTTTTTAAAAATAATTTTGGAAATTTTTTTTCGAAATATTTTGGGTTTTTGGGGTTATAGGTCACCGGGGTCAAGGTCAAGGGTCCTGCCGAATCCGATCCCCTCATGAGTCAATCACCATTCCCCTACTACTCGTTTGATATAGAACTGTTTCCACTTTTTTGGCTAAGGGCATCTGTGCTTGGCTGTGGGGTTTACGAATTGAGGACAATCTCGCGCATATATCTGGTATTATTTTTATGCATACTATTATATAATTTGTTTGACATTAGTCAAACAAAGATTAACTGGTAAACTACATTGACTATGGAAACCTAAATCAGTGAACAAAAGTTGTAGTGTGTACGTCACAGTGTCTTACCTCGCCAGTTGTCCTCGACAGACTGTCCAGGTACAAGCGTCGCACGGACCTACCATGGCCGCCCACGGGGTTCCCATAAGTGGAAGTGCTATGCACGCCAAGTGAAATATTTTATATTGAAAATAAAATGGCACAAATTAAATTAAATATTGTTTTACATTTCTATAATTTTCTGATTAATTTCAATATTATTTAAGTGTCTCTCTGTGATGGCATTCATGCCAGAATATATGGTGTTCTTAATCTTGGTGCAGCGCGCACTTTGAATTTTTATAACCAAACATTTAAAATTAATACAATCATTTTAAAACATTTTAAGACATATTAAACAATGTAAAGACAATATAACAAATTTTACATTGAAAATAACATTTATAGGAAAGTTCAGAATTATCTGCCTTTTTGTGGGCGTGCAGAACACGTGACATGTGAGCACCGTCATGGGCTCAGGTGCCACCCGTTGGTTGTTAGCTGCCATCAACAATATTCCAGATTTAAAATTGCTTTGATAATTCTGTATTAAAATATCTTATGTGCCACTTAAATTACAAATATTAATATTTTGTCTCGCAGGCATAGCACTTCTGTGTACGTGTTCCCATAGGCAGCCATGGTATGTTTGTGCGACTCCTGCCTCTGTACGGTCGTTCTAGGAGAGCTGGCGAGGTAAGGCATTGTCACGTACGCACTTCATATTTTTGCACTTAGCTATATTTTCATAGTTTTCATGTAGTATACCGGTCAACCTTTGCTTTGCATATGTTTTGCCAGACACCACCAGTATTATGCTTCCACTTAATTCATTCATTTGGAGCCCTTGTGGCTTTTTGAATCTTAAACGTGATGAGTGGAGAGAATGTCGGAGAAGCCACGCAGCCCGCACAATTTGTGAATCAGGCACAATCCGCCCATGTCAAGGGCTTTTTCTTGTAACTTCTCCTTAATTGCGACTAGCAATAATTTGTAATAGCATATTTAATGGTTTTTGTCATATTTAATTGTTTTACGGTCATATCACTCATTGACACGTGGTTAGCAGCAGCCAAGTCCGTATCTGCACCATCACTGCACTTAGATTGTTATTACTTGTAATATCATGTGCGCCATCATTTTTCTCAGTGTTATATGCATTGTTGTATTCAGGGTTCTTGTATTTTCTCATGTTTATTGCTTTTGTGTATGACCACGTGGTCACATCATAAGTTTGGATTTTCCCACCATCAGGCATGCTAGGAGCTTTTGTATGCTCGTATTGCACAGAAAATAATTTTGCTAATGCCATTATCAATTTTTTTGATAGGTTTTTTTTAATTTCAAGAGAAATAATGTATTTAAATTTGCACACGTGATCTGCTAAGAACTTTATCCAGCGACATCCGAGACATCGAAGAATCTTTTCATGCATCCGCGTGTTTATTTGCCTATTTAATGTTGTGCCCCATGTTTACCCAATTATATTTTGTAATTTTTTATGGAGGTATTATTTTCCGTCCTAACCTGACATGTGTATTGACCATCACCACACATCATGTGGTTCGGGGATGCGTCCCAATGAGTAGGAGTTAGTGACGAGAGTAAACGCACGTAGTAATTTCATTTTTCATTCCCCGTGTCCTGTCTCCAGGAAAAAAATGTAGTTCACCCTAACGGCTGTTGACCCCTTCCCTCGTGAAGACTGTGTCCTCGTAATTCATGGAGACGTCATCCAGCTAGCAGGGTGGCCACTGTATTGAAAATATAAAATTCCAGGGTTTTTCCAGGTTATCCTAAGGATTTTCCAGATTTTTCAAACACACTTAAAAAACTTGTTTTGTACAGTGTCCCATATTTTAAAATGCAGTATATATAGAAATATGTACAAGTACGTATTAAAAAGACAATATCAATTAAATATAACCTCCCTAGACAAAAAATAATCATACATTCAGGAAATTACTACTTGTAAAATTATTTTCTTGAAAAAAAGCAATAAATGCAATTTATAAGCCCAATTAAAGAAATTTGAATTACATCTACATTTTTAGTAAGATTTATCCTTTAAAAACTGCAAATAACTGCAATATATGCCCTGGACCCAAAAAATTCAAATTTATATGCACATTATATATAAAGCTGTCCTTCAGTTATGCGACGCACCATGTACTGCTTTTTCTGCAGGCCAACTGTGCATAGCTTGCTATATGCTGCATGCCTGTCAGCAGTGATTACAAGCAGGGACAGCCATAAGTTGGGCTATTTTCATGCGTCGCCGACTATTGACTGTGGTTCCTACTTCCTTTTATCCTCAAATGCGAGTGGGATGATTGCCGGGCGTGCGCATATGTGTGTGAGTGTGATGTGTGCATGTACGTTCAGATTTACATAGGTCACGTAACAGTATTATGTTAATGATGATTTTTAGGATTTTGTCTTCCCGCACTAAGTGTGGAACTGAAAGTATCAATTATTGGCTACATTTGTATGCGATTTTATTGAATTACGGTTTTTGTCGGCCCTAGTTTTTATTTTCGGTTTTATTCTTCGATTTGACAACTCGCTTACGTTTATGGGGTTAGACTTTAGACGACTCTTGATAAGACAAAGTGAGTGGTAGCTAGTGTAAACCCGTAACAATTCTGGAGAAATATAAAATAATAAAAGGAAAGTACTGGTTGCTCAAAGCGGTGGCAAATATTTAGACCATCGTCCTTGCCTCCGATATTAATGGGTGTCTTCATGGCATGTAAACGATCGTCATTAACTCTTAAAATGAATTTTTGCATCCCAATTACATTACGCCACATTCATAAAAATATATAAGGCCTACTTGAAATCAGTGACACTCGAGCCTAAATTACATCACAAAGTTTTAACTTTTATCGGCGATAACGAGATGCTGTATTTATTCATCAAGGGTGTAATTTATTCTGAATTCGGCTTCTTATTAAATCATGATTTATCATCTGGTTTTCTCGCGAGAAGCAACTCAATCTGAACACAAAGCTCACTAAATTAGACATGTCGCGCAAAGTTCGAACTTTTCTAGGCAATAACAACATGATTTATTTATACGTCTTTATGTCACTTTATTCTAAAAAAAGTGTCCTTATTAAAACAAATTTATATAATTTAAATAAATTGCCCAGTTTACTCAACAGCAACAGAAAATGAACCTAGCACATCGCGCATGTAATTAATAGTAATGCAATTGTTAATAATACTTCTGGGACGTCTTTGGTTTTTAAAACGTCTACATTTTATATTTTATTAGTATATAATTGAGTTAATGGTAGCTTTTTTTTACCATAGACGACTAAATGCGGACTTATTCGGCTTGGTAAAATGTCATGAAACTTATTAGTGTTTTTAAAATCGAGACAAGGGGATGGTAAAATACACTTTCACCTGGCCCTGTCATTTTATTCGGAAGACATTTGCAGATTAAATAAAATTAGTAACGTGGGCATCATTCCCACCTCTGACTATACGGCGCCGACAATGAAGGAGAGAATTATCGTTACAAGCGACACGGGAGACATGCGATGATTGCAGGGAAGCTACGAACAGTCTAGCAGTCAGCAGTCGCGAGGAGTTGCCGACTCGTAGCTATCTAGCTTCCTACTGTGAGGGCGGGTGGCAATTAAAGCTATGCTGTAAACTTCTACAGTTAAATAAAGCTAAGAGTATGTTACAGTGTTAGTTTAAATGTTAAAATTATGTGAAACATTTGAGACGATTAACACACACACCTTCAGTAAAAAATACTACAAGCAACTGTCACTTACATTTGCTGCAAGAAAAATAGTTGCGGTTTGGTTCGAATATGCAGAAAAGAATGCAGTAACTAGCAAATTTCTCGAGTTATGAGCAAGTTTTTTTTAATGCAATTTGATTTCGCAGCACTTAGAAATGCTCCCCTGCCTATAGTATCTATTTTAAAACTTTTAACACGTATTTTGCATAGCGCACTACCTCTATCTTTAGTGTCTTCTGAAGCCCATGGAAATTCTGATTCGAAATGAGATGAATATCTAGGCGACATGATCACTTCATCACACAGCAAATTACACACAAACACTGAAAAACAAGCGAGCGGCGTGATCTAGATGTTGAAAGAGGTAAGATGAGATACGCCTCCCGACATTCTTTCCCTCCAGACTGACATGTCGCTCGGCATGGGAAACTACTCCTGCCGGAGAAAATGTTGCGCAATGTAGACAAATGATTGTTCACATAAAACTGCCCCAACCTACCATCACAGTATTCGGCGACGAAACTCGAAACGCCCGAATGGAAAAAGGGGGGGGGGGGAGGGGAATTTCCGACAGATGGACAAAATTCCAGACTATTTCCAGGTTTTCCCCGGGTCCTTTTCAATTGCAAATTTTTTTCCTGGTTTTCCCGGTTTGGTGGCCACTCTGATCTAGGAGTGCGCGGATTGAGTTACGTGCTGGGGGAATCCACCCACCGGAACTGGCTAGTCATGTCCGAGGTTAACCATAAACTCATTCCTGACACGAACTGTAATTTGGCTTAATAGACTCAATCTTACCAGTGGAATTATATGCATCTTTGTAGCTTCAGAATCCAGCTTATCTCCAGTTATTCCAAGTGTAATGTTTAGTAATGAAAGTGTTTTGTAAGTACATACAGGTGAGATGAACGGACAGAACCCACAACATCCCTGAGTCTCAAAGTGTGGTGCGTGGGAACCACAGCCGTTGCCCATCTACCAGTAAGTAAAAGTGCATTAGTTCGTCATTGTGTCTCACCTGACAGCATCAATCGTTTTTGCATGTGAACAAGCGCTTAGCGATTCAGATAATATATTGAATCCTACTTCAGCGATAATCTTACGACCTTATTACTGATCGATTTATAAATTGTTCTCATTTGAGTGTAAAACTTCATTTAAGTTTGTTGAATCAATAACGTAATTACCACAAATAATTTTAACTGATATCAGTGCATATGCGAAACAAATGAGAGAAAATGGTGTATCATGGGACTACATTAAAAAGTGGCAAAACTAACTGTAAGAGTTTAATAGTAAAAGTATCTCAACATTGTCATTTTGGAAACATTTTAATGAACAATTTCATAGCTGTTCCATGAATGTGGGAATTATTGTACAATTTCACAAATAAACGTAATTTCTATATATTCCCCATTAGTTTGTGGAATTTTGTGGTTAGCGGAAATTTCTGGGCCCAATATATAATCCTATAGTGGATTAGGGTGTGAGAAAGTAGGATAGCTTTTTTTAGTGAAAATAGATGAGTTGCAAACAGGATCATGCAATACGGCCCGGGTAGTGGGGCACAATGATCCACCAACCTGACAGATGTCGGGCGTCTTTCTGTAACAAAGTAAGTGTTAGGAAACTCAAGAGGGGGAGAAACTATAACAACTGGTAAAGGTCATCGTCTTATTTGTGACCTTGTTTGAAGCTTTTTGTAGTAGAAGATGTGCCTCTACACAAGCCCTACCAGCGACTACAGAGTGCACACAATGTCTGTTACCTGGTATCGGCTGTGGCGAAGGTGCCATACACACACCCACCCACCAACCGACCCACCCACCTGCCCGCATACCTGCTCGCTTGCCCGCCCGGCCGCCCACCCGCATGCATGCATTCATTTATGTATGTATACATACATGCATACGTACATACAATCTGCCTGGAGAGGTATGCGAGTACTCGGTCGAGTCGAGTTTCTGACCAAAACTCGTAATCGAGCTAATTTTTTTTTTAAACTCGAAATCTTAATTTTTTCACCTACAGAGTTAATGGTTTATGTTCGTATCAACTAAATAAACTCTTAAGAATTTAAGTAAATGGTGAAACTCAAATTTAGAAAGCCTAATTTAGCACTTATCGCAAGTTGGTACAATTAAAAAAAGACCTCTGCTACTTAACCTACCTCCATTGCCCTTTTACTGACATGACAGTGTATCGATGTGACATCGTTGAAGGAACAAACACAAACAAAAAGTACAATATTTCATTTGCTGCCAAGGGAATAGGTTATTATGAATATACGCAAACATACAATAATACTATTTATTTTCGCCACAACCTTCGTCACAGATCTGTATTTTATTTAGCAATAAGAAGGACATTTGCATTATCCTTACATTATTTTGAATCAGTATTGCTTGGCTACTGCTCCTAATATCTTTTCTGTATTCATCCACAGAAAAAAATTACTTATTTCCTGCCAGCAACACTATTAAAAAACATTTACGGCAGTGAAGCTATAATTATTTGGTAAAACTTGAGAAGCTACTATTTATAGTGTGTTGTGTAAAAAAAAAATTGTGTTAAACAGTATTAAATTTAACTTATGACAAAAATAGATTTTAAAAAAATGGCAAGGACTGGTTACCCTTAATAATTTGATAGTATTTATTCACATTTCCTGCCATAAAGCTGGTTTGGTTAAAATAATGTACAGCATTCATCCTTCCTGATTACAGGTTTCTTCACTGATGCTAAATGTCGGCAAAATGTTTTGTTGCACCGGTCCAATATTGTCATTGTTTATGAAATACTGTCGCAAATGATCATTTTCACCCGAAAATAATGAAGTGTTTTTACAAAATCTGCTATAACTAAAAGCAGTATAATTGCGAAATTACATCAGGCCAATAGTGGGAGTGTTTTGTACGGGGCACGACAAGTCAGTTGCATTAAGTTTATGGATTCTGGTAGTGGTGCGGTATAATGTGAAGTAATGACTTGAACAAAGAAGATGCAACAATAATCAATACTACTACATGTGGCAGACAGCTAACACCATTCACTTGAAAAATGATCATATTAACCAAAACGAGGTTTTTAGGCAAGTGTTGTATTACAAGCAGATTCAAGATTAATTAAAACAATACATTAAACACTTCACCCACATGCGGAAAACTTCACGAAATTTATGCATGGTAGAACTGTGCTATCCCACATCGAGCAGTGTGTTGGGTGAGGGGAGTATGTCGACAGTTGCATTGTGTTGGTGTAGTGACCTTGCCAAGGGCATGTAGGAGCTAGTCAACTCTGAAAGAAAAAAACATGCTAGTAAGAGCGAAAGACACATAGGCATGATGTCTGATGTGCACTTACATTCTGTTGTGAGATTATTGTCACATGATTTGACTTGAGATTACCTGTCCCCATAACTCCATCCAACCATCAGCATGATTTGCACATGTGTCACGTATACTGGGTGAGAACTGCGCTAATAATTGGAATTTTGTCTTCCAGACCTAGTAGTTTTTTTTCTTTTTTTATTTACCAGACTTGAGATTATGTATGGATGACAGATGTTTCAGATAACAGAATTATAAATACAGGATACCCCACTGTATTATATGTTTTTGGGATGCATTTGCTTATTTTGAAATTTCGAATAACTAGAGCCCAATTTTTGTGAAAGTTGTAATTAAGTAATCTTTAACTGATCATTATAAGCTATTATTTATAAAAATGATGCTATTCTTACTTTATTAAAAAAATTATGGTATTTTCATATGTTGCTGGTCTGCATTAATAAACACTTACCTGTGTACAAGGGACTCTAAATTGTATCTTTGTGTACACTGGGGTGAGAGAATTATACAGGTAAAAATGTAGTACATACACTCAAAAATATTATTTGCATACACACGTCATTCCTGGTATCTTCCAACCTTTGAAAAACATCACCTTAGGAGTAACATACCTGCCTGTAATTTAAATAAATTATAGACAGTGGACTCTCGATGTACCGGTACCAAAAACACATGTATTGGAAAATGGCATCCACCACTAATTGAAATGATCCCTGCAAAATTCCAATATAAATAATAATTATAAATCACCTGATTTTATCATTTATTAGATACTACATCAATCAAGATATATTTTGTTCTCATCAGTTATGATTTCCCACAACAATCAATTTTAAGCTGGTTATGTTTGCCAACATCTAACAATTTGATGAGAATTGCGTGTTAAACACACCACCATTTATCATCACCATGGCACAGTTCTCTCCAGTTCAGCTGATTGTGTCAACAACAGCGACTCTGCAAGTGTAGTATGCCCCCTCCACCCTTTTCACTGATGACAAGAGAGGAAGCAGTTACCTATAGTCCATTCCCCACTGGAACAAATGTACACAACACTGCCATGTAGCATCAGTCAAAATCAATGTTTACATTCCATTGCGTGTGTACATGTGTTGGTATACTTTCGCTTCACCTAAACATAAACATTGAAATGTAACATCTGATTTTATACCTGTCAAATGTGTTGTTTACTGTTTAAAGCTTTTCAAAGAATCCTGTCATATTCTAAAAACCATTCCGTACGATTATTCAGTTTAGGCTCCTAACATTATTTAGGTCAGGTTTATGACATTTTAAAAATGCCTGAGTTGACCATAGTTTTTACAGTTATTTTACATCAACATATTTGTTTTCCACGACATAGCACATTACATGTAATGCACAATAACATTTTGCAGAAACTGTGTTTAACACTGTTACAACTGCGAGGTAAATAACAGTAGTATTTATCCTTTTGTTATTGATATCTTTAGGGTTATTTCTTTGAAAGTACAACCTCAGTTGGAATACATATTAAAACGAAGGAACTACGAGTAAAACGAAAAAGGCACATTAAATTTATGCACTCAACTCGTGTTGCTTATTTTTTGTCATACAAACTTAAAAGATAGCTGTGAACATGCACACAAATAAACCTATGGTAACTTTTATTCCACTCATATTTTATGTATTGCTGCTTACTGTTAATTAGGTTTATTGGAATTTATCGGACTGGGTTTAGTGTTTTGTTGTGACTGTGGGCCAATCACATTACACGACTGTTTCAAACATCTATGGCAAAGGTACAACACTGTGATAAATAAAAAGACGTGGGTGTAAAAAATTAACTTAGTCATAAAAACAGTTGATAGTTAAAATGTATAAATAGTGCACATTAAATATTTGAAATCACACAAACACACAGGGCCAGCATAACGACCACGGAGCAGCCACGCCACTTCACATGCAGCAGTTTACTAAACACATGTAAATGTATATTTATTACTGCCAAGGAAACACAGATGAAACACAGATTTATCACAACATCGTAACTTGCTTAGGTAGGTGTAAAAAACACGTCTACAAAAGTGATGTGGTAATTTGAAGTATTTTTCTGAAGAAAAGAAATCAATACCATGGGGTGGGCACTTAAATGGAAGAGGTGAGTACGTTGATCAGCTAATGAAATAAAACGTAAAGAGACATGTTGCATCCTGGGATGCATTGATAAGACTTCGACACAGCACCAGTTACCTGTGTACGAAGAAGAAATTTTAATGAGTAGTTTCGTAGAATTGATAATGAAATTTAAAAAAAACCAACTGCCTATGGATATTGACGCCGTCGGGTGAGACACGAAACGAACGATGACACACATACTTGCTGGTAATATGGACACCAGCGGTGCTTCCCAATCACAGCACTATTCAGACTCAGGGTTCTCAGTGATGCTGTGTGTTCTGTGTGTCCGTCTCACCCATGTGTACTTACAAACACGTTGGCAATTCTAAACTTTTAATAAACATCACTTTGAAAATAATCACTTGATAAAATGCATGTGGTTAGGACACTGTCACTACTGAATAAAAGAGGTAAGTTCACTGTAGACTTGTTTTTATTATTATTGCTCTTACAGATCAAAGTGTCAATGAAA
The DNA here is from genome assembly GCA_029891345.1 of Dryococelus australis. Taxonomy (NCBI): domain Eukaryota; kingdom Metazoa; phylum Arthropoda; class Insecta; order Phasmatodea; family Phasmatidae; genus Dryococelus; species Dryococelus australis. The sequence continues at coordinate 167,751,265 of CM056995.1, forward strand.
TTATGATACTCTCGGTCATTGCTAGCCAATTCCACTTGGGTGCTCCCCAGCTCGCAATTAATCTAGCACAACCTAGAGGGATGATATCACCAAGGTGCATGAAAGCACTACATTCACAAGGGAAGAGGGCCGACAGTCTCTAGGGTGGACTGACGGTTTTTCCCTGAAGACAGGACACTGTGAATTACAAAATGAAACCATTAATGAAACATTAACACGTGTGATTACTTGGCATCACTAACGCAAACTCCTCTGAGCTCGCCCGCCAGCACATAGGTAGTGTGGTGACGCCCTGTACACAGAGCCGGCTAGGACAGAAGTGATATCACTGTACACAAATTACAAAATTACACAAAATACATAAAGACCCTTAAAAGATGATGGGGCACTAGATGAGTAGTCACAATAAACACAAACTTGTATGAAAACAAGTTCATATGGCGCGGATCCTACTGGATGAAGTTCGTAATGGACTACATGGTGCAGGGGAATTGCAATATTTCTTTGTGAAAACTGCAGATTAAATTCCAACAAAATATTATTTTGATAGAGAAAATTATTTTCTTTGTGATTGAAGTGATTACAAGCTTGTAGTATGCCTGATGGTGGGAAAATATAACATTAAAATGAGAGCGTGGTCATACACAAAAGAATCAATTTACATGATAATTACACGAAACCCTGACAAAATGTAACATAGAACCCTGAATAAAAATATTGTACACACAATATTACATAAATAAGCGCTCCCAGTGCAATGATGGTATAGACATAGACTTGGCATAGGTTAACCATGTGGTTGTACATGAAATTGCCATAAAATATTCAAACATTGAAATACCCTTAAAATACATATATGAAAACACAGCCCTTCAAATTGCACTTAGTAATAATACAGAAATTGCGATGAAACACCTTTAGCAGAAGCGGATGGCGCTTTATTAAAGTTGTGCAAGTCGAGTGACCTCTCAAACTTCTTTCTCCTCCTTCTCCTCGATTAAGTTGAAAATGCCGCAAGGGAGAAATAAATTAGTTAAGCGGAAGCATAATGTTGGGGAAATGTCTGGCAAAACATACACAAGCAAAGGTCTGGTATACTAAAAGTGCTAATGATATCTACATCAGTGAACAAATGGTTGTAGTGCATACATGACAGTGTGTTACTTCGCCACCTCTCTTCGACAGACTGTCCAGAGGCAAGCGTCGCACGGAACTACCATGGCTGCCTACTGGGTTCACATTAGCAGAAGTGCTATGCACGCTGAGTAAAATATTTTATTATAGAAACAAACTGGCACAACTTAAATTAAATATTGTTTTACATTTTATAATTTTCTTTTGAATTTTTCATATAAATTAAGTGTCTCTTTATTATGGCATTCATGCCGGAATATCAGTGTTATTAATCTCGGTGCCGTGGGGACTTCGAATTTCGTAACCAAACATTTTCAAAATAACAACAAACACTTTAAAACATTTAAAGATATTCCAAACCCTGAAAAATAAAATTCAAGACATATTTCACACTGAAAAATAATATTTATGTGAAAGTTCTAAAATATTGACCTCTTTACACACGTACAGGTACACATGACATGTCCGTGGTGAGCACCGTCATGGGGTCTAGCGCTGCTGGCATGTAGCTGGCATCGATATTTATAATAATTACATTGTGTGTGAAAGCCATTTTGCACCATTTTGCAAAAGCCCTGGAACAAACAGGTTGAAACCGTATTCTCTACAATCAGTTTTTTTTTATCAGGTAAGATGTTAGTTAAATTACTATTTACATTTTCAATTTAGGTACCATTTAACAGTCAATAATTGCAAAAACTGTGATTCTGAGATGTATGTGTTCTCATTAAGATTACTAGAAAATGTTATCTAAAATCCCAGGATTTGATAGGCATGAAAATCTAAGTAAGTTATTTTCTAAGGGAATATTATTTAAATTTTAATGGTAAACTAACCAAACTTTACCATTTACTAGAACTATTTTCTTTATTAATGTGAACCACGGATTAATCAATTATTTTAGTAGTTATTGATGGAATTTATTTAGATGTTTTTTTTAATGGTACACCCATGTGATGTTTATTGGGCAGGATTACAAAAGAAGCCAGCCAAATAGGTTTTATCTAGCATGTTATCTCAAACTGTATTTGCCACATTTTTTAAATATTAAGAATTAGAGTGTGTGTAAAAGTGTAAATTTATGTTGGCCTAACTAATGTTGGGGTAAAGGGAGGTATTCAGGTTACTCGTGCATAGAAGAGAGTTTTCTTGTACATGGTAGTGTAACACAAAAATGAAAAACAAATTGCTCGTTACATATATGTGCTGTGTTTAAAAATAAAGATAAGTATGTACAGTTAATCAATTAGCATTTTAGGTTGGGCAATATAAGTGAATGGCTGCAATCCATAATTTAAATCTTATTTAACCAATAAGTTAGAGGCCTAATTCATGAAATAATACTCCTTCTTGGAGAATTATTTATTTGAGCGATGAATTCATAAACATTTATACACACTTTCATTATTTACATCTTATCTGCTTTATAGTAACACCCAAAAATAGGGAAATTTAAAATATTCAAACATTTAGAAAGACTATGTAGGCTATTTCAGTTATTTTGTATATTGAGTTTACCAGATGTGAACAACAAGTCCTGTAACAAAATAAAGTAATATGCTATCTGATTGTAAATACAAAAAAAATAAATTAAAATCGGCTCTGGTTAGCATGAAAACCGTGCATGTTGACACCGACTAGCAGCCAACGGCGCTAGAGCCCATGACAGCGCTCACTAATCACATGTTCCACATGTGCAGAAAGAGGCCGATAATTTTGGACTTTCCTATAAATATTCAGTTCAGGGTAAAATGATTTACATTATCTTTACAGTGTTTAATATGTCTTAAAATGTTTTAGTGTGTTTGTACTAATTTTAATTATTTGGTTATGAATATTCAAAGTGCCGCAGCACCGTAGATTAAGAAAACTTAATATTCTGGCATGAATGCCATCACAAAGAGACATTAAAAAGATATTTAAATTCATAAGAAAGTTGTAGAAATGTAAAACAATATTTAATTTAATTTGTGCCATTTTATTTTCAATATAAAATATTTCACTTGGAGTGCATAGCACTTCCACTTATGGGAACCCCGTGGGCGGCCACGGTAGGTTCGTTCGATGCTTGTATCTGGACAGTCTGTCGAGGAGAGTTGGTGAGGTAAGACACTGTCACGTACGCACTACAACTTTTGTTCACTGATTTAGGTTTCCATAGTCAATGTAGTTTACCAGTTAATCTTTGCTTGCATACGTTTTTGCCAGACATTTTCCCCAGCATTATGCTTCCGCTTTATTAATTTTTACGCCCTTGTGGCATTTTTTACTTAATTGAGAAGAAGGCGGAGAAAGATGTCGGAGAGGTAACGCGACCTGCACATTTTGAATTAGATGCCAACTGTCTATGTTTATGGCATTTCATTGTAACTTCTGCATAATTGCAACATGCATTTTTAAGAGCTTTATTTTTATGTATGTATTTGAGGGTAATTTTCATGTTTGAATATTTTACAGCAACATCACGTATAACCAGTTGGCCTACTGAACCAAGTCTTTGTATACGCCATAATTGCATTTTAAGAGCTTATTGATATAAATTTTTTTATTTCAGGGTTCTATGTCTGTTTTATTCAGGGTTCAATGTATTTTTCATGTAAATTGATGCTTTTTGTACTTGACGCGGTCACAGTAATGTTTGATTTCACCGCCACCAGGCATGTTACAAGCCTGTAACAATGCTAATCGCAAAGAGAATCACTTGCTCAACACGAATAATATTTTATCTGAATTTAGTTTGTTGTTTCCACGCAGAAATATTGCACTTTCAACTGCACCACATGATCAGCTACGAACTTCATCCAGCAGCATCCGCGCCACCTAAGTTTGTTTTCACACATGTGTGTGTTTATTGTGAATATTCGTCTCGTGTCCCATCTTATTTCATGTATCATTCAAGGGTTTATATAATTTTGTAATTAGTGTGCGGTGCAATTATTCCTGTCCTAGCCGGCTCTGTGTATAGGCCGTCACCACACCAACCACGTGCTGGAGGACGAGCCCCGACACATTTGGGTTAGTGATGTCCTGTCCTCAGGGAAAAACCGTCAGTCCACCCTAGCGGCTGTCGGTCCTCTTCCCTTTTGAAGGCTGTGCTTTAGCGCACCACGGTGAGATCATCCATTTAGGCGTGCACTAGATTAATTACGGGCTGGGGAGCACCCTAGCTGAATTGGCACATTGATGTGTATGAACAATATCAATAAAAACAAGTCTACAGTGAACAATTTTTTATTCCGTAGTGATTGCCCTAGCCACATATGTTTTATCAATTGTTTATTTCAGTGATTTTTATTAAAAGTTTAGTATTGCCAATGTGTTTGTATGTACGCATGGGTGAGACAGACACACAGAACCCACAACATCCCTTAGCACCATGAGTCTCAATAGTGTGGTGATTGGGAAGCACCGCTGGCGCCCAAATTTCCAGTAAGTATTTGTGTCGTTGTTTGTCTCGTGTCTCACCCGATGGTGTCAATGTAAATTAACAGTGTTTCTGATTCAGATGGTATCAAATTCAATCATAGCTTTTGGTCTTTATTGCTGATGCACTTTGCAAAGTTTTCAACATCGTAATATCCATATTAAGTGAACAAACAACAGTTATTATATGGTGAACACTCTTAATGCACATTTGCATAAATATTAATTTGCATTGAAATGAAATGTAATGAATTATTAGACATATGCTATGCAAATTGTGATAGATACGAAATGTGATTAACATTTTATGAATTTTCGATTTTGTGTATGCGTATTATATTTATTGGTGGGTTACATTAGTAGGAACTTGAATTCTGAACATTCATAAAACTCTTGTAAAATTTATCTGCTGAAGCAGCTATGCCCTTTGGTTTTTGTACTGTGTACATTTATCTCTGGTTATTTTTATACACATTTGACTGTATGTATTGGAATGTTGTGTATTTCAGTAATTGTCTAACTTTAAGCCAATGCAGTACTTCTTGTATTTCAGGTATGCAGAGTTCAGGCACTAGTCTTCTTAAGGCAGTTAATGTGACAAGAAAAGCAAATTTGACACCAGAAGCAAGCTTGTTGTACAAGACAGCATTACAATTGAAGAGACAAGCTAGGAAACTATCTAAGAAGAACTGCTCATTCTGCAAAATACTTTAAATGGCTGAGATATTGTATCCTCCTGAAAGATTAGATGAACTTGCGGAACATGTGGATGCAGTCTCTTATGAGTTAATTTAGGTCACAGTTGCGAACCCAGAAATTGAAACCACACGCAAGGCGATTTTCTCTTGTCGATAAAATTCTTTCTAGTGGGGTCGCTCTGGACTTACCTGCAATAACTATAGCCCACAAAAAGCTCAACCATGTTGTGTGTACTATAACTGCATATAATGCAAGTTAAATTTTTTTGGGACTGTTTGGTTTTAAAAGCAATGTTTTTTTTTTTTTGCAGGGAAATTAATACTATCTGTGTGGTTTCTGAACTACTATTTTTTTTTCTACAGATAACTATTATACATGAATTTAAAAAAAGAAATTCAATTTGCGTGGAAAATAACTAAATAGATAAAGTAATTTTTTTAATTTACTATATATTTTAAGACAAGTGTTTACAAGGTATTTAAGCTGCTGTTTATGCCCATGGATATTTGTACAACTGTTTGACAATTACCATACTCAGGAGTGTGGCAGGAAGTACATTTTTAAGTGATAATGCACTAGTGTTCATTTTATTATATATATATATAAGCTACGAATGCTAACAATCTCATATTAAATTTCTTTTGGATATGCTATTGTCACATCTGTTACCTGTGTTATGTTTTCATGTACATAAGTTCGTTTTGTTTTTATTTTACTCTTATAAGAAAATATTCCCGGTAATATTGTGCACATTTAAATTCTGTATTTTCATGTATAATTGGAAGTTTTGGGTGTCTACTATCATAATGCTTTGCACATAAAATTTTTCACTAAGCATGCTATGGAGCATTTAATACTTTGTTCATTGCAAATGAATGATGTTACTTTGCAAAAATGAATTACCAACATTAAATTAAATATGATAAATTTTGGGTTTTTTTTAAATGTCAGTATGATACCTTTGGTTTTTCGTAATTTTAATTATAACAGTGATTTGGATTGTGTAGTAATGGTAAAAATATTTCCAATTCGGTTTGCAATATACACCACTTATACACTGTTCACAGTAAAGTGAGCCCTTTTAAACTAACCTTTGAAAAAATTACTGGCTGCAACTGCATATGTACCATATCGGGCACACTGGCATGAAGCCTCCCAGTCAAGTCGGCAGTGAATTGAATAGAAATAGTTCTGAGAGATTATGCTTATTTTCAGAGTGTAATTCTGAATATTATTATCACTGACGACATTTTCTTGTTTCATATACATTCGATACAAATTTAACAATTTCACTTGGATGATACACGAATAAAATGGCCAAGCCCTCTGGCAATGTTAATATTATATATGGCTACGGAAATATACGGAATCAGAAGTAAAGCAGATCCTGAGCAAAACCTTAAAAGTGCTCACTTTACCATGAACAGCTTATAGAAAATTATTACATTTTTATTCAGGTTACTCCATGTTCAAGAATATCGAATATCAAGAATATCGACTATTTGAACAAATATTGGGTAACTTCATCAATGATGGTATTTGTTCTCCTGTGCGAAATTTACAGGTAAGGTGAAAAAATTGTTAAGGTTATGCATATTCTACCAACTATTCCATTGTTGTAAAATATTGCTCAGATATATAGTTCATTCCCGATTGGAAGCGACTTATGGAAATCAACCTTTGAAAAAATGCTCTAGGCATAACATGTCACCTGTTTTTTCAATAACCTGTATTCCACAAATATATAACACTGTGGTTAACTTAAGAGTACTGCATTATTGAAAAATGAACCTTTAACTTAATATCTTCTATAACTTGCAATATTTATTTATTTTTTAAATATTAATTAAAAATAGTGAGGGCAGCGACGTGTTGCCAATGGCCGGTAACAAATAGTTCACAGTTAAAATATTATTTTAACCTGGTTTTTTAGTATACTATTTGTAAATTAAACCGTGCCTTTCGAAATATCTAAATATTTAAGAAACCCTGAGGGCAACATATCTCATTTTTACAGTTTAAAATAATAGTGGAAAATATAGCGAGTAGGCTGTAATGGCATGGTATTGTTTTATCGAGCGAGAAAGCAATTGAAAAACTGTCTGTTGGTGAGGCTTGTCGCACTCTTTCTCTTTCTTCGCCTCTTTCACACTCGGGAAATTTCACTTCGCTTGTAAGCTACAAAATTATAGATATTTTCAATTGTAGCATATTTCATACTTATTACAGCAAAGTGATGATTTTTGAATTAGTAATTTACAACTGAAAAGAGATTTTAATGTTTGAATACGTATTTTAATATATTTAGATATGATGACAGTTCAGTTACCTAGTGGAGTTGGCAGACGTGGCGAGCCATGACATGGTTTTATTGCTTTTTGTCAAAGGAAACGTAAATTATTCTCACTGCGAAAAATACCTCAAATTAATACATCATGTTTGTAGAAGTGTTTTTTAACCTACCTAAACATGTTACGATGTTGTGATAAATCTGTGTTTTCACAGCAGTAATAAATATACTGTGATGTGTGTTTCGTTAATCATTGTGTCTGTGAAATGGTGTGCCTTTGTGCATCGTGGTCGATACGCTGGCCCTGTGTGTGTGCGTGATTTCAAATATTTGATTAGCACTATTTATAAGTTTTAAATGTGAACTGTTTTTATGGCGAGTTTATTTATTTACATCCAAGTCTGTTTATTTATCACAACATTATACCTTTGCCATAAGGGGTTTGAAATACACTCGTGTAACGTAATTTTCCACAATCCCAAAAGGAAAATACTAAGCCCAGCCCGATAAATTTCAATAAACCTAACAAACAGTAAGTAGCAATACATAGAACTATGAGCGGAATAAAAGGTATAGTAGGCTTATTTGTGTGCATGTTCACCGCAATCTTTTAAAATTTGTATGAAATAATGAGCAACACGAGTTGTGTGCTTGAATTTAATGTGCCTATTTCTCTGGTTGTTCCTTCGTTATTAATATTTATTCCAAATGAGGCCATCCTTTTAGAGAAATGACCCAATACATATCAACAACAAAAGGTTAATTACAATTAGTACAGCGATTTACCTCGCAGTTGTAATACAGTCGTGGCAAAATACTAATGTGCATTACATGTATTGAGCTAAGTCGTGGAAAACAAATATGTTAATGTAAAATAACAGTAAGAACTTTCTTCAATTCAGGCATTTTTAAAACATCATAAAGCTGACCTAAATAATGTTAGAGACCTAAACTGTGAGTATTCATACGGAATGGTTTTTGGAATATGACAGAATTTTTTGAAAAGCTGTAAACAGTAAACAACTTATTTGACAGGTATAGAAGTAGAAGTCACATTTCAGTGTTTATTTTTATGTGTAGCAAAAGTATACGAACATTGGTACACATACGATGGAATGTAAACATTGATTTCGACAGATGCTACATGGCAGTCACATTGCAATGCTTGTTTATTTTTAGCGGAAGGATACGAAACGGGCCTGCAAGTAGATATTTAGCAGGGCTCCGAGAAAGTTGCTTCCAATGGGGAATGGACTATAGTATGATTACCCCATCAGCCCAAATACCAATCTGAACTAGTATCATTAGATTTATCTGGCCCAGAATCATCATCATCTTAGAATAATATGTATTTACACTTCAATTACATTATAAACTTAAATTTCAGTTGGGTACAACCAGAGAAACAGTAAAGATAATTAACATCAATGAGCAAACCATATTATTTGGGATGATTCTACTTTCATTGACCGAACCATATAATATTTACGAGTTGTTTAGTTTCATATTTCAGGAAATTATGTTATGATGAGCATTAACAGCCAGTTTAATTAGTACAGTGAAGAAAATGTTCCAATTATGTCACTCTGTTCTATTTGTATGTTGCCAGAGTTATGTGTGCAGTGTTAATTTTGTAATATTATACAGTTTCCTTTGCTGATTTAAATAGTAACTCTTCCCCACACTTATGTGCCTTCAAAGACTGACCATAGAAATAGTGTCTATGTAAATTTGGTAAGGCAAAGTTCTGAATTGTGGAATACTAGGACATGTCATATCACTAATCTTAAAAACAGCACATACTTAACATTGTGCAAATATAGATGATAAGTACATGAAACTTGGTATGTTATTTTCTTCTCAACAAATATTGTTTGTCTACTAGTTACTACACACCTACCTGTTTAAAACTAAGACAACATCTAAATATATATAATATGTATGCACATTATAATAACAGAGGGTGTTACTTGGTTGGACGTCCATTTTTTTGAACGCAGCTATGAACTGTGCGCAAAACTATTTTGTGTATTTTGATCTAGCCTATGCCCTCAGATAAGATACGAGTATGAGAACGAATTATTTAATTAATTAGTAGTACAGTAAAGAGAACTGATTCAGCTGACCCTGTGGAAAAAAAAACTGAAAAACAACATTACTCCAAAATAAACATCGACAACTAATCTTTATCAGTAATTAACAATATATGAAAGGACAGGAATTCAAGTACTCACAGTGCAGTACTTGACAGGAAAACACACACATAGAAAGACAACACAAATATAATGTATTTCTCTCTCTCTCCCTCTATGTGCGCGTGCATGTGCATGTGTGAATATATATATATATATAGTTCATTCCCAATTGGAAGCGACTTATGAAAATCAACCTTTGAAAAATAACTCTGGGCAAAACTTGTCAACCTGTTTTTTCAATAACCTGTATTCCACAAATATTTAACACTCTGGTTAACTTTAGAGTACTGTATTATTGAATAAATTAAACTTTACCTTAATATCTTTTATAACTTGTAATATTTAATAATTTTTAAATTTGAATTAACAACAGCAATAGCAGCGACGTGTTGGAAATGGCTGGTAAGAAATTGTTCACAGTTAAAATTTTATTTTAACATAGTTTTTTCGTATGCTATTTACAAGTTAAATGGTGCCAATTGAAATATGTAAATATTTAGGTAGCCCCGATGGCAACATATCTCATTTTTACAGTTTAAAATAACAGTGGAAAATATTGAGAGTAGGCCATAATGGTACAGTGTTGTTTTATCGAGCGAGAGCAACTTTGAAGCAACTGTCTGCTGAGCGATCTTTGTCGCTCTCTCTTTGTCTTTGTCTCTTTCACACTCGGGAAGTATCACTTCGCTAGTATGCAAAAGTTGTATCTGTTTTCAATTGTAGCATATTTCATACTTATTACAGCAAAATAATTATTTTTGAATTTGTAGTTTATAACTGGAAAGAGATTTTAATGTTTGAATACTTATTTTAATATATTTAGATATGATGGCGGGGCAGAAACAAAGTAAAGTTGGCAGATGTGGCGAGCCATGACATGGCGTGTTACTGTTTTACCAAACAAAGCATAAATTATACTTACTCCGAAAAATACTTCAAATTACCACATCACGTTTGTAGACGCTGTGTGATAAATCTGTGTTTCTGCGGCAGTAATAAATATACTGTTATGGTGTGTTTCGTTAACCGCTGCATGTGAAATAATGTGGCGTGTATGTGTATGCGTGATTTCAAATATTTGATGTGAACTATTTTTACGTTGTAGATGTGAACTGTTTTTAGGAAGAAGTTATTGTTTACATCCACGTGTGTTTATTTATCACAACATTGTACCTTTGCCCTGGATGGTTGAAACACAGTTGTGTAACGTGTTTTACCACCAATCCCAACAAGATAACAAATCCAAGCCCCAATAAATTTCAATAAACCATATACACAGTAAGTAGCAATACATATAAATATGAGTGGAATAAAAGTTACGGTAGGCTTATTTGAGTGCATGTTCAACGCTATATTTTAAGTTTCTATAGCAAAAAATGAGCGACACGAGTTACGTACTTGATTTCAATGTCGCTTTTTTGTTGGACTGTTTATTCCTTCGTTAATCGAACTGAGGACGTCCTTTTACAGAAATAACCCAAAACATATAAAAAAAAATTTAAATACTACAGTTCATTACCCCTCAGTTGTAACAGTGTTTAACACAGTCGCAGCAAAATATTAACATGCATTACATGTGGTGTGCTATGTGGTGGAAAAACAAATATGTTAATGTAAAGTAACCGTAAGAACTGTCGTTTATTCAGGCATTTTTAAAATAATGCTATATGCTTAAACTCTGAATATTCGTACGAGATGGGTTTTGAAATATACATAAGACAGAATTCTTTGAAAAGCTGTAAACAGTAAACAACACATTTGGCAGGTATAAAAATAGATGTCGCATTTCAATGTTTATTTTTAGGTGTAGTGAAAGAATACGAACACATGTACATATATTATATATATATATATATATATATATATATATATATATATATATATATATATATATATATATGTGTGTGTGTGTGTGTGTGTGTGTGTGTGTGTATTGAAAATTTAATTTAATTGTATGTTATATGTTAATTAACACACAATAGGAGGGAGTAGTTCAAACTTTCTGCCAATCTTAAGATTTTCCAGTCACTCGCCATCACTTTAAATGCCAAATGTATTAAATTAAGTAATCAAACATTAAAATTTCTTTTCAGTTTTAAATTCCAGATTAAAAAATCAATATTAAGCTTTAATAAGTATGAAATATACCACAATTTTACAATTTTGCTTCCTAGCGATGGGAAATTTCCTGAGAGAGAGCGACAGAAATGGTGGGGGAGAGAGAGAGGGAGAGAGTAAGAGCGATAAGCTCTGCCCAGCCGACAGTTTCGTCGGTCAAAGAAACAAACACCACCTCACTACAGCCTACACACGTTATTTTGCACTGTTATTTTAAACTGTTACAGTGCAATATGTTTCTATCGGGGCTACCTAATATTGAAATATTACAATAGCAATATTTAATTTTCAAATAGCATACCAAAAAAATGTTGAAACAATATTTGAACTGAGAACTATTTCTTACTAGTCATTGCCAATACACGCTGCTCTCGTTGTGTTCAATTCGTATTTTATAAGATATAAATAATACAATATATAGAAGATATTAAGAAAAATTTCATTTATTCAAAAATACAGTACTTTAAAGTTAATAACAGTTTAAATGTTTGTGGAATACAAGGTATTGAAACAACAGGTTGAAATGTTACGCCAAGGGTGATTTTTCAAAGGTTCGTTTCATCAAGACTCTTCCAGTCGGAAATGGACTGCAGCAATCAGGGCATGGACTGTAGAAACCACCATGGCATCATTGCATCATCTGTCCTCTCCTCATAATCTGTCAGCCGAGCACCATTTTTCCTCCCCTTATATGCCTTTGAGAGTGGAAGCTGTATAGAAAATAAAAACTGCATCCTCTCTTGGTTCTGCATGCTCGCTTCCTCCCCTTGCACATTTGGCTAGAGGGCAACCTGGAGAGTATATTGTTACACCCATAAAAATCTCTCTTAATTATTTTATTTATATTTTCTGTTGTGATACTTTTATTATTTAGGAAAGTATCTTTTTTTTGTTAGGAGAAATTATTATTTTTTGGCAGGATTGGTTGGAATTCATTTTAGTGCTGTTATTTCTGTTCTTCATTTATTTATTTAATTACTTATTAAGTTTTTTAAAGGAGTTTACCAACGTAAACTCCTTTAAAAAGATTAATAGTCCATTTGGTCGGGACTTCATTAGTTTATCTTTGGTTTGTATTTTTTTTTTCGTTCCTATCAAAGTCTATTGTACAGGGTTCCAGTAGTCGTGTGCGGTGGTGTGTTCTGCAATTTTATTAGCATGCCAAATTGCAGAACTCCGAAATCTGCTTAGTATCGATCTATGTTTGTAGATTGCTGCACATTCCGGGTAATCTTTGCAATTATTTTGGGAGTAATACGACACTTCTAGACTCCTGGGTTGGAATGTTTTTGTGGTCAGGACCTGAGCTGGTGCCGGCAGTGTTTTGTTTACATGGCGGCGGCTGTTGGGTTTTGAGGATACTGAGGGGGGCGAGAGGCAGGCGACCTGCTGATCCAAGCTAGGATACCTCAGGCCATCGAGGGGAAAGGGAGGGACGCGGTAGGAAATTTCTGGTAACATGTTGCTAGGGGGTGTCTTGGGATGTTCTGATTGGTCGAGGCTAATGGCACGCCAAGGCCTCTAAGAGAGACCAACTGCGGGAAGGTTGTAGTCGGCAAGATGGCGAGCTGGATGGATGAGCAGAGGAAGCTGCTGCGGCTCGGAGAAAGCCACCACTGTGACATTATGAGATAATTTTTTTGTCTCTTTTGTTTTGATTGATAGGACATTCTCTCAGAAGTTTCTGGAGGGATGGCCCTGGTTAAACAAATATATAGTAGTTCTTTAGGGGTAGAAGTAGATCAGTTCAAGTTAGTTGAGTTCAGTGGTCAGGCAGCAGTCGTAAGTGAAGATAAGTGTGTGTGATAGATATATAGAGAGAGAGTTCTTCATTAGCTGGTATAGCTCCTGTTCATTAAGGTCTTTACATAAGACAGTTAAGTTTAATAGATGGTTGATGTGGAATTTTTGAGATTAAGCTCCTGTGTAAACGTTGATTTAAGATAACGAGTAGAAATTAGTGTTTTCAGGTTGTGGTGGTTACTTTACGCGATGTCATCCTTTTCGGTCCTACATGTTTGGTTACCTGGATAGGCGAAGTAAACTTTTGGTTAAAAACAGCGTTTTCAAGGTGGGTTGGATATGCAGGGGGAAACCATTGGATACACAATACAGTGTTTTTTGAGCGATTTAGAGATGCAATACGGAACTATCACCGTTCTTTTAGATTTTTTTACCCACAGGTCCCTTGTGAGCCTCTAGAGTTCCAGCCAAATGGAGGAGGAAACAGACATGGAGGATGAGGAGGTAATGGACGAGACACTTTCGGCTACAGAAAATGATGAGTCGTTAATCTCTCCAGTCCTTGGCCCATCAACCTCTTTAGTCTCTGGACCACCAACCTCTTCACACGAACCTATATAATTATCATAGACATTTATTATAAGTATTTTTTTCCTATGTGATTGTAATTAAAACTGAGATTATATTTTTTTTGTCAGCAGTAATGTTCGAAGATCTTGAAGGCACATGTCTACAGTCATCCCCTACCAGTCGAGACTCCAAACAACATCCGACGTCCAACAACAGAGATGCAAAAAGCGCAAATCAGCACCAGACACCAATCATGCAAAGCAAAAACAAGCACCGAGTAAACATTCGAGATAAATATCAACAATGACTGTCCCCCAACATCAAAGAAAGAATCCTAAACCAACCACAATGGTGGGTGATATTTCTCATCGTGAATTACAGCGAGGAACAAGCCAAAAGACTCATCATAACCTTAGAAAAACAGATCAAAGAAAGTATCAGGTTTTATATTATGAATAATCTGTACATGTTTATTTACAAAAAAATATAATTCATTTTCTTTTATTTTTGGTTAAATTTTATTAAATATATACATAGATACATAATATATAATTTACATATTTCTTTAGAAGTTTAAATCAATTATATAACAAATTATTTACAATTTTAAGTGTTTACAAAGAATTATTTACATTCTTGTTAAGGGTTTTACTCCATGTTTCCATAATATTTGACAAATTTCACTCATGGTATCCCACATTATGGCAGTTTCACTATATATATATATATATATATATATATATATATATATAATATATATATATATATATATATATATATATATATATATCATACCCCCTAAACCAGACACTGTCTCCACTTTCCAGCAGAAAATCTACAACTTCCACAATGCTGTCTCGGGCCACGAAATGCAGTAACAAGTCCTTTTCCAAGAAAACCAGGTTACCTAAAAAAAAACCTCTAGCCAACCACGATAGGAAGCTAAACTCACCAGCGACAGTTCTTCCTCACCAATCAAGTCTTGTTCGTCACAGTTGGCTTTCATGGTGTCTTCATCTTGTAGTTTATCGAGAACGAATGTAATGAATCCCTTTGTTCAATAGTCTCGTTTTTATACGTGCACTGTACAATATTTTTTTATTTTTTTATTGGCCGAGAAGGAATGTAAATTTATTTCCATGGTATTGTGGGTTGTACTGACCTTGATAAATCGATTAAAATTTTTTTTTTGTTTTTCTTTTTCCACATGATTAATTTCGGATGCAAAAAAATCACTAGCTGTACTTACGAAAGTAACCAGGTAAAGTTAACTAGGTTAACTAGATCACGTGACCAGGTTTACACTATCACTTGTAGTTAACCAGGTTGTTTTGTATGTTTTAGAGTAACTCTGGTTTTGAGATGATGGTAGCTCAAAGAATATTTAGTGTAGTTATTAAATACTCTGCTAGATGAAGATGATGATGACGACTATCAACAGTTTTTGTTAAATTATGTTATGAACATAAAACGTAAAAAAAAACCCTTGATAATACAATACCATTGTATTCAGTCTCAGATTAGTATAAAATTTAATATCCGGGCTACAAAAGCTGACCAAATCAACTGAACATTTTTTATTTTACATATTTTGTTCGTTTCCAGATTTAAAAACTTATTTTCGTTTACTTGTTTGTTTTTGTTGCTGCAATGTTTACATATTAACGAGCCATTTCACGTGTGTCGTCTGCTAGAGCCATGTTCACCTGCTATCGAGCAGGGTCAAGGTTAGGCCAGAGTTGATCGAGTCGTGGATCGAGTTAACCCGGGTGACTTTCCGAACGCGAGTTAACTTTAACTCGATCAATTTTAGAACGCACCAAGTAAAAGTTTTAACCTGATCTAGTTAACCAGGTGACTTTTCGTAAGCACCTAAGGATATAGTAGCACGATCTTCTCAATTAAATTAGCATAGCATAATAAAAATTAAGCTTAGATTTATGCGAAATGTTAAAGTGTAATGCTGCTTGTTTTGTTCTGGCTATCATTACACAAATTTCATTGCAAACTTTTTTATACTTTTTAATTTTCAAAACATTTTCATGTACAGTACAGATGGACTCATGGGAGAGCAGTTTGACTCGAGTTCTCGACCTCAGCAGTCCGATAACTGGAGTTAGTTTCCATTTAACGAAATTACCAAATAGTGCAGCGAACACTAACTAAACATATTTCATTTTAACATCCGCTTATTACTTTTCAAATTTCAAAATAGTTTTGGCATTAGTGACGAAACTGATTGATAACACTTTAATGTTTCTGGATGTCTCGGGAGATATAATCACGATTAGTTTGTTATCGGGCCCATAAACTAGTTCGATTCCATTCTCAAAAGATCATTTAATGTAAAATTGTTTATAAATTACAGGTTTGTCGAGTAAAGTTTTGTAATTTATTTCATCCACATCCAACGAACCCTTAACTCGGCCGTCTTCATTATCGCTTAGACGAACGGCTAATATTTAGCTTGTGAATATTCGTCCAAAAGGACGGAAATTGTAATAAATGCTCCGAAATTCTACAGTTTCAAATTCTTAAATATCAACCGAGTAAATACCCCTCTGAGAATATTCAGTGTGTATCTCTTGGCCGTTTTAAAACGAATCATACTCGCCTCTCCCGGCTTGATGATTGATGACCATTTAGATCATGGGCCTTATCCATAGTCGTTTTTAATCCAGACTAAGGAAAGATCATCCTCCGATCATTATTTTTCGTATTCAGAGAGCATTTTTATTGCTAGTCCGATTAATCTTGCTTTAGTACAGACTAACTTTTAGTCCATACTGAAGGTAGGTTTATAGTTGGTTCACGATAACTTCGGTCGTTTTTGAAGCACTGCTAAATTTCTACTTTTGGTTGCTGATTACATATCCTTCCACTACATGTAAACATAGACATAAATACTGCCATGTGACTTCTACTTTTATAACTGTCAAATGAATTGATTGCTGTTTACAGCTGTTAGAAGAATGCCGTCATATTTCCTACGAATGTTCACAATTTAGGCCCATAACAATATTTAGGTCGGCTTTATAAGTATTTGTTACCCACGATAAGGCACATTACACATAATACACATAAATATTTAGCCACGATGGTGTTTGTTACAACATTTATTCCGCTATATTTTCATGCATTGGTACTTACTGGTTTGTAGGTTTATTTTATTATTTATTTAAATTAATCTGGTTGGGCCTAGTACTATTTTGGGATTGCAGTAGACATTCACATCACAAAAACGTAAGCTTGTTACACAACTGTGTTACAAACATCTAGCACGAAGGTACAATGTTTTGATAAACAGACATAGATATAAATAATTAAATTCCTCATTACATCAGTTCACGGTTAAATGTATAAACTTTGCACATATTTGAAATCCACACACATCTGGTCTGTGCACAATGATTACAATGCATTCACCATAGATGGAAATGGCGGCTACACCCTTACACACGCAGTGATCACAACACTTGTTACAGTATATTAATTATCCTTGCCCTGGAAACACATATTAATCACAACATTGTAACTTCCCTAGGATGTTTCAAAAACACGAGTACGGATTTGATGTTTTGTTCAGAAACCCGCCGTGTCATTGTCATGTCGCCACACACCACTGGCAATTGTAAGGCACTATTAACCCCCCCCCCCCCTTACACGCAACAATATTGGAACAAGCGCGTGGCTAGGCTATGTCTGTCAACCTGCTGGATTTGTAAGTGTTGCACACCGAGCTGTGTCGCTCCATCGCATCTAAAATATGTCGTTGCATCTATATACCTTATAATACGTATTTAAATAATGAAATATTGTTTCAGTTGTAAATTACAATCTCAAACATCATTATTGTTGCTGTAACTAGTATGAAATGTGTTAAAATTAGAAATAATAAAATGTATACCTGTTCTACCCAGATGATACGATCTTCCTGAGAGAGAGAAGAGAGACAGAGATAACAAGAGAGAGTGACATGCTCTGCTTTGCTTATTGAACCTTTATTATGGACAGAAAAAAAACACCAGCCTACTTACTGGAATATGCGCTGATATTTTTAACTGCAGCAATGAAATGTGTTTCCGTCAATACTATCTAACAATGCAAATATATCAATTGGCAACGTTTAACTTACAAATAGTATGCATAAAAACGAGGTTAAAAACTATTGTAACTGTGAACTATTTCTTACCGGCCATTCCCAACACGTCGCTTCTTTCGCTGTTGTTAATTAATGTTTAATACGAAATAAATATTACAAGTTATAGAATATATTAAGGCAAAGTTTCATTTATTCAATAATACAGCATTCTAAAGTTAATCACAGTGTTAAATATTTGTGGAATACAAGTTATTGGAAAACAGGTTGAGATATTACGCCTAGGGTGATTTTTCAAAGGTTCGATTCCAAAAGGCGGAAGAAAGCGTGAATGGACTATAGCGAGGTATTAAAATCAAAAAGAAACATGGCGAACAAAAATATGACAGCTTCATTAGTATTACATGCCAGGAGAAGCTAGATAAAGTTTACAAAGCATAACATTTATGTTTAAAGCAGATTCTGTCAATCTGTATGCAAAAATATGCTGATCTAATGATTGAAATTATTTTGAAAATAATCATTCAAAGGAAATATTACTTATAAGCTTAACAAAACATGAGTTTGTAGATATAGAAATACATTTCTATCAAATGCCTTGTCTGAAAACAGATTCTTAGGAGATGTGATAGTAATACACTCAAAGAGAACCTTAATACAAATCTAATTTTGTAAATATATACAGTAAAGTATTTACACTTTCATCGAATGTAGTGGTAGCTAAATGGTACTATCGTGAGCTGATATGCAGAAGGTTTCGAGGTAAATACAAGGTTAAAAGTATTAAAGTGATGTTAATGTATAAAATAACTAAATTGTTATTCTCCCTTAGCAAAATATTGTGAACGAGAGTATAAAGAGTTTGTAAATTTAACTGTGTGAATAACGTGATTCTAATTTGTTTTTCACGAGCTGTGCAGAAAGTACTCAGAATACTATTGAAAGCATTACTTTTGAAAGGATATAATAAAAATTGTACACCGCCTTTTCAATCATTACCAACGCTCAGAGCAGTAATGGTTCGGGCCCTTCGCCACTCAGTCGGTTGCATCATGGTGCTGCCCCATATGGCACTTTCTTGTGGTAGAGATGTCCTGCAGCATCTCTCCTGCAATTATAAGCTCGCACGGTTGGTTAGGCGAGCTAGGTGTTCAAATGTTTTCCTCACCGGCCTTTTGCCTGCGCACAGGGAGGGGATTGGGGAGGAGGGCGGCAGTGGCAAGTCCCCACCCCATTAAGTGGTATTCCACTTCGGGATTTTGAAAATTACAGGACTTCTAAACCCTTTCTGGTTCCTGCGGCAAGCCCAGCAAAGTGCCGAGACCTTCAATATAACCTTTTGCTTCCAAAATTACTTTGTGGGATATATATACATTTACAAAACTTCTACATTTATTTTCAATTCAGCACACAATATAATTGATTATATTTTATTTGTTATTGCGCAGATGAACGCTTATTGTAAATTACGGTTCAATTTGAAAAGGAGAAACATTTGTATTTTAAATAAGTTATTTTGTATTTGTCGCTATCAAGTTGCTAGTTTGTCATGAGTGGAAATTAACGTTTTATTTGAGAGGAATAATCTATAACGCAAAAATGCGGTAAACTTGTCAACAGTGTACTCCGATGATCCTTCGACTAAAGTTAGTTTCGCTCTAATCGAGGTTTATGAATATAATATAGTTAAGCTTCTTACACAATAGAACAATTTATTATTCGACTTTATGTTTCCAATATTGTAAAGTCAGAGTTCAGACAATTGAACATAAGTTCTAGCTTCGTAAAAATGGGAATCTTGTTATGCAAATAATTATGATACTATCAAGGAATGCATTTTACGCACCTTTTAAAAAATGGCTTAAATTGAAATTAAAAGTTTATATCAAAACAAAAAACTCATTTGTTTACTTTATTAAAATATGTTAATTCGCATATTTCCACTACACATTATATTTGTTTCCTATTTATTTAATTTAAGACGATATTGGGTAAATACTGAGATTAAAATCGCCCTACAATAAACTAAAACACTTAGCACATAACCTCTGTTAGGTTCTCGGCAAAATCGCTGCTTGACTTTGTCATTAAATTTTAACTTGTCGAAATCGTAAAGTCAAGAGTTCTTGACTTTACCTATGACAGTTCAGGTGATTGCCACAATTCCGGTGTCTCTTGTGGCCCAAATGTGTGCAAAAATGTCCATTTTGTCAAACCCACACAGACTTTAAGAAACCAATTTTTCAGGTAAAGTGCATGGACTCTCATCATTGGTGTGGTTCCTTCTTTGCAGTGATTGCAGCAAAACTGAAAACTTGAATGAGAAATGTATTTAACGAAAATTACCATACTTACAAAAATGGTTCATGCGTGCACACACAAAGCTGAAATAAATGTCTTATTATTAATGTAAAACCAATACATATCCACAAATGACAGCAAAATGATAATGTAAAGGACAAATTATAAAAATAATTCTTACAGGCAAGTTACTGTGCATAGCGATACACACTTGTTTTAACTTTCCTTGTTACTATAGCTGTGCGCCAATAAACAGCCAATCAGAAGCCCCGGCACTTGTACTATGTTATCAATTAAAAAACTTATTTACAAATCAATAAAGTATGTATTTTGACTTCATGGTATGTCAATTGTAGCCCGACCCTTATTGAGAGCTATCTTATACAGCTTATTTCGAAAAACTTAATTTATCACATACACTGTGTAATGTAATCTAACCTTTACAAAACATGTACTCACAAGTAAACAGGAGCTCTGGGAGTCTGGAGCGTTGACTATGACATGTAATTTACAGTTACATTAAATATTTTTGCAGCCAAAGTGGCAGATATTACAAACAATTATGCCTACTCAATAACGCATACTATTTTTGTTGATATTTCTCAAAAGTTAGCAAGTTGTCTTGCTGAACATCCATTTCGAAATTTAAACATGGAATTGTTCTATAGGCGTAACTGTTGACAATTAATTGTAAATATTTTGTAACTATTATTACAGCAAGCATTACCAAATAAAACAATTAGGTGAATATATTAATGTTGCATTTCTGCTGTCATTCATTTACTTTATAATTGTTATTTAACTTTCCATTTGTAATATAATGTTTCTAACTGTTGATTTATACTTGTTCTTTTTCACTTTTTTTCCTGGGGATAAGCAGCGAAAACATGTCGTAAAAACACATTTAAATTTACCTCTGGACAGTTGCAGTTGAAATTATCATAATTTCTACATCTTGTTCGATCACCTTGCACGACTTCCTCTCTCCTCGACGAATTAAGGAATAAATACTTTTGGCGACATGTATAATGTCCTCCTGATGCTAAATATTTGTACGTACTTAGCTGGAACTCATAAAATTACACAAAATCACTACAACACAATTAAACACTATACGATCTCTAATAAAACAATATTGATTGCAGATAAGATGAAAAATAAATGAGAAATATTAAAACACAACAACTTCCAGTTTCCAAGTTTGTAGTTTGCCTCACTAGCAAAGCCAAGCAACAGGCATGAAAGAACCACAACAATGGACCGTTGGTTTTGACCATTACACCTATCATGTGACACAATATAATTATGAGTTACAGTAAATAAATTATCTTTATGCCAATAATTACTTTAAAGTGTATAAAATAAAATTCAAACAGCTGAATAAGCCTTCAATTTAAACATTACACTTGCAATACTATGCTATTTCGTAGAACTACTTTTTACATTTTACTGCCAACATTACTGGGTGTGTTCATCCCCAGCCTGTGGGGTGACACACATGGTTATACATACACAGTTGCGGGTGGTGGTTTTTTTCAAATGTTGATTTCTAGAGTGCTCATTTTAATGTGAACTGCCATTACATATAGTTTAATGTAGTAAATGACCAACTGCTAAAAACAAAACAGTTGGCTAATTATGTACGGGGCAGAACATTCGGTTACCGAGTACTCATTCGATTACAGAATCATTTGATTATTTGAATCACTCGATTACTGATAATTCGGTAACTTGAAACATTCGATTATGTCCATCCCCAACTCACATGCAATCTTCCCCTCTATGTGCGACTTGTTGACCGACTTCCTGCCATGGTGCGAGCCCGAGGGCTGGCAAGTTCTGTTACACTTCCACCTCTGTCATGGGCAGTTGGGGGCATGTGGCGGTACACCACTTGCATTTTTCTGCATTTGCCCTACATTACACTTCCTTACACCGCTTATGCACTGCACGTCACTACTCGTCACCCACTGTCCATCACACGTCGAGTGCGGGTGCGTGCTGCCCTGGGGAATCGGTCGGCGTGACAAATGGCCTAAGGTGGGGAATGACACACATCAACCTTATAAAATAAAAACATATTATTTATGCTATTGACATAACCTAGCACCACTAATAGTCGATGGAAATGAGTATTTCACAAAACAATTATTTGCTCAATTATTTGCTCAATTATAAACAATTATATGCTCTGTGCGCACTCATGTGTCATGTGGATTCCAGAGACAAGGAAAAATTATTCATGCACTGACAACTAGAACATACCTCGAAAGCAGTGCAAAATATTTGCGACAACATATCATTTGGAGAAAATGCTTGAAATATGATGTTAAAATTAAATTTATGAAATATTGTAAAGACATTTTTGTCCAATATCTCTTTTTTTTAACTTGTTGGTAAATGTACGCATGAATGTTAATACAAGACACATTGCTGTGATCTGAGTGAGCCCTTATTTGATGCTCGTATGAACCTAGCAACATTTTTCAGCAGGGAATCAGGAGCCCAGGGATTGTGACAAACTGTAGAAACCAAACAGTATAGCAAGGCACCAAAAAAACCGCCCATATAGACCAACGTGACATTCGTCACGGAGCCAGACACCAGACAGATGCAGGAAATGCCGTCGGACGTCAGCCATTGGCCACCCTCTCAGGAAGACCCACGAGAGGGATGTACTGGAGGCCCCTGCTGCCGATACATCGAGAAGACGAAGCCTTCTGCAACAAGGATTAAGATGAACTGGTTTCAAGCGTTTACACCTGTGAGACTTTAGTTTCGTAATTAACACAAGTGACTTTAACGTAATTATTAGAAGTAAAGTATAATTACTGTCTGAATGCAATTATTGTATTGTCACAGTTACTTTATTGTTACCAGTGATTATAAAAATATATTGAAAAATTATTACATTATTCATAAAACACTTTATATTATGAAGGGAAAATTAGTTCGTTCTACTCAGGTTAGAAACAAAATAAGTTTCTCATTGGAGGATGTTTTTTAAAATAGAAAATATAAAAAATGGGATTATAATAACTATAAATTATTTAACAACTAATCATAGTTTTTTACTTTTAAACAGAGTAATTATATTTATGAGAATACATTTAGTGTATTTGTTGTTAATTTACAAAAACATCTCCAGATGTAGTTAAAGGCTTACCAGATTTGGTGATTCTTCTGCATTGCATATACAATGATACAAAAAGTCGAGACACATTCCGCCATTTATGTATTCAACAACGACCCAGAAAAAGCACAAATAAAATACAAATTTTCCCCCTGCATATTCAGGCCACCATGAAAAGGTGGTTTTTTTTTCCAAAAGTTCCCCTTTGTGTATCCAGGCGATAAAATGTGCAGGACCAAAAGGACGACATTGCATATCCAAGCTGGAAGGGAGGAAATTGGCACCACTCTCCACTTGTTCCGAATTGTGTTTCAAGTCTAGTCGAGGGGAAATTTCAACATACACCCAATTATTTACTGTAGCATATTGATGGCACTGTGTTCTGAACAAGGATGAAAATGGGATGATGTGGATTGGAATGGTACTGTTCGATAACTTGCCCGGGTTAGGGCACCAGCTTGCGGTCCGAACACGATGATGATGTTGCTCTCAGAGTATCTCGGGGACATGTCGCCAACGGCCATTGGCTATGTCTTCCCATCTGCCATCTCTGATGTTACCAGAATGATGAAATTCTCTGCCAGTCACCTACTAAATCCAATACGCCTCGTCTAGTAGGGGCTGTTGGCCTCCCTTGTCTGTCAGCTCACTCCCGGTGGGTTATTCTGGCTATACAATGCCATTATTTAAGACAAGTGATAAAAAAGTTTAACATGAAAGAGGTTAAGTAGCTGTGAAGCAACTTGTACAATGAAGGTGCAGGTTTTTACCATCAAGTATTCAATTGCATCTTAACTCACCAACGGACCGGGAAGTGAGGTGACATGTACTCCAGGTAAGCAAAAAAAATTGTTCTGGTAAATTAAATTAAAGAATACAGAATTACATGATGATAAATTGCAAAGTTGATGTACTCGGAGCACTATGACATGGTGGTCACCTTACAAGACTCAAGACACTACTCCTGTATCCTTTGGCGTGGAGCTTGCTCATTGGCCAAGACTCCGACCAGTCAAATCACGCTATGTGATTAATACATAAAGTAATGAAATGAAATGATGTGAATGCTGCAATGGCAATGGGATGAGAACTCTAATAAACCCTTAACAACCAATAAAAACTTAATACGTTCAAAATATAAAAATAATTAAACCACTTCAACCCCCCTACATTGCTGTGGCATCATAAACTCACATTATATGCATGCAAAAATTTCGCAATACCTTTTTGGGACTTTCCCCAATAAAGTATATTATGTCCTTACATGTTTTACTCTGGGTAAAAAATGTGAGTTCATATATGGACACTAATTAACACTGCTAAAATATATTTACAATTATAATTTGCTATTCGGCCGCATGGTTATGTGTACCGGTAGACCTTGGTGCGTAGTTGCAGATCGTAACCCAAAAGTTCAGTATCTTAGTACTGAACATACTGTCATTACTGGATAAAAAACCATCTAAATTATAAGATATCTGAATAACACTGAACATGTGCACAAATCTATGTAATTATTTACAAGAAATATTATTAATCCAACATGAGCCACAGTTGCTTTGCGTGTGGTCATTTGGATAATTACACAAGATGGCGCCCGAGCACACAAACTGTCAAAAAACTTAAAATAAATAAACACGCATTAAATGGCACTATAATGAATAAGACAAATAAACATAACACTGGGAGACTGTTTGTTTTGTACTTATGTAATGGAAAAGGTAACATAGGAAAATAAAACAATATTGACATGATGCATGGCAAATACACATAACCCTCAAATACATGATTGAAAATATCAACACGAGCACGTGTCATTACCTTTGGACGTGCGGAACACATTTGCAAGTTGAATAAGTAAATACATTATGTGGAACACTCAGGCAAGTGAAATTAATTACATTGCACTGAATATCACTAACCTAAACAGTGACAAATTAATATTGCAGAATAAATATACACATATAACAAAATGGTGAAAAAAACACTCACACACTTCCTGTCATATTAAAAAGACCATGAAAAATACACTTTTTATATTTTAATGCTTTATGCTGCACATTAAAGAAGCGCCTGTGGCTCTGGTTCGGTGGCATAGGTGCTGCTCCATGATGTTGCAGTAAATTTTAACATTCTAGTTGGCACAATGTGGAAAATGGCCTGAGGCCAAGGTGCAGTCGACGTCAGTATCCAAACCGAAAATTGAATATACATCAAGATAACGCATTTGATTCCAGTGGCGTATCCAGGCGCCAAAGTAAAATATTGCTAAAAGTTTCCTCATCGCATATCCAAAAATTATATATTGTCCGCCTTTATCTCATCCTTGTTCAAGTACATGCAATCCATGATGCATTATTTTTAAATTATTTTAAATGAATATTTATTAAATTTAATATGTTTTATAAATTAAAAAATCTATATTTTGTATTTAAATGATACAATAAAACTGGAAATTTAAAAATTCAATTTTTTTTTACTAATTTTATGATTTATATTTTAATGTTTAACATGTAAGCCATCACTAAAAGGTACGATAAAAAAAATAGGATTTTTAAAAATTCAAATTTTTTATTAATGTAACAGTATAATCTGCAATGTTTCACACATATGCCATCACTAAAAGGGCCTGATAAAACCTCATACATAAAAAAATCCAGATTTTTTTAATACACTTAACCATATAATACACAATGTTTTATACACACAATCATTTTTTTATTTTTATAAATTACCTCAACACTCGAAACTGGCAGGTCAAAAGTCCACGAAAGCAGCTGTGTTTGCAATTGCTTCCATTGCTAGCCGGACAGGTAATGACCGACACGACCGCGTTAGGCCTTTTCCGAGTCGCGAATATTTTTTTTTTTTTAAATCAATTTACCTAAATAATTGAATCTGGCAGATCCAAGTTTTGTGGATGCAACAGATTCAAGTGCATCAATTGTCATCGGCCCGACACATTATGACTTTTGCAAATGCTCTAGACCTTTTCCGGATAGTGAATAAATGTTTTTTTTATACATCCTTACAAATAACAACTAACCCCTTTTAAAAAACTGAAAAAACAAGTAAATAACACTTTTTTTAAAAACTAAATCAAACAATATACCATTAAAACTTTTTAAAATCTGAACCACTCAACAAGACACTTGTATTTTAATTATTTTTAAATTCATACCAAAGAGCAGCCCAATTACACTTTTTTTTTTAAGTTGAAACAAACAACATAGCATTTAAATTTATTTTTAAAGTGAAACACTCAGCAAGTCACTTGTTTTTTATTTATTTTTAAATTAAAACTATTAGCAACCCAATTAATTTCTTTTTAATTGAAACAAACAACATACTATTCACACTTTTTTTTTACACTGAAACACTTAGTAAATCCCTTGTATTTTAATTACTTTTAAATTAAAACAAATAGCAACTTAATTAAACTTTTTTCAGCTGAAACACTCAGTATGTCAATCAAACTTTTATTTTATACTGCAACAGCAACAGCAACTCAATCTCGCTCGTGCCTGTAAATTAATACAACAATATGAATCCAAAACCTGTCGATAATTGAATAACCTTCTCCACCATCTCCTCTGTGCTGATTCCGATGGTGATGTCAGCGGCGTGATGTTGGATTTATGTAGGTGCGACACTACGAGCCAAACCCGACGGAAATAATGTTTCACATATCCACAGACGAGCATTTTGTGATGTTAATGCTACAGAAATCTTGGGCGCAACAGCTTTTCTGAATATAACTAATTTCTAATTTTGTCACGTCGCGGATGCCACAAGCACCAATAATCAAGTGTAATTTCTTGTGGCAAGAGTGGTGGCAATGTTAAGTTGCTCACATTTGTATTAAAATGCGAATATATTATTTAGTTTTTTTGTTGCGGAATATTTTATCTGTAGTTAAATATTTAAAATTTGCTTTCTTTAAGCATAGTTGGATGTAGGTACCCCTACAGTATGTTTTCTTGAGTGTAATGTAATATTAATAGGTATGTGTTGAACACTTCTTAAAACAAGGTTTCAGGAAATGTGTGCAGTGTTGATTTTTAACTGAACGATTCTGCAAATAAATTATTTAATGCAAGTGATGACCATACATGATTTTAGTGAAGAGAACTTATGAGGATTTTCATAGTAAAACACATGTTCAAATGGTTTCGAATTTTACAAACAGTGCCTGAAAAATCTGCACTTTTAAGACTTGTATTGTGTAAATGTAATTTTTTTGTTTAACTCTATCATGAATTTCACTAGTGTAAGGTTAACTTCGGACAAAGTTGGTGTGTTTGTATTGCTGCATTTGTACGAATTCGAACAGTGGCTTATGTATCACGGTTTTGTTATTGAATTTTCAAAGTTACTATTATTTTAATGTTAATTTCACGAGGGCAAAATTTTACACTGCTCCATAAAATGAATATACAACTCAAAATGCCACTGCTGTTTTACGAAAGACATTAAACTAAAGCCCCCATTCCCTCACTGTTTGCTTTATTCTCATCAAAATTAAATAAACAGAACCCATGCAAACATAACTCGACAAAAGTAAAACAGTTAGGAATGCCAACCTATCTATAATATCCTACATTGATATAATTAGACCCATACTATTGTTTTCGACCTGGAAAAATATAAAACATAAAACAGTCATATGGTTTGCACAGAAGTTATTTGTTTTTCTACTAAAATTCTTCTTCTTCATTCCTTCTCATTCTTGTAAATACACTAATGGCCTTCTTACACTTTTCAATATTTTCAGCTATGAGTAGTCAAAATAGTGCTTTGGTGTCATGTTGCATCACAGTGTTTCCATTACAACCACAAAATAAAGTGACGTCACACCTGTCGCGTCGCATCTGCTGCATCGCATCTTTCGAGCCAATGCAAAGATAGCATGAATCAGCAAAGAGTGTATTCGTTCGCCATAGCAATGATTCCTTTTCCAAACGTATTCTGCCAAGTAGCTGACCCAAGATTTTTTTTATCGGCGACAGCAGGGAATAGTGGAACAGCAGGAACTCTGTTCAATATTTTGGGTGTGCACCCTCAACGTCTCGCCCCTCTTCATTTTTAGCGTGTCTCTGGCATTTACCCTTCTACGCTTAACACTGCACACAAATTTCCTCCTGTAACTCACCTGCATGTGGCAGTAGCTGTGGATGTCCAAGTTGTTGTATCCACACCAGCAGTCTGATATTATAAACGTGCCAGGTACGATTCACTCGCGAATGATTTTGGTCAGGGTCGCCGCATTCCTCTTTTCCACTGGTACGAAGACGAATTTCGACAGGTCGTCTCTCTACACTCCCCAGATAACCCACTCTACACTCTTTGCGGTTCTTATGTTTGTCCAACTTTATCTCATCGATCTCGACAATTTTACCCGGTCGGCCGATGTATTTTCCACACATCAACACTCAGTCTATACACACTTAGCGGCATAAACTCGACCAGGTGATGACTGTCTTTCTCGAGCAGAAAAGTTCGTTAACTATAGTCTGCAGTCGAAGATATAATTTATCAGGCACCAAACACAGCTCGATTATCTTGCCTGGACACAAAGTCGAATATCACACGAAAATCCCCTGCCTCGCTGACACTTTAAAGTTGTATTTTTTCGGTCCTCCATTCGCTGTCGAGACCAATAAAACCCACCTCTTACTATCCACCAGTTTTGCTTCGCTTTTCCCCCATTTTTTGCTCTATGTCGTTGACTTGAGGGTGCTGTGCTCGATGAGAAACGTGTTTATGTCAGGCGAAGAATGAATAACTTGCCTGTCATTCAATATTGTGATTTTACATTCCACACACACCATCGTGCAATTTGCGAGAGAAAAATTGTAGAATTTTTGAGAAAAAAATACTTGGATACCTGATACGAAACAATAGGTGCCAAATTTGGATACACTGTACAGAACTAGGTGGGATATGCGATACGGCACTAAACTGTAAAGAAAACCATTAGGATGGATACTTTATAGTACACACTGAATGTTTGCATAGTTTTCCCATAAAGATACGCAATACGGAACAATTATCAACAAAACAAACATTTGACCATTTAATGGAATGGAATGTGAGTGAAACACTGAGATGAAACATAAAACCCTACTAATCACACTGATGCACTGTGCACTAGCGCATATTGGTAGAGCAAGGATGGTAGCTGCACCGAAAAACTCATTGGGGCAGCAAACGGTCTAGGGAGAGGGAACATGGCCGGTGGCAATTTATTATATATAATGAAGTGGTTTAGAATAAATACCTTGCGTGGAAATTGTTAGCAAGTAAAATAAACATGACCTATAGAGCATGGAGTTAATATGAAAATATAGGGGCATTATGGTATTGTGTTTGATGTATAATAAATGATGTACCATAGTGCATATGACATGTGCCATGTCGAATAATAAGGATGAGTGTGGTATTACATGTTCGCAGAAAATGGAAATGTCTGTTAAAGGTAAATGTGGGACAATAAAGAACGTTGTATGTAGGTAATGTTAGGGCAGGATTTTGGAGCAGGTAACAGGTTTGCTCGGCGCATTGCAATCTACAGCGCAGCACACATCCACACTCTATGAGTAATCGCCATAGTGCAGCAGAGTGTTTATGCCATGCATTGAGTGCGGACACAATGTGTAACTGAGTGCAATGCAATAAGTGTAGTGCATAGCCGAGAGGCCACATGCTCTGCAGCATGGCATCATACAGAACAGTGCAAATAGGGTTTAATTCGATATAAAGGACTTGGTGTCAGGCGCCACATTGATCCTCATTGTGAGACCATGAAAGAACTATAAAGACACAGCCATTTCGTGTGTTAATTCTCTTAAAGTGTTTTCCTGGTAATGTTTGTTTTGTTTCATCCCACGTGTTCACTCTCGCCTCACCACACCTTTCTGCAAGGGGTTATGTGTATATTTGTTAATAATATATATATATTATATAATGTTAAATTCTGAGTTTAGAGTATTTAGGTATGTTGATATACAAAGTGGGTCAGAAAGGAATCCCACGTGATGTGCCTGCCCACCATTGCCGGCCAGCACATCGCACGGGTATGTAAGTCATCACTCAGCACCTAGAGGGGAAGGTAGTGCGTCGCCATGTCTCGCGGTTTGTGGGCCCCGGTGGTCAACCTCTTTTTGTCTGTCACAACCATATAGTTTTCAGTATCATACAGTTTAATGGAACTACGTTTCATTCAACCACCTGGAAAACCGCCCTTCGTATTCCCCAGTGTTTGCAATACCTGGGACTGTATAATTTTTCATTTAACTACTTTAACAACCTTCGTGTTTTTTTGTAGAGTAACACTGTTGGCGATTTAAGCATGACAACCACTCTAGAGGAGTGTTGTAATGAATTACCAAATAAATATCAAAGTGATTGACATCATGTGTTTTTATTCCGGTTTGTTTTTGGGCACTTAATCACTCGGGCTTTCGCCTTTCCAGCCAAAGGGATTCAGTGTTCATGCAAGTGTTTTTCTTCTGTGTCTTCAAAGTGTTAAGATGTTTTTGCATCGTACTTCTATCAATTTGGGGTGTGTGGTCAGTCCACATAGGCCACTGCATCATCAGCATGTAAGTCAGTGATAATTAAGAAGATTATGACATCGACAGCACCTAGGCCTAAGGCCATTCACTACGCCATGCCAGCAGAGACGTCAAGAATGCAACCCAACATCACAGTGGAGTACCTGATTCAGCAAACCAGTGCCATGTGCATGTAATGTGTTAGGTATAATTAGGGATATATCAGTTGTTAGGGAATATATGTGCAGTATAAGTTTATTTTTTGTATGTGTACATCATCATCCTACAATGCCACAAGTGTTAGATTATAAATGTCAAATGTTCTAATGCCACACGTGCCATTGTTCTGTATTGTGTATTAGCGTGCACAAATGCTCAAAGTTAGGTTTCCACGCAACCAGGTATGTACTTATACAATTACCATGTCCGCATGTCAGGCCAAGTGCCATATGCTTTTGTTTACATTTAGTGTTTACATTTTGAGGATCAATGATTATGTAGTGCCATATATTATGTCAGTGTTTTATTTTCCCATGTTACCCATGTCACATAAGTACAAGACAAACTGTCTATTTGTATTTTATTATTATCGATTTAGTGTGTTTGCATGTAATCCTGTATGTCCATAATTAATAAGTT
This sequence comes from Dryococelus australis, assembly GCA_029891345.1. Taxonomy (NCBI): domain Eukaryota; kingdom Metazoa; phylum Arthropoda; class Insecta; order Phasmatodea; family Phasmatidae; genus Dryococelus; species Dryococelus australis. The sequence goes on from CM056995.1 coordinate 167,783,165, forward strand.
ATTTAAATCTCGAGCACTAGAGGTGCCATTTTGTGCATTTACTTGAATGGTCAAAGACGAGGCTATTGTCACATGTAGACATCTCTGTAATCTGGCTAATAATTATTAACATAACTTATAAGCATAGCAAACCAGTCTTTTATATTTTTTATTTTAAAGTGTGTTCCACCAGTATTGGTAGTAATAAAAACTGGTTTTCTAATTCGTTACTAAACAACACATCAAAGTGGACTGGTGCACACAACCACGTTGCAAATAGGCACTATAAAATTATAAAGGTTTTTTGGAACCATTTTTATGCCAAGTAAGATGATCTCATATGTTTTGCCGCAAACACAAATTGTAAGGATGTAATAAACTAGACTGGGTGTCAGACCCTCTAAAGATATTATTGTTTATTTGTGCATGTGTCAATATTGAGGTTATGTTGGCCGCGGCAATGCTGTCTGGTCGAATGTGTGTATTTATTTGTATATTTTTAATATGTGGTTTTAGGTTTTGTTGTTAAGAGTTTATTGATATGTACATCTCATCGGCATTGTAGAACCATTTCCACTTCTTTTGCCGTATTTCACCTTATGTAAAATTATGTCACATGATGTTTGGGCGGGAGTGTCAGTCAGTGAGCCACCTCCGTGAAAAATGAGAAAGTAGTAGCTTCTTGGATCTTGTGAGAGTACTACTGTGCCACTGGGCTACGGGTACTTCATCTTTGTTCATTACCCATCATGTAAATCTGCTTGATTCACTTTAGTATACCAGCATCTTTTGTATTGCTTGGCCATAGTACTCAATCTCTCATCCTCGGTTTGTATTTTACACGACCGAGGAATAATATACCACTTAAGTTCATAGGTCCTATGGCCATTTTCATTTGTGTAAGAGCCAGCCTGGCAAGAACAGCAGTATGTAAACTTCAGTGCCATGATAGGGAAGAACTCATAATAAATACGTATTGGTGAGATGCTAGCATTTTATTGTGATTAACCACCTATCAGTTACTTGACCTTATTAGTAATTTGGATTTTTCACATATTTAATAATGGTGTTGGGTAGAACTCTTCTGGAGTGAGATGGTGTGCCAGGGGGGCCGACATCCCTGACTAGACGAGGCAAATGGAGTGTACTTTACGAATGGTGGAAAGGTACTCAAACTGGTATCTAGATGTGGACATGGGGGATAGGCCAATGGATGTCGGCCATCACAACGCGAGAGGAAGAGTCTCTAACAAGTGTAATTTCGTGCATGCTCCACAGGCTGGTGCCCTTAATCCTGGCAAATAGCATTTCCTATCCACCACATGTCATTATTCCCCGCATAGTCCAGTACACCGAAAGTCATGTGGGTATTCCCAACTATTGGCTAGTCAAAGCGAACCACTCTCCTAACGTCAAGTGGAGCTGCAACCAGTGGCCTAACATTTCCTGCCAACTTTCCCAAAAACCGACTACTTAAATTTGATCCATATATTAACCTTGTGTACATTCCTGGTAACCTGCATTTTGAATCACTGTCCCGTACGCCACAAGTGACCACCAGGGTGTACGTACCTCATTTTCCTTTCAGCTGTGCTCATCATTCCATTACTGGCGGAATTTACTTTCATGCAACAAGAAAAAGAGTTCAACAGAATGTGGAAAATCTAGGAGGAAAAGCCAGAGGAAAGCCAAATGGAAAAGTGCATCAAAACAAGCATTGCCATCTGCAACCTTGAAATCTGCCTTGGTACCACACAACCAGCTTGGTGACGTAGGTCGCCCATTTTTAGACTTTGCGGGGTAGCGACCATCTGCTTTGCACCCCTCCATCCATACCATTCCATGCTGGCAGGAACCACCCCTACCATACTGCACACGTGGGTGTCAGCTGCGAGCCGTGGTCACATGGTCCGGCAAAAGGACGAAGATGCTGTCACTGTGACAACCATGTCATATACCCGACCAAGGACAGTTTGATCTACAAAGCACTAATGAGAAACCAGTTTATCTATGCGTCCGGTGTCTACGAACAACAGTACTAGATTCGTTCTTGTTTTGATGGGAGAACAATAATGGCTGCCTATGTCAAGATGCCACTGCAATGCAGCAAATGTGACATGGAATCGAGAAGACGAACCAAGAACTCTACAACAGCATACTAGCTCACATCAGTATGGGGAAGAATGAGATGTGTAATGGTTACTTGAAACCACGAGCCAAGGGTTTTGTCTATCCGGTGTTCCCGCCATTGCTGTGTACATGTCCGCTACTGCTCATCAACACGGAACCAGAGGGATTGCTACTGAGGAAAACTCTGTGGAAGTGTGCCCACTACAACTGGTGTGAGGAAACAGAACCACACCCTGGCATGTGACAGTTGTAAACACTTCTATCATGAAGTTTGCATCACGCTGTGTGAATAGACAAAAGGGAGGAATGCGTATGACATGGATTGCACCTGCTGAATACTTGAACAACAGAGTCCACAACAGGCCCCATCAACACATCTGCGAGCTGACAGGAGAATGCCGTCCAGACGTATCTGGCACAGACACAATACTGTCAAGAAAATCGATGTGAATTACCGCACCATTTTGTGGTCGACTACCCGCTCCACACACCACACTTGGTACTGCATCATCTGCCACAGCATTTGACATAGACACTGCTCCTACAAACAGCACCCATGGCAGTCTGTTACACAGCCCTGCCACCTGTGATAGATTATTTACACAAGCACCAATGTTTCCAACCGTATCCAGCAACACCAGCTTGGTTACAATCACTACCAACCTATGCAGGTACAGCAGGTGAAGACCCCGGAGTTTATATGCAGGACTGGGAATGACGCTTGAGCAGATATTGTGTTGATCAGGAAGATTGGCCACATTAAATAGGCGAAATAATTCGAGGAGACACAAAGACCTGGTGGTATGGTATATAGTCCATTATGGGTTAACATGGAAGGAAATCGGGCGGAACTTTAAATGCAGGTTTGGCACAACAATCACCTCACTACGCGTACGTAGCCAGACCATTATGAGGGAACAAACAAACGGTTCACTCTATGATTTCATGACCCACAAAATAAATTTAACGAGACATGTTGGAGGTAGTGACAAGTTCATCTAGGAAGGAGCATCGCCTGGCGTTATTTTTCGCCATCCACATGACAGAGCAATAATTTCTTCAAACCATACTTCTATTGGATGCAAACATCACTGCAACACTGGGTAATGACCATGATCCACAAAAACCGCGGCGAGACACAAACGTAAACAAACCAAGAAACCTACCTGCAGGAGAAATGGTAAAAAGAGTTCCTGAAACTTAGGCATCTCCAACAAAACAACAACTTCTCAGTCTAGTGTGAACGAGTCGAATCGACACCACACAATTGCCCTGAGATTTACGAACAGTAACCAACCAACTCCGCGACCTTGTAGGTGGTGTACTGAACCACACTGGGACAACAAGTGTCCAACAGGGGCCGACTTTCCACGTCGATAAACAACACAACAGCACAGACCACCACCGGGAAACAGTCTACGGGGGTAGGGCAACCTGACGCCACCCACACCAGGCCACTACAACAACAACATAATGCAACCTGCAACACACTATGCCAGATTACGAGTGAAACTCTGACAATTTCATACTCATCCCGATCCAAGTGAATGATACTTGTTGCAGAGCATTAGCAGACAAAGCAGCATCTCATAATTTTGTTCACGCTAGTTACATCGATCTGCAGAAATCAAGAAAAATAAACAAGCATTACAATTAGCCACACATCAAAACACAGGCGAGGTTATTGGCAAAGTGAAATTTATGGTAAAAATATGGGACATTACAACAACGACAGCCTTTGTCACCCACGACATCAGTGAAGATGTCTTCCTGGGTATTCCCTGTTTGGTGCAACAAAAGGCAGGAGTCGAACCAGCCACTCAGCGGATACAATATGGTCGCAAAGAACATCGGGCTGTTTACAATTTGGAATCTCGAGATGCAGATGTCACACACCCGCTGTTGCCCTGGACCATGCAGTTACCACGGAGTATCGCGAGGCTGTACAATGGCTGCTAAATGAAAGAAAGGATGTATTTACTGTTGTCGACCTGCTACGCAGAACTACCATTGCGGAACATGCTATTCAGTTTAATTCAACAATCCCCCTGGCACCAAAAAATGATGGCACCTGAAATTTTTGTGTGGACTTATGCTGTCTTAACCTAAATACCTGCAGTGCTCCACCGCCGTATATCCACATTCAAGATGCTCTGAATACACTAGGGAAAGTAAAAGTACTGACAACAATTGACCTCTGCAGTGTGTAGTGACAAGTCCTGGTGAAACCCACAGATCGGCACAAAATGGCATTCACCGCAACCGACGGATGTCGTTTTCAAATTTGCACCATGCCATTCAGCCTTCAATGATCTCCGTCGACTTTTCAAGAAATGATGGTCCGCATCCTGGATGGTTTGATTGGCACATACGCATTGGCATACCTCGACAATTTATATAGTTTGGAGTAAATCATGGCTAGAACACATACACCACCTATCACTGATGCTCGAGCACTTGGCAATAAATGGCCTTACATGTGCAAACAAAAAGTGTCACATTGGCAAGAAGAATATCCAGTTCCTAGGTCACCTCATCAGCGAGCACGGGATAAAACTGGTGCCAAAGCAACTGTATCTCATTGACGAGAATTCGCTACCCACAACAAGGAAACAGTTAAGAAAATTCTTTGAATTAATTAACTGGCTCCGATAGCACATAGAACGCTTTCTAATCATCATTGCAACACTGACTGAATTAATGTCACCAAGAGTACGTTTCAAATAGCAGCCCGTGCTGCAGCGAAGCTTCGAGGAGGCGAAATGGAGTTTCCGCGAATGCGAAACACAGTCGAGATACGACTCCATCCGACATTTGTACGTCCAGACAGATGCAAGTGACAAAGGACTCGGTGTGGTAATGTTCCAACTGTCAGAAGACAATGATTGGCGAATTGTCGATTTCGGAAGTGCCAAGTTTGGTCCAGTATAGCGGCAGTACGACGTGAATTAACGTGTGTGTGTCTGGCCGTGGTGTCTAGTTTGAAGAAGTATCGAGCAATGCTGTAAGAAAAACGCTTCAATCTGTGGATATACAACTGCTGCCTACTGTGGATACACAGTATGAAGGAGAGTCGAAGTAAACTGACACACTGGGCTCATTCGATGCAAGCATACGATTTAGAAGTACAACACGTGGCAGGCATCGAGAACCAACTCGCCGACCAACTGTCTCGAATGTCAGGAGAAAAGATTGCACGGGACAAGGAAGGATGGGAGAATGTCTTACCCCCATCCCCCTGCCAACACACGAATACAGGTCACGTCAGCGTGCAGTGCACAAATGCAACTGTGCTACCACAAGCACCCTCCTTCATCGCAGTGAAAATGCACGTGGTAAAAAAACAAGAAGAGTGCCTCATCGCACATGAGTGGATTTTGGAATATGAGCAACGAGTCGACAATCAGTAGTGTGCATAGAACAGTACCCAGGAGTCACGAACGTACAACTACATTGACGTCTGGAGAACATACATGCCGCTTGCTGCCCGCAGTGTAGTGCTACAATACGCACATTAAAAAAATCTTGGAGGACATCCTGATGCTGAACAAACCAGTCGGAATATTTTGAAACAATTTCACTTCACAGGAGTTTCAGTAATCCCACTCTCTGAAAGAGCCATTAGAGATGGTAACCTTGGATTTAATAGGTCCATATCTTCACACCTCGACAGGCAAGTGGTTTATTATCATGGTAACTGACTTGTTTTCCAAGTGGGTTGTGCATATGCTGTGTCCAGCGCTCGAGCATGTACCATGGGAAAAGTGGTAGAGAATGAGTTTGTCGAACATTGGGGATACCCACACAATGTTTTGAGTAACAACGGCTCTCAATTTACCGGTCGTACATGGAGAAATATGTGCGAGAAATGGGGTGTGCACCACATAACAACAGCTGTTTATGATATACATGCAAACCTGACTCAATGATACAATCAGGAATTGAAGACCCAGCTGTGTCTGCACATGGGTGAAAATCACACCACGTGGGTGAAACACCCCTGCTGCCCTCTTCACCTTCAGAACACATGTAAATCAAGCCACGGGGATGACACCAGCCCAGTGCTACAGTGTCGTGACCTGACACTCCCGGGCGAGTTCACGGCGGAGTTAGAGATCGGGACAGCTGCGCACGAGGTGAAGAGAGAAAAGAGAGAGACAGAGGAGAGACGAGCATGTGCAGTGAGAGAAGTGACGGAAAACCAACGGCGCTACATCATGCAATGGAAGCTGATCTTATTCCGACACCCACCACAACTTCAAACGGGTCAGTGTGTGTATGTCAAGGCGCATCATCAATCTACAGGGCAGAAGGGATTCTACACCGGGTTAGCAGTGAAGTGGAACGGCCCACTCGTCATCACCAAACCACTGGGGGATGTGTTACGAGGTGCATTTGAGAGTGAGGAGAAAAACAGTATTTTACAGCTATGCCCTCAGGCTAACAAGTATGCAAATCAACAATGCACCATAACAAAGTAGTCTGGAAGAGAGTAAGATAGTGAAAACACAGCTAGCTGGGATTACAAGTGTCGGAAGATTGTTTGCCTCACTATCGAGCCCACAGTCGGTTGCCAAATCCGACGAGATTTCGTCCACACGGGCAACAGCTGCTCATGTCGCCCCAATGCCACCGATGGACACGCAATACGGTTCAACAACAACTGAGAGTCAGGGCACACAGTAGGTAAACACGTCCCTGAGACGATAGCAAACTTGGCATGCAGAGGAACACAACTACGGAGACAGGAAGTGAGCTGATTCGAGGGGCACATCACGAGGATACCCCTGAACTCCCTTGAATATGGTGCCTACACGACGCAGAGGACAGCAGCAAACACATTGGAAGCAGGGGATCTCTCGTCCCCTCCACATCGCATGAAACGCCTGGGAAAACAATGGTACACCATGTGTGTAGCCTGCGGCCATGACCCCGGGACCGTCACAGCCCGCAAAGCACCGCAGACAGAGTAGGAAGCATGGCCATGTGGGACAGCAGAACAACAAGCCGATGTTGACATCCTGCGACCATATGCGCCCGTAGCAGAGCAGCAGCAGCGAATGTCAGAAGAGAAAGAGAGAGTTGATATTCCGCTACCACGTGGGTCGGCAGAACAAGCCAATGTTCACAATCCTGCATGTCCATAATTATTAAGTTGTTAACATTTTGTGCAATAGAGGCACCATTTTGTGTATTTTCATGAACGGCCACAGACGATGCTATTGTTACCTGTAGACGTCTATATTTTTGCCACTAATTATTAATGTATTTTTTATGTATTGCAAATGATTATTTTATAGTTTTTATTTTTAAGTGTGTGCGACCAACTCTAGCAGTATTGAAATAATGGAATTCCCTACTAAGTTTCAAAACTACACACCAAAGTGGACCGGTACACACGGCCAAATTGCAAATAGCCACTATAAATTGTATAAGTATTTCTGAACCATTTTTATGCTAAGTAAGATGAACTCACATGTTTTGCCACGTACACAAATTGTATAGACGTAATATAACTGACTGGGTAAAGACCCTGTAAAGATATAATTGTTTATTTGTACGTGTCAAAATTGAAGTTATGTTGTTACAGCATTGGTGTCGAGACGAATGTGTACATATTTATATATTTTTAATATACGCTTTTACGTTTAGTTGTTAAGAGTTTATTAATATGTAAATCTCATCTGCATTGTAGAACCCACTTTGTTCCATTCATTGCAGTTCACCTTATGTAAAATTATGTCACGTGATGATTGGATGGGAGCATCGACCAGTGAGCTGCCTCCACACCAAACGAGAAAGTAGTAGCATCTTCGATCTCGTGAGAGTACCACACTGCCGCGGTGCTCTGGGCACTTCATCTTTGTTCATTAACCATCATGTAATTCTGCTTAATTCACTTTAGTATACCAACACCTTTTATATTGCTCACCTGGAGTAATCAGTCTCTCACCCTCTGTTCGTCTTTTGCACGACCGAGGAATAATGTACCATTTAAGTTCATAGGCCCTATGGCCATTTTAATTTATGTAAGAGCCCGCCTGTATAGAATGGTGATATGTAAACTTCATACCTCCAAAGGGGAAGAACTTATAATACGTATGTACTGATGAGAGATGCCGATGTTTTATTATGATTAGCAGTCTATTGGTTACTACTTAATTTTTTTCGTAATTTTGTATTGACCACGTGTTTAATAATGACATTGGGTAGCCAAAATAACCCTTCTTGAGCAAGTTGGCGTGGCAGGGGGGCCAACATCCCTGACTAGACGAGGCAATTGGAGTGTAATATATAGCCAGCAAAAGTTATTCCAACTCGTAACATCTAGAGGAGGAGTCTATAATAAATGTAACTTCATGCTCGCGCTGCAGGCTGGCAACATTAACCCTGGAAAATAGCATTTCCTATCCACCACACCTCATTATCCCCATATTCCAGCGCACAAAACATCAAGTACATAGTTCAACACCACAAGGATTACTGCATTGGTCATGGGCCGTACGACCCTGGGATAAACAGAGTAAGCTCTTCAAGAACTTCATTGCATCATCAGTTAGATAATACCTTGCACTCCAGGTAACAACACCATTTCCAGCAACTTTCGTGATCCAAGTTTTACTGCTCCTCAAAAACAGTCCTCTACCCTCTGAGTTAACATAATACCTCATGAAATTGGCCTGTTCTAACGTGGGGCAATATTCTCTACTGTCTTCCTATGCATTATGATGCTGCATTATACAACTCCTCACCATCAAAATGTCGCCCAAATTTGTGGTGCAAACCCTCGACCATCCTGGACCTGCAAATGTCGAGAACTACCAGAACATAACCATCAGAATTTACCAAAAATTTTCCGAGAATGTTCCCACACTTCAGCACTTTCCATCTTTGCCCATAATGGGAAGCCACAAGGACTGCCACGAATCAACATAATTTGGATGCCTTAGACACTCCTTCAGGATGCCGGGAAATAAACCACTTGGTTTGGGGAGAAAAGCACGCAAATACAAGTTGCCACCATTATACCAACAAAGAAAGAGAACGTGCAGGGGAGCTGCCATTTTGGGGTGGCGGAGTGATATCAGACCTACGCACTATCACACCAGTGCAAGGCGAAAGCGTGCCAGCACTCCCCCTCCCCCCTAAATGCTTGACACATGGGAGCATTATCGATCACTGAGAGAGTGGGTCGATGCCAATCATTGCCTCCTAATGGCACGTGCAGTGGGGTCGGCCATGAGATGGGAGGCATCTCCTCCCACAACACCACTCTCCCACTATGGGCTTCCGAATTGTGCATCCACAATGTGAATAAGGGTTTGTTTCCTAACCATTGCTGGCCAGACATGAGACAGTGCCCCGATCTTGTGTTTGCACTGCTTGCACCAACTGCCACTAAAATTCATAGCGAAATACGAGCTAGGCACAGCCTACTGCAGATGATCTTGTAAGACTAGTCCACCGAGTGTTAAATATGATTTCAAGGGCTGTGTGACAGATGCCTGGCAAATCCTAGTTACATGGACTTGAACGACACCCCCACGAAGCAGCCATTTTGTGTAATTCTCTTAAAGTGTTTTTCTGTTGATTTTTCGTTTGTTCTCTCTCACGTGTTTCACACTCACCTCATCCCCCTCTTTCTGCAAGGGTTTTTGAGAATGTCTGTTAATAACTAATACTTTATATAATGTAAAATAACAAGTGAAGATTTTTTTAGAAGTGTTGATATGCAAAGTCTCAGAAAGTAGTCGTATGTGACACACCTGTCAACCACCGCCTGCCAGCATGTTGCGCACGCAAGTTGGTCATCGCTCAGCACCTAAAGGGGGCGAACGTGTGTCGCTGTGTCTTGAAATTTGCGCGCCCGGGCGGCTTGCATATTTTGTCTCAACCATTTAGTTTTCAATAGCATATAGGTTACCAGTAGAGTGTTTCGTTCAACCACCTGGGAAACTGCCCCTCGCCTTCCCAAGTGCTTGCATAGCCTGTGGAAGAATAATTTCTCACGTAAGAACTTTTACGGCCTTCGCACCTTTTCCTAGAGTCATCCTGATGGCATGTTAAGCCCGACAACTGCATGTAAAATTACTCTCTAGAGAAGTGTAGTAATTGACATTGCATGCGCCCTAGCCCTTTTGCCCACCATTAATTCCCTGCAGTAGGTATGAACACTCTGCTGAGTGCTCGTGCACATCGTGTGTGACAGTGCTATATCAGTACTAAGATGCTGCTCACTAGTGCGACTCAAATGGGTTAAGTGCAACGTTCGTGCAAGGCAGTGCAATGTGAGAAGACACCACATGCGTTCGGGTGCACGTATACTATAAGTAGACCCAAGGTAAAAGGGCTTATAGTAACATGATATAACTATGCAACACTTATGAACGACAAGCCGAGTAACTAAATGCAAAGATGACCCACATTTTTTTTGCCCCCCGGACCTTTTCAAGGGTATTTTATGTAATCTTGACTTTCCATTTTAACGTAATTCATCCCCAATCCAGTCCACACAGTTCTTGTTATATATTAAATACATTTTCCCATGGTTAATTTATTTACATATCAACTTAGCAGCATCATTTGTGTGCAGTGTAAGAAAGTAGTTCCCATGGCTTGCCTGGCAGTCAACGCTTGCCGGCACGCCACACAAAGGAGTTAGTCAGCACATCGTATTGAGAGAATGTGGACGCGAGGTCCGACGTCTTCGCATTTCCCTCGTGGCCGGGCGGCCCTCAAGTTTTGTATCAATCATGTTAACCTCTATAGTTTAATTAATCAGGAATCGTTTTTCATCTGCCGCCCGTAACTTTCCGCCTCTCTACCTCCCTCAGGTTTGCATCGCAGGGAAGCTTAAGTTTCAACATTAATTCTTTGTGGCCTTCGCACGTTTTGTGCAGTTAGTTTGACCTTAAATATCAACTTTTCGAAATCGTAACATCAAGATTGCTTGACTTTACCTTTTACAGTTCAATTTTGCCAAGTTCCATAATATACAACATGTCGGAAACCAAAGGTACCGTCAAATGATAAAGACAAATGTTAAAAGTTTTCAATTGTGGAAGGGCCTTACCTTTTGTCAAGTTGCCCCAAGTTTTTAACACTGTCCAATGAGAATGTATAAATGTCATAAAAACTGCTGTAGCCAACTTATGCGTATAAAATTCTAGTGCTGGAAAAATGATTTCCTATTCGTTTGCTCTTTCTGATTGGTTAGAAAAGGTTTTTTTTTCTTTCCATTAAATGAGGAGTAGACAGATTTTTTCGCTTGCTATGCTGGTTTTATTAAGCCAAAATCCTAAGTTCTTCTGTAGCTGCCATCGAAAACAGTTCGGGTTTTCTGGACCTCATCATCGGCGATGCGACGTCATTTTGTGTTTGTGTCGTCTAGAATGTTAGCAAGTTTTCATAGTTTCGTACTTTCTATAATGTTTTTTGATAAATCGATAGCTTGATAGAAGTAGTGTAGTATCCACCATCGTGTACGGTTCGTATTTTTCAACCTCGGCGTCGGGTTCTCGACATCATTATGTGTTTGTGCTGTTCGCAGTTCCTGCGAGTTTAATGGACCTTCGATATTTGGATTATAAGAGTTTTTATGTTTTTCTTCAGTGTGTAATCACGTTTGTTTTTTAGTTTTCCACATTTCTTGTATTTGATTTCGATGGCTGTATGGTTAAACCAAGGCCACGCGCATTTGCATACTTTAGATTATAGATAGATAGATATACAGCTAGATATAGTCCATTCCTCATTGGAAGCAACTTTCTCGGAGCCCTGCAAAATATCTACTTGCAGGCCTGTTTCGTATCCTTCTGCCAAATGTAAACAAACATTACCATGTGACTGCCATGTAGCATCCATCAAAATCAATTGTCACATTCCATTGTGTGTGTAAATATGTTCCTATACTTTTACTGCACCTAAAATTAAACATTCAAATGTGACTTATACTTCTACACTTGTCAAATGTGTTGTTTATTATTTACAGCTTTTCAAAGAATTCCAAGAACCATTCGGTATGGATATTCATAGTTTAGGTCTCAAACATTATTTAGGTCAGTTTTATGACGTTTTAAAAATGCCTGGATTGAAGACAATTCGTATGGTTATTTTACATTAACATATGTGTTTTCCATGACGTAGCTCAATACATGTAATGCACCTTAGTATTTTGCCGCGACTGTATTTAACACTGTTATAACTGCGAGGTAAAGAGCTTTACTAATTGTAATTATGTTTTTGTTATTGACATGTGTTGGGTCATTTCTCTAAAGGGACAGCCTCATTTGGAATAAATATTAAAACGAAGGAACAACAGTGGAAAAGGCACATTAAATTCAAGCACGCAACTAGTGATGCTCATTAATATCATACAAACTTTAAAAGATAGCCATGAACTCACACAAAAATAAGCCTATGAGAATTTTTAGTACGCTCATATTTCTAAGTATTGCTGTTTATTAGGTTTATTGAAATTTATTGGGCTGGGCTTAGTATTTTTCTTCTGGGACTGTGGCAAAATACGTTATACTACTGTTTCAAACCCCTTAGGGCAAAGGTAGAACGCTGTGATAAAAAAAGACGTGGATGGAAATAAATAACTTTGTCACAAAAACAGCTCACATTTAAAACGTATAAATAGTCCTAATCAAATATTTGAAATCACGCACACACAGGGCCAGCATACCTACCACGATGCCCAATGGCACGCCATTTTAGATGCACTGATTAACGAAACATACGTCACAGTATATTTATTACTGCCGTGGAAACACAGATTTATTACAACATTGTAACTTGCCTAGGTAGGTTAAAAAAATCACGTCTACAAACGTGATGTCATATCTTAAAGTATTTTTCGGAGTAAGAATAATTTACATTTCGTTTGACAAAAAACAACACGCCATGTCACGGCTACCCATGTCTGCCAACTTCACTAGGTAACTGCCCTGTTACCATATCTAAATATATTAAAATCTGTATTCGAACATTCAAATCTCTTTTCAGTTGTAAATTGCAAATTCAAAAATCATTATTTTGCTGTAATAAGTATAAAATATGATACAATTGAAAATATTTATAATTTCATTGCTTACTAGCGAAGTGAAATTTCCTAAGAGACAGAGACGAAGAAAGTGTGACAAACTTGTATAGTAGACAGTTTTTTAATACCTTTCGCTCTCGATCATTACAGCCTACTCACGATATTTTCCGCTGCTATTTAAAAATGTAAAAAGGTGATATGTTGCCAATGGTGCTACTTAAATATTCCGATACGCACCGTTTATTTTACAGATGTATACTAAAAACTAGGTTAAAATAATATTTTAACTGTGATCTATTTCTTACTGGTCGTTGTCACCACGTCGCCGCATTGGCTGTTAATTCAAATTTAAAAACGAAAAAATGTTAAGTTAAATTCATTTATGTAATAATACAGTACTGTAAAGTTAAACCACAGTGTTATATATTTGTGGAATTCAGGTTATTGAAAAAACAGGTGACATGTTATTCCTAAGAGTGCTTTTTCAAAGGTTGAGTTTCATAAGTCGCCTCCAATCGGGAATGGACTACAGATTTCTTGTTTGACCGATGTTGTTCGTTTCGCATCGTTGACTTTGGCCGTGAGCGTAATCGCTGCTGGCAATCTAAAAAAAATAATAAAAGTTAACCCAATCGATTGTGAAGGGGGTCTAACCAGGGGGTGGTTATGTCCTATACCATGTAGTGTTACCAAGTGAAGCGTTTATCGTGTGTAGTTAGGCGGTTGTTTTCCTCGGTAAAAAAGGTCACGTGACCAATAAGTCAAAACATTGTATTCTATCTTTCACGTGTATTTTGATATCCGTATTAAAATCGACATAAATTAATATACAACTGTTTTTGACCTAAACGATAATATACATCACGCGTGAATGTGTTTGTGTCAGATAACTAGATATAAATTTCGCCATTAAATATGTCAAGTTATTATTTACATTTAAATAGAAGTGGTGTTGATTTGCTTCCTATTTCCTATATATTTGCCTTGAAAATATTCCAGGAAATAATTTTTTGACTATAAAAGCTTTTCAAAGTTATGATAAAACTTAAAACGTACTAAACGCGAATAAAATACGGTATTGAAGTCGTCTGTGATTGCGTTACAAGTGAAGCAGAGTTGCGGGAGAGAGAGATAACTTTTGTTTACAATGAAATTGAACACCCTTGTGAGTGCTATATGAACTCACTAGTTTTTCTGAATATTCTCTAAATTTGTGTTATTCTTGCGTCTGTGAAATGTGAATTTGGCATGTAAACACGCCTTAAAACTATAATCTATTTTTTATTTATTCGGCGAACCAACGAAAAGTAATATTAATGTATGAAAATGCGTACGAGCCGGGACATGCGAAAATAATGTTTAGTGTATTCGTATATACCGTAGATACATTCGAGAAAGATATCGAACACTTATTGTGTGAATAAGGATATTTTTATCTGCGTAAGTTTGTAAATTAACAATTGCAGTGTGTTTAATGATTGCAAGTGCGGTTGCGATTACTAACGTGCCGTGGATTTAAGGTCTAACCTGTAAGTTGCGGACTAGTTAGAGGTACAGGCACTTTTATAAAACTGCAGTACGTATTTTTCTAAATGCCGATTTGCTATTTCAGTGCAGGAGTTTATGGAACTCATTTGTTAGTAATTGCAAATCATCTCGTAAACCAATACAAGGTTACACCTTATAAAAACTTCTTCACTCTTACAATTTTTTTCTTCCCAAGTCAGCAGAGTTGCCGTGACAAACTAGAAATCAACTGTTTATCAATACAAGAATATAGGTCTACAACCAAATCAGTCCTCATATTTTTAATAGCTACTGAATGTAGCCTTCATGATTTGCAATTTCCATGGTTTTTCGCACTCACTCTGTGCAATTTCTGGGTTGACTCAATGAAGACAATCTGACCAATTCCTTCCTTGTTTTCCCTTCATCGTGTTCTTGGTTGACCATGATCTAATGAACAGTTGTCGTCGGCAAGATGTTAATTTAAATAAATAAAGTTTACTTGTGCATTTAGATGGTTATGTATTTAACGGTAGGCTGTAGTAAATAGCATGTCTATACATTTTATCGTTTTCCAAAGGTAGTCAAAATAAAGAAAACTGAGATAAAACCATCTTTTCCTATGACTACACCATCTGAAAAATAGAAAACATAGCATGAGTTTCTTTAAACACTATTTCACCCTTATGATTTTTTAAATTCTAATTTTGAAGGCAACTAATTGGACATAAGCTTACTTGGGAATAGAAAAATGGGATATTTACAGAACAACCACAAACAAAATTTTCTACAACCACCACGAACAACCTCTCCAGAACAAACCTCTGACCTGAGACTGTCAGACCTTTAATAATCCATTTTATTTTCGAGCTACTGCTACATTTTACAGATTTGAGTGAAAAAGTATGATTAAAATGATAAAGAAATGTATTAATAAAACTGTTCCAGACAATGTTTGGTTCAGTTAATGTATTAACTGAACCAAACATTGTCTTGGAGTAGCAAAGCAGAAATACAATGGGGAAAAAATTGCCTCCTCCTCAGATAAAACAAAAGCAATGTACAACATTATTAAAAATGAATTGAAACCTAGGCAAGGACATGTTAACCTTTCCTTGAAAGTTGATAGCAAGAAATATTTAATAGTTTTAATGACTATTTCACAAACATCCCACTAAAATTGCAAAATGAACAAAGAGCTACAAATATTAGTTCTGCACACTTACCCCAAAGACCCAACACTTGGAATGAACATGCTGTTTTTCACACACATCTCTGAAGAAGACATCATAAATGCAATTAAAAAACTTCAAAATAAAAGTTCCTATGGAATAGATGATGTACTTATGACTCTGCTAAGAAATGTTCTTATTTAATAAAACTACCTTTGACTTACATTTTCAATGAATGTCTTGCCCAGGGAATTTTTCCTGATAGACTCAAATATGCAAAAGTAGTACCAATACATAAAAAAGTGACAAAGGATTGCTGGATAACTATAGGTCTATTGCTCTTCTTACGCCCTTTTAAAAAATGTTAGAGAAATTGATAGTAAATAAACTGACACAATTCTTAATTAAAAAAAAAGGTTATTTAATTGCACCAGTATGGCTTTGTAGAGGGCAGAACAAGCTATTTACAGTTTTACTGAAAAAATATTAACTTCTTTTGATAAAAAGACAATTCTCAACAGGTATATTCACAGATCTTTCATAAGCTTTTGATTGTGCTGACTACAATATTTTATTGCAAAAACTTGAACCAATAATGTTTAAATCATATCTTGAAGGTGGAAAACAGATCACCTTCATAAGATATTATGACAAAAATCACATTACAGAATATATGTCCAATACCAGAAGTACTCGAGCATAAGTGCCACAGGGATCAATACTGGGATCAAGTTTATTCTTAATATTTATTAATGATTTTACAAAACAAATAACCAACGGCTCAGCTATAATGGTTGCGGATGACACTAACATTTTGGCAACTAGTTCAAATATGCAGTTCTTGCAGGAAATATAAAACAAACAGTGATTGAGATGTCCAGTTGGTTCCAGTATAATAAATTAATAATAAATGTAAACAGATTTATGCTCATGAGTTTCATGCAAAGAAATAAATATACAATGCAGGATGAAAGATGCACGATATAAGATGCGTTACAGACAGTAAATTAACATGGAATGAGCATGTTGATAGTGTCTGTAAAAATTGAGTTCAAAATGTTTTGCGGTACATACCTTAAAAAAGATTTGTAATAATAATACAGTACTTGCATACTATTTCTCAAATATTCTGCCCATAATAAATTATGGAATAATATTTTGGGGTATAAATCGACAAAATGGAAAATGGCTTTTAGATTACACAAGAAAATAGTGAGATTAATAAGTAATAAGGAAAAAGAAGCCATTGTAGACCGTTATTTATAAATAACAGAATTCTCACTCTTTCATGCATGTATATGTACCGCAGTATTGTTTTTTACATGGAAAACATTTAAAAAGATAAAAATTGTGATCTACACCATTACTATACCAGACAAGCTAATCATTTTCACCTATTCTCCTACAGAACCTCAAAATTTACATCAACTCCATACTATGTTGGGCAAAACTAATAAATAACCTTCCCAGTCACTTGAAGTAAATTAATAGTTTACAGAAATTAAAAAGAGATGTTAAATTATACTTTTTAAATAGGGCCTTCTATTCCGTAGAAGAATACTTACATAAAGATGAATTTTTCTATAATGCAGAATAAGACTAATATAAGGAGACTTCATGTACTACCTTGTGTTTCAATCTAATGTAGACTTTACATATTTATACTTTAATATCTATCTAGACATGAATCGTAACAACTTGTACTGCAACCAAATGTAGTCTTAACATGTTTGTAGAGCTGCTAGAAATAACAAGTGTGTAAATTATATTACTTATCTGTTATATATTTCTATGGTAATGTAATTGTGTGCAAATATCCATATTGCATAACAAAAATTGAAAGAAAAAAAAATTGACAAGTCCTTTCCAAAGTGTATTAGATGTATATGGGATGCAAAAAAAAAAGTGTGCTTCGTGAAACAGCAAATACTCTAGCTGCTACCCCACCATGGCCTCCGTCATCTTAAGACGGGAGTAGTTGAGAGAGTTTGGTGGTTTGTAGCAACCAAGGTATTGAGAGCCAATGATGGTGAAATATGGCAGATATGGAGCAGAATTTGAAATGCAAGGGTGGGGAAAACTGGAAAACCTCGAGAAAACATGCCAGCCAGCAGCATCAATCAGCACAATTCCTATATGTGAAAATCTGTGAGTAACCTCGCAAGGAACCAACATGGATCACATGGCAAGCGTCCTACCACTACGCCCACCCCCCTCCCCCCGGGAAGGGTGGAGAGGAACCTCATTTCTTCAACGATAATGCTTTTTCTTAGAAAAGTGTTTGTTTGTCAAGTTTATACAGCGTGGTTCTGAGATATTTAAATTAAATCGTTTTAATGTATTCAGAGGAGAATTTCACACTAAAAATAATAATTGCACAAGTTGGTAGGTAACAACACAGAAATTTTGTCACAAGTGTGTGTGTGTGTGTGGACCATTTTGGCAGTGGTTAGTGCATGTGCGCTTGTTATCGATATCATTGCGGTGCATGCGTCCTCACCCATTGTAGTTCAACAATGTATCCTAATCTAATTAAACTACCCAAAGTAACCTAAAATGCTGGTGAATAAGTTTTCATAGATTTTAAGCCTAGCCATAGGGTTTACTATCCCTAAAGTGTATTTATAGAAATAATAACCTATTGTAATTTTCTCTCCCAATGTGAAATTTTTTAAGATGTTGGGCGAATTAAAATTGTGGCTACTGACTAAAGCCTACGCTACAAAATCACTGTAGCGTTCCCGTAACAAAATAACAGTGGCGTTACCATGGAAGTATGAAAATGAACTGGCTACAACCACAGTAAGAAAACTGTTACGCGACTAATGAGAAACGAGCACAAAAAATAAAGACGGGATGTACATGTATCGCGGAGATTTTCAACAGTGTCTTGGCTAACGTGATATTTATTTTTATCTACTTTTTATGAAAAAAGTTTTGCAGGTATCATGTTTCTGGATATTTAAAGTGTGGTATACATGTTAATAATTGTATTAACTATTTAAATTAACGAAAATCTTAACTGTACCGCAAAATTCATTTAATAACTATGTTCTTGTTATAAGCTTGCACTGCACTGACTCTCATGGTTGGAAATGTTGTCTCGTGATTGGCCGGCATAGAACTCTGCATAAAAGAATTTAAAATATTCAATCCTCTTAACACTGCTACCGCGAGCAGGCCGCCATCTTACTCCATTATGTTGTGCTGTAGTTGGTGCCATACACAAGTGTGGATTAAATTTTTTATTGTTGATTCTTACGGTGATTGTAGCCAGGGCTTAAGCCCTTGGTACTAAATTGCACTTTTGGAGAAAGATGTAACACAATTTTTGTAGATATAGGGAATAAAATTATCCAGAAATGTCTCCCCTCCCTCCCCCCTTTTTTTCTTCTGAAAATGTCTAAAATACTTGATTGTACAGCGCAGACAATTCAGTAAAAATTTTAATTTCTGTATTTTAGTTATGTACTAAGGGTAATTTAACCCTGTCCAACATTATAGATGTAAGAAACAAAATTTTATCCTACAATAAGGGATATAAATATATAAATAAATATAATAAATAAATACATACACTTGCAATTAGGGTACCACTCGGTGGCGAGCTCTCACTTCTCCTTCACCCAACTAACTCCTTTTCCACTCCCTTCCTGAACTTACCAACCCCTCTCACAGATACCAATTCCTCCCTCAACACATTCCACTCCCTCACAGACCTCACAAGCATGGACTGCCTACCCCGCTCCGTTCTCATCCACACCCTCTGAAGCTTCTCACTGTTGTTTCCTTTTTCTCTAAACACCTCCTTACTTAGCTTGCAGTGTAGCCCTCTCCATCCTCCCTCTTCATTCACGATCCTGAACATCCTGACTAGCCGTTCAACTTTCCTCCTGTCCTTCAATGAGCTCCACCCCATTTCTTTCATCATCACTGATGGCCTATAGTTCCCTTCTTCCTCATCATCATGCCCTTGCCTTCTCCACCTACCCTTCACCCATCTTGCTGCCTTTCTCTGCACCTTTTCCAGTTCTCGCACCTCCACCTCCACATAGGGGTCCCATACTGCTGCAGCATATTCTAACATTGGCCATACCAGTGTGCTATATGCTTTCTCCTTCACCTCACAGATGACTCCCTTCAGCACCCAGAGCTCTTCTTCCCTTTGTAACCACCTTCTCTACCTGTTTTTTCCATATGAGGTCTCCCTGCAGTACAATCCCTAGATACTTATATTCTGCTGCTTCTTCTATCTCTTGTCCCTCCCATCTGAACATGTCCCTGCTTATCAACGTCTTCCTTGTGAACCTCACTACCTTAGTTTTTCTTACATTTATCATTTTATTTTCCTGGTTCACAGCCTTATCTTGTGAATGTCCGCCTGCCAATTCGCCCCTCCCCCCTCTCCACTTCTGCATACACATAAATAAGTATAAAACTATATCATAACAGAGAACTAATGTAATGTAAAGCGAGGGAATAACTAAAACAGGATATTATTTTATTTACCAGAAACCATTTACTATATTGACATTAAATATGTATAAAGGAGATAGTCATATTGGACACAAACCTTTCGAGTCATTGTCAGTGTTAGGAATTCAAATATAAATGCCAGCAAATAATTATTTATTCGTGGCTCAGGAACATGATAACTTTACCTTCCAGAAATTCAGCTAGGCTGCTGGTCGCTGTTTTGTTGCACTCATTACTGATACAGAACCTGCAAAACATTACACGACAACGGTAGCACGCTTGTTATACTTTATTTAATCATTTATTCACAAAATAGTTTTCCACAAATCCTGATACATGAGCACTACATCTACAACACGTGTTTATTGTCGCACGTAAAACAATACTAGTCCGCAGTATTATGAGGAATTTATTTGATTGCACAAGTCAATAATAAAGTAGTAAAATTTTCCACGTGAATTGTAATACATATTTATTTATTCATCAGCTTCTATGTTCAACACGAAATTTTTTTTTTTTTTTTTTTTTTTTAAATGTGTTGTTGTTGTGAGCCCTGGAGTGTTCGTGTGGGGAAAAGCCCCTCCGACCGGGAGGTACATATGGGCTTGAATGAGGATGAGGTGGCGAGAAGTGTAAGGGCGGGGCTGCTGGGGAGGAAAAATCTTACCAAGTTATTGGGGAGCGTGCTTACCTTGGAGACTGGGCACGCATGAGGGGGAACTAATTTTCATTTTATTTCGGGGGCGGAAATTTATGTCAGTCAAATGTGGGAGAAATGGTGATGGGACGTCAAGTGGGGCGAAGAAAGTGACGGGGGTGATGGGGGCAGCGCTAAGTCAGCCTTGGCCTTGGCCTTCGTCAGGTGTCCGGCGGTGGTCCATGGTCCTCGGCGTCCTCTTCGTCCTCGGCGGCGGGAACCAAGTGCTGCGTTGAGAGGAGCGGACGACGAGGATACGGGGTAGGCGGTAGCGGGTTGGAAAGTTGACGGATGAGGGGGTTGGTGAGGTGGCGGGTGCAGGAACGCCGGAAACGGTCGGTGAGGGTGGCGAGGATGGTGTGGAAGTGCGGGACGCGCGCGGTGGCGAGGACCTGGTCGCGGGTTACGGGAAGGGGGAGGCGGTGGATGAGGCGAAGGGATCGGAAGAAGATGTGGGTGGGCGGGCGGAGCGCGTGGGTGGTGACGTGGGACCAGGCTGGGCAGGCGTAGGTGAGGATGGGGATGACGAAGGTGCGGAAGACGGTGGTGCGGATGGAAGACGGGGTTCCTGCGGAAGGGCGGAGAACGGGAGCGAGGTGGATCATGGCGGTGCGGGCTTTGGAGGTGACGGAGTCGAGGTGTGAGATGAAGTTGAAGCGGGAATCGAAAATGACGCCGAGGTAGCGGGCCTGGGGTTTCCAGGGGATGACGGAGGCGGATAGGCGGGGCGGGTAACCTTCCTCTCGACGTCTTGCTGAAGTAAAAACAATGTTTTGTGTTACTGTCAAGATGGCGGCTAGAGTCCATAGTAAAACCGCCTATCTCCGTCGGTATCACCACACTCGCAATAACCGTTGCCCTAACTTGTTATGAGCCAAAAAGTATACATAATTGTTTGTGATTACTGTGATGTTTTCACATGTCTGTAACATGGATATCTGTTGTGATAAGTTGGAGCCACATTTTGAGGAAATATTTGTTAAGGTGAGCTCTAGTTGTAATAGCCCCACGAACACGACAGCCTTGCATGAAGTCGCAGCACGATGAAATTTCATAGTAATTTTTCGAGTGTTCACAATACCTAGAAAATGCCAGAATGACAAGTGTGTTAGTTGGCCGTTGAAAATCATAAAAGATGTCATTCTTACAATGTCTAATGTGTACAACTCAATGTAGAAATAGAATTTACTTTGGTTGTGCTGTCAGGGCTGTGATCTTGCTTTTCATTGGCTGCTACTCAGTTACATTGTGTGTGGTTTGTCGGGGTATTGTGACCCCCAACGTAAAGGCGTGGTAAAATTCTAGCATAGGGTTATGTTGGTTATTGTTTAATTTTTGTGAAAAAAATCTTTGCAATTAGTACAAATCCACTGCTATATACATACAACACTAATTTACTAGGGACATCAAGATATAACCTATACAAACGCCAAATACGATATTGGGGAGGGCTATGAAGATCAGGGAAATTGTGGGCTAAAATAATCATAATATTTATTCACAAAATTATGTTAAATTGAAAAAAGACAACCAAACAATACCTAAATTCACAATATTACCAAACACACACACGCACGCGCATGCGCGCACAGAGTTTTCAGTTCAAATGAGCTACACTTGAAAATCATTTCTGGGGAAACTCCCAGCTTCGCTGATGCATGACACTTTGTATCACTACCTAAAGAAGAAAGTCTTAAATCACTGTTTTGGGGATTTATTCCCGTGTTGGTACTGGAACTCTGGTTCTGTTCATAATGTTTGGCTACGCTTGTACAGTATTTTTCCCTGCGAGGGGGCTACACTTGAAAATAATTTCTGGGGAAACTCCGAACTTCGCTGATGTGCGATGCTTCATTTCATTACCTATAGAGAAAGCCGGCAGGCCTTGAATCACTGTTTTTAGGGATTTACTCCCCTGCTGGCCCTGGGACTCTGACTCGGTGCATAATTTTTTGCTGTGCTTGTACAGTATTTTTCCCTGTGAAGGGGCTACGCTTGAATATCATAAATTATCACAGTAACAGTTTGGTGTGTGTGAGTGTTTATTGATAATATTGTGAATTGAGGTATTGTTTGGTTAAGGTCATTTTGCAAAATTAACGTATTTTCATGATATTCCTGATATAATCGTATTATTTTGTCACGAAAACACATTTAATCTTCACAAAGATTTAACTACTCAGTACCTAAATTGACAGTATTACGAATACAAGTTACAAATTCGATTGTGGGGATGACTATGAACAGGAGGTAATTAATGGGGTAACATTTTATCACTAAAACGGACATATTTTACACTCGTACTCCACAATTTTTCTGATGTACATAGTCCCCCCAACTATTGTATTTGTAACTTGTGTTGGTGAAATTGTCAATTAAGGTATTGTTCGGATAGGTCTTTTTGTAATTTAACATACTTACATAATTAAATATTATGATTATGTACATATTTTTCACTCGTTTTACCGTGCGATTAACACACTCACACCCAATATTACACAGTTCAATAGGGCCTGTAATAAATTTCAATAGTTACTCACCCATTCAATTGTCACTTGTACATCATAGATCATTAAGCACAAGCTAACTCGTATTTAATTGTCAAAACTCTATAGACACATTACCGCACAAATATTCTTTTTTAACATTTCCCATGGACCTAATACAACAGAAACACACTGATAGCACAGTTATTTTTATTAACATGTCAAACGCAATGAATTGCAATAAACATACATACAAGCACTGGTACATCACGCATATCCAGCCGGCCAAATTGCAGTCGTAAAACTGAAGTGTGGAAAGTTCTCACATTACAACTGTGACATAAACCAATTACGATGCACATTTGTTTCCTTTGTCTGTGCATCACTGGTCACCGAATGCATTGTAATGTATTATGGCTATGCATGTCTGCTGTTTTTTAAACATCACCTCTGAACACCTTTATGTATAATCTATTTTTGTATATTTATTATACTTGTAATACCTTATGTAGTACGGTAATTCTGAAGAAAAGGGGCCTTTTTTTGAAAATCGGGATTGCTGTGTTATGCAATAAAACATGTATAATTTATGTTGAATATATTTATATAGGGTCGCATAATTGTATTAGATGTGAGAATGTAGTTTGAAACAAATATTTAATGTTTAAAATGTAGTTTACAGTTTATATTTATGCTGCGACGCTGAGGTTATACAAGTTAGCAACACAATATCAAACTGTGTTGGAATATTATGTATTTCTGGTGAATGACTAAACGCTTACCTTGTCTATATTAATATACCTGATTGATATCTACGGGCGCCTAATGATATATTAACTAGAACTTCCAAAATAAAATAATTGAATATACGAGCTGTCTGCATGGTTTGTTTACATTGGGCATGTTCGAGGTAACATTTATGGTACTTGTGTCATTATTTGGCCATGTGTATGATGATTATGTAGTAATGGTACGTAATGTATCATACTGTTGTGTCAGTGTACCATTTTTTCGGGCACCTGTAGTATGACAGAGCACTACTAGATATTGTAGTATACATACCAAACTGTATTGATCAAACTTCTACGTTTCACAGTTGTAATGTCGGGAGTTTTTGAACGTCGTGTGATAATTTGTATGGGTTGTAGTTTTGCAAAAAAAAGTGTTTAAAAGTAGTTTCATTCCAATTCAGTTAGGCTTGTTAAATCAAATAATTGTGCAAAAATATGATTGCTTATGTGAAATTATTATATTTGTGCGGTAATTTGAGTATGCAGTATGCAAATTTGTAAAATAATCAAATTTAACTCTACGATAGTGGGGTAGTTATGAAGAACAGGGAAATTGTTGGTTAAAATGAATGACATACATACACTCGCAATTAGGTTACCGCCCGGTGGTGAGCTCTCTCAACTCTCCTTCACCCAACCAACTCCTTTTCCACTCCCTTCCTGAATTTATCAACCCCTCTCACAGATACAAATTCCTCCCTCAACACATTCCACTCCCTCACAGACCTCACAAACATGAACTGCCTACCCGCTCCATTCTCCTCCACACCCTCTGAAGCTTCTCACTGTTGTTTCCTCTTCCCCTAAACACCCCCTTACTTAGCTTGCAGTGTAGCACTCCCGATCCTCCCTCTTCATTCACCATCCTGTACATCCTGACTAACCGTTCAACTTTCCTCCTGTCCTTCCATGAGCTCCACCCCATTTCTTTCATCATCACATGGCCTATAGTTCCCTTCTTCCTCATCATCCTGCCCTTGCCTTCTCCACCTACCCTTCACCCATCTTGCTGCCTTTCTCTGCACCTTTTCCAGTTCTCGTACCTCCACCTCCACATAGGGGTCCCATACTGCTGCAGCATATTCTAACATTGGCCGTACCATTGGGCCGTACAATTGTGCCATACGCCTTCTCCTTCACCCCACAGCTCACTCCATTCAACACCCTTCCCAGAGCCCTTCTTCCCTTTGTAACCACCCTCTCTACTTGTTTTTTTCCACCTGAGGTCTCCCTGCAGTACAATCCCTAATTACTTATATTCTGCTGCTTCTTCTATCTCTTGTCCCTCCCATCTGTACATGTCCCTGCTTAATATCTTCTTCCTTGTGAACCTCACTACCTTAGTTTTTCTTACATTTATCTTCATTTTATTTTTCTGGTCCACAACCATATTTTATCAATGTCCGCCTGCAAATTTCCGCCCCCTCTCCCACCTCAGCATATACAACACAATCATCTGCAAACAATCTGATTTTTCCTCTAATCCCCAAACCCATGTCATTTACCATTATGGTAAATAACAAAGGACCCAGCACACTTCCCTGTGGTACCCCTGACGTAACCTCCTCTTCCTCCGATATTGCCTCCCTCACTTTCACCCTCTTCCTTCGCCCCCTGAGAAAGTCCCCTATCCATTCCACTACCCTCCTGTCTGGTATCAGCGCCTCCACTTTCCTCATCAATGTTCCATGGGGCACCTTATCGAATGCCTTCTCAAAATCTATGGAGCAGGCATCCACCTGCTTCCCCTCATCAACTACCTGCACCAGATCCTCTAATAACCCAGCCAGCTGAGTCTCACATGAGTATCCCCTCCTGAAACCATGCTGGGACTCTTCCAACCAATTCCTATTGTTCATTACCCTCACCACATACTGCACCACCAGCTTTCCATTACTTTTCCGGTACTTGATGTGAGACTCACCGGTCTGTAGCTGCCAGGCCTGCCCCTATCCTCTCCCTGCTTGTGTATAGGTACCACCATAGCATCCTTCCAATCTTGTGGTAACTTACCCTCTCCTAAGGACTTTTTTAAACAGCACTTCTAAATATTTCACCAACTCCTTGCCACCAAACTTTAGTGCCAAACTTTAGTGCTGCGTTTCCTATCCCATCTGGTCCCCCTGCCTTACTGCTCTCCAAACCCCTAATTACCTTTTCTATCCCTCACTCCCTCATCTTAAACTCACTATACACCCCCCCGAACCCTGTTTGTCCCCCTATTCCAACCTTCTTTGCCTCAAACACTGACAAGTACTGTCCTTGCAGCATCTCCGATTTTTCTTGATTATTTGTCGCATGCCTACCATCCCTTCTTGTTAGCAGAGGGATCCCTTCGTCTCCTCCCCTTAACCACCTAACATACCTAAACAATTTCCCCCATGCCTTGCCCTTTTCCTTCTTCCACCATGTTCCCCAGAAATACATTCTTTGCCTGTTTGATCTTCCTTTTAAGCTCCGTACCCATTTGTTTCATCATTTCTTTAGATCTTATCATCCCTTCAGTTCTCCACTTGGCATGTAATTTTCTGCACTACTTCTTCATTTTCAAAATCTCCTGTCCATAATATGGCAGAGATCTTCCCCAGTCCGTAACCTTTTCATTGGCACAAATTTCTCCAACATAACCTCCATTAATCTTCTAAATTCCCTCCACAACCCCTCTACACCCTCCTCCATATACCATTTTTTAAACTTGTCTCTCAGGAAGATTACTGCCCCCATACTCCCATACTGTCACACCAACCTTTCTGCCATTTGCACTTCTCTCATCCTGCCAATCCCAATTTCTATAATGACAAATATATATGTATGCAATCGTAATATTTAATGATGTAAATATGTTAAATTGCAAAAATACCTAACAAAACAATACCAAAATTGATAATTTTACCAGTACAAGTTACAAATACGATAGTGGCGAGTGTTATGTATGTCAGGGAAATTGCGGGGTACGAGTGTAAAATATTTATGTTTTCATGATAAAATTGTACCCTGCAAATTACCTCCAGTTCATAGCCCTCCCAACTGTCGAATTTGTAAGTTGTAGTGAAAATATTGTCAATTTAGGTATTGTTCAGTTAGATCTTCGTGCACTTAAACCTGTTTTCTTGATAAACTATCATTACTGCATGAATATCACGAAAATACATTAAATTACAAAACAATCTAACCAAACAATACCTAAGTGCACAATATTATCAATACACTCTCACACACCCAAATGTAACCATCATAATGTTGGATTTTCAAGCGGAGCCCCCTCGGGAAAAATACTGTACAAGCATAGCCAAGTATCATGCACCGAGCCAGGGTCCCGGCACCAGCAGGAGAGCAAATCCCCAAAACAGTGATTCAAGGTGCTCCAGTTTTCTTTAGGTAGTGTCGCAAAGTGGCACACATCAGCAAAGTTTCGAGTGTCCCCAAAAATTATTTTTATGGGTAGCCCATTGCACTGAGAAATAATGTGTGTTTTGGTAATATATTGAATTTAGGTATTGATTGGTTAGGTAGTTTCACATTTTTTTTTGTGATACTTGTGATAGAATCGTTTATTTAATCACGAAAACACTCATAATTGCGAACAGATTTAATTGAACAATACCTAAATTGACAATGTTGCGAATACAAGTTACAAATACGAGGGTGAGTAGGCGTATGAACTGGAAGGAAATAGTAGGGTAAAATTTTATCTAGTAAACGTACATATTTTTTATTTGTTTTACCCCTCAATTTCCCTGATATTCATAGCCCTCCCTACTATCCTATTTGTAGCTTGCATCGTTAATACTGTTAATTTAGGTATTATTTGGTTAAGTCTTTTTGCAATGTCACGTATTTTCGTGAATAAATATTACGTGTAAAGTCTGATGCACACTAAAGCTCAACACACTCCATTTGCAGGTACTCTGGAACGTCATACTAATGGAGAATTGACACGAATATGGATTGAAACTTGCAGTATGCTTCTTGAAGTCTTGGAATCTGGTGTCGGATTGTTCCATAAGTTCTGATATAACTCTGGCATATTTTTGAGAGTCTGAAACGGTATGCTTCTGCAGAGCTGGCAAATGTGTGCAAAGTTATTTTTTCTTATCTGTGATTCCCAAAAAAGGTAATTTTGTTTCAAAGGCCTTGAAGATGTGATCAAACATAGAATTTATCAACTGATCTTTACCTTCGAGGCGTAGATTCAATTCGTTCCAGTGGGTAGTTATGTCCACTAGAAATACAAATTTACACATCCATCCATTCATCATCATTGTATTCCACCATTGGTTTACCATTTCATTGTATGAATATTTGTATTTCATCCTTTAGCTCAAACATTCCTTTCAGTATTTTCCCATGACTGAGCCATCGGAACTCAGAATAGTAAACTACATCTGCAAATCTGTCTCCAAGCTGTTCAAGAAGTCCTTGAAACTGCCTGTGGTACATACCTTTAGAATGAATAAAGTTCACTACTTTAACGACTGCCATTATTCTTTCAGCCTTCAGGGACTTCGCACAAAGGTTCTCTTGATGAATTAAACAATGGTATTGCATAACACAGTCATTTCCAACTTTAATTTCCCCTTCTTGTATTAACTTCACTAGTCCCTCTCGTTTCCCTACCATTGCTGGGGATCCATCAGTCGTTATACCTGAAATATTTGTATACTTCAAGCCAAGGCGGTTCAAAGTTGAGGTTACCTTCTCTAATCAAGCTCTTGCTTTTGTGGTACCTTTCAAAGGCACTAACACCGCTATTTCTTCTGTTATATAAAAATATTTATAAATCCCATGAACGAAGGTTGCTTATTGGGCTGTGTCGCTGACATCAGTACTTTCATCCAGCACCAGTCAATAATACACAAAATTGGAAGCTTTTGATATTAAAGTGCTTTCTATTCTGGTGGCTAACTCATCAATACAGCGAGCAACAGTCTGTCATGACAGACTTACTTTAGCGAATTGAGACTTTTTCTCAGGATGTATTATGTCAGCAACATGCTCAAAACATTCTTTTACAAATTCACCACCTGAAAAAGGTTTAGATTTTTTTGCGATGATTTCAGCTACTATGTAGCTAGCTTTGACCAATTGTTCCGACTGGGAGGATGCATTCTTGAAAAGCAACTGCTGACTTGAAAGTTTACTTTTTAGTTCAGACACTTTGTCTTCACGAAATTGACCTTTAAACTTGTCAAACACAGATTCATGTTTAGTGTCGTAATGCCTCTTAACATTAAACTCCTTGAAAACAAACAGCCTCATTGAATATCAAACAAACTGATTTGTTCTTCATGTAAGTAAAAAAATATTGGTTCGACAACTGCACTTGAAATATCCTACATTCGTCGGTAACTTTCCTTTTCTTAGTCAATATGTAAGCCAAGATCAGTAATTAACTGTTATTAATAAAGTTCAATAAAACTAAGCATCTTACCAACGTCGACAGCTTACAGTCCCATATTCATCCAAACCACAATGGGAAGTCAACTGCACAAACAAAACTACTGCCACTAGCTATGACCGAACACCTGCACATAAGATGCGAGACTGACATGCAACCCAAGGACGAATAGTTGGGGTGGGCAAGAAAGGGGAAAGGGGGTGGTTTGGAAGGGTTTGGGGACTTCTCGGCCACCTGTTTGTTGTTTCTCGCTGCTAATATTCAAGGTCGCGCTGGCCCCTATGCGGGGTAAACACTCAATGGACCATGTGGATTGTTTCCAGCCAACACTTACTAATCACTGACACAAGAATAATTCCTGTAAAATTATGTTTACTTTTGAAACACAAAAAATTTTTTCCGTGCATAACTAAGTCCGCATGGGCCGTATTACATGACGCTGTGGGCCGAAGCCTGCGGGCCGCAGGTTAGACACCCCTGTTGTAAATGAAGTTTTATCCATTAAAGATTTGTTTCAAACTAGTAAAATCTAGCGACCCAATACATACTTAAATTATACGTGTTTTACTGCATAAACACAATGATCTTCATATGCATTGGCAATATCATGTTTCATATTTTTTTACAGCAAACTACGTGAAGCCCCACTGAAATTCCTATTAAGTGTGATTAGTAATAATCATATCTAACATATCCTGGTATTATTTTCCAGATTTTCAGAAAGCTCCAATTTTAGAAAATTACCAAAGACTTGACTACAATCACGTTGATGCTACAGTAAGTCGTGTATCTATATAGAGTAATTGGTCTGGCTACAATCAGTGTTAAAAGTGACTACAATGCTAAACATCAGGTGAAATATGTTAAAAGTTGGTCATGATTCAAGTCTTTGCGTTTAACGCCAGCCATTTAATTTTAAGATGTCATAGATGAGCAAAAATGAATAGTATAGATGGTTTACAATAGATGGCATCATCATCATTTTTATTCTTATAATGTAAAAAAATGATTAAAATCAGTTTAATATTATTGCTGTGGTGATTTGAGTTGTGCGTGGCACATGTCCAGCGAGTTAGACTTTGTGCGACACACAACATCATGAAGGGCTTCTTTGTTCTTCACCCCTCCCTCCCCAACTTATCCCTCTCTACCTGCCATGGCCATCTCATCCCTTAGCTTCTTGCTACCCTCCAACCATGCGCACAAAGCATCAGCAGTTGCCAATAAGAGTGATGGTTACAGATCTTCCCTTTCCCTTCCATGAGCACCTTTTATATTGTGACCATTTTCCTTAGTATTTGTGTGCACTGTTTAGCTTTGGGGAGCATTTTTCAATTGTGCTGTTATAACTTTGATTTTTTGCTTTTATTCTTGGATTTTGATTACGGATTGCAATTGGAATTGACTGCATTGCTTGTTGACAACCGGCTTATGCAATTTTTTTATTAGGAAAAATTTATTTACTGTTTTGAATTTTAGTTTCATGCTCGTTATTGCAACTCATTTGTTTTTTGACTTCAACTTTGAATATCAATTTAAATTATGAGTGGAAATAAGAGCATTATGTATACACTTCAGCAGAAGTTTGGAATAATAAGATAAGTTGATTAAGGAAAGCTGACAAAAGCAGGGATAGCACTGCGATACAAGCTCTCGCCGTCAACCTTTTCTATGATATTGAAGCGTAAGGATGCAATCATCCATGTTGTAGAGAGGGAGGGTCACAATATAAATGTCAAGAACTTTAAGGGGTCCACATACGGTGATCTGGAGAAGGCAGTCTTCGATTGGTTCGCCCAGCACAGAACCCAAGGTGTGCCAGTTAGCAGGCCCATGATTCAACAAAAGGCAGATCTGCTTGCACTTTTAGTGGATTTATTTTTAGTGTATGTATATTTGTTTGTGGAGGAGGTGTTGTGTGTACTGCTTACTGTAAGTAATGCATACAAATATATATAGCCTCAATTTAACATCAGTACCTCCAGAATAC
Organism: Dryococelus australis; assembly: GCA_029891345.1. NCBI lineage: Eukaryota > Metazoa > Arthropoda > Insecta > Phasmatodea > Phasmatidae > Dryococelus > Dryococelus australis. The sequence continues at coordinate 167,814,837 of CM056995.1, forward strand.
TACACAAACCATATTAACAACAGTATTGTACATCATACCTAGTGTACAGCTGGAACCACTCCCTAACTGTCCTCAGCTGTTTCCACAAGTGTTTATGTGTAGCAATGATGTGTGACAAAACTCTTGGCATCGACTGTGTACAGAACCTACCATGGTCTTAGGAGTGGTTGGTTGCCTTGTGTATAAATAAAATATTGTATGTTGATTAGGTCACTTGCAATTAGCCACTTAAAATTGCACATATGCACATAACTCTCAATATTTGGAAACAGTGTATAGGTGGTTCCTTGCCAGCTGCTGGAAACTGCACTTACAAGTGTGCAGGGGTCTGAGCTCCTCTCTTCTTTTCACACCCAGGGTGGCAGAAACAGTGTGAAGAATATACATATGTTTTACCAAATGTGTCAAAACCTGTATATTACAAAACACAAGTTGTGCATCTGCTTAAAACTTGAATGGCTAAAAGATTGTTTCCTCCTATACAACTCAGTATGGATGAAAGATGTGATAAAGAAAAACACTCCAAATTTAATAGTTTCTTTTTAATTTCAATTAGGTTTTAAAATTTTTATAATTCTTGGTTGAAACAAAAATCTTTATTTTTCACACTAGGCCTGTCATCAGTACTGCCTACTACTTGTATTAGCAGTAAAAATACTGGAGCATATTAAAGGTCACTTGGGGTGGCTTCTGACTTGACGTGTTGTTATATAATTAATTTGGTACTCAGACCTCTTCTTATACTTGTCTGGCCAATATTTTACATTTTAGTTACATGTTTGAGCACTTTTACATAAAACTTCACTAGTTGTGATGCAAGATTACATCTGATAGGGGAAGGTCCGGCTTCTACTTAAATACCTTTATATAAGATTATTTCAATTACACCTGAATACACTTTTCTTACAATAAACTGATAATCAAGCGGGGGAGCTATATACTTCTGTAATTAGTTAGCCATTTGCTCTAATTATCAATTAAAGTCTAATTCTCGGAACCTTTTCATCTTATTCGACGAGATGCCGAAGGCTGCGTCCAATCCAGTCTCGGCAGCGACGATCACGGCACACCCCTCTCTCGTGTGTGACCCTTCTTGTGACAGGCCCTTCCGGTGGCTTGTGATGATGGTGCTGGCGACCCACAGGCGACGGGCCCTGGACCAAGTTTCGCACTTTCCTACATCAGCGTGTTCTAGCTGTGTCAGTTGGCTACTCTTTCGCAATATCAAACTCTGCCGACTATGTTGCTGGAGAGCCTCAACCACTTTACAACACCCTTATCAAACCTACACTCTAATGACATATTTATCAAAAGATGGCCACCACAGATGGACTACAGGTTGTGTTGTTGCGTATTTAAGGCTGTTTTGGCTTGTGATTAGTTCTAGCAATAGGTTTAAATATAGGTGGAGTAGTAGTTTGAGGTATAATTAGAGTTTTAAGAGTTAAGATTAGTGTTTTATGTGGTAATTAGTTATAAGGAGGGAGTAGTGTCCCATTGTGTGCACGAGGCCGAGGCCTTTGTTATTGTACGAGTGTAAATTGTGTACGGTGTAAGTTAGGCTAGTTAATAAAGTGTGTGTATACGTAGATATTTGGTGTATTAGTTTTAGTTTTAAGTTAGTTAAACCATTTTTTTTTTTTTAGAGAAGGGGTAAAAAAAATTGTAGGTAGGTGTAAGTGTAGGGGCTGTGGAAAGGTGTGGAGAAGGTTAGATAGCGGTGTGCAGTGTGACCAGTGTGGCGGCTGGTACCATGTTGGCTGTATAGGGATCAGGGAGGAGCAACTGGAATCACTACAGGAACATCAGTGGAAGTATGAGGAATGTGCTGAGGGAAAGGGTTTAGTGGCAGTGGTAGGGAACAAATTGAGGGTAGAGAAGGAAACACAAATAAGTGGAGAAGGTGGAAACTGGTTTTGGGATATGCTGACGGGAAGCTTTGTAGAAGGTGTACCTGTGCCAATGGAAGGGGCTAAGGAGGAGAGGTGGAAAGGGGAGATGGTAGATTTGATGAGCAGGAAAGAGAGGGAAATGATGCAAAGGATTGAGAGGATGGAGGAAAAGGTCAGGAATGAGATGGCTAAGAGTAGAGTAGAAATGAGGGTGGATAAGTTAGAGGAGGAGTTGGAAGATGTAAAGGGGTTGCTAAGGAAAATGAAAGCCAATCCACAGGAGGAAAAGCTGAGTAGAGAGGAAGAGTTAGGCAGAATGCAAGTAGGGCTGCAGAAGGAACTGCAGGAGGAAAGGCAGAGGAGGAGGGAGGCAGAGATAGAGGTGGTAAGATTAATGAAGAGGATTGATGAGTTGGAGGCAGTAGAAAGGGATAAGACAGTAGGAGACATAAGACAGCAAATAAGGTTAGAGGAGCAAGAAATAGTAGCAAGGGTGATAGTAGAAGGCAGGAAGCAATCAGAAATAGAGGAATGGGAATCAGAAAGCAGGGAACAGGCAGTAGTAGAAGGTAGGAAGCAGTATGCTGAGGCTTGCAAGTGTGCGATTAGCAAAGACCAGCAAGCAGGACAAAGTAGACAGTTCAGGGCCATAGGGGAAAGAGGCGGGCTGGCCAAAGGGAGGGAAACAAGGGTGCTGCAGGAGGCCGGAGACAAGGATAGGCAGGTGGTTGAAAGATCCACAAAGCAGGAAAAGGTTGTAGGAAGGGAGCCAGAGGTAGTTTTTCTAGGCAGCTCTATTGTAAAGGGGGTGGAGCTGAGGAATATCAGGAAGGAAATGACATATAAAGCAGCTTTTGGGGGGGGGGGGGGGCAAATACCAGGGATTTGGAGGAAAGGGTTAGTGGGATGAAAGGTAGCAGGGTGGCAAAGGTCGTTCTCATTCATGTAGGGGGAAACGACCTGGCTCATAGGAAGGTGGGGCAGGAGGTAGAGCGGGACCTCACGGGATTGCTGAGGAAAGTGCGGGGGAAGTTTCCTGGAGCTAGGGCAGTAGTCATTGGCATGCTCGTTAGGAAATGAGTATCCTATAGGAAGGCAGTGGCTGCGAGTGAGGTATATGAGAGGGTGTATAGGGATTTGTGGGCTAAATTTATAGATAGTAGGATATGGGTAGGCTGGGAAAGTGTAGGGAGGGACCAGGTTCACCTGACCGAACAGGGAAAGAGGATTCTAGGTGACCTGCTAGGTAGAGAAGTAGCTGGCCGCATGGAGAGGGTCAGGGCAGAGCAGCAGTTGTTGAAATAGCAATCAGTTAGAAGCAAGGAAACGGAAGGGGAGAGAAATGGAGAGGATAGCATTGATAAGGCTGCAGGGGTGGAGATAGGAGGTAAGCAATGTAGGATGGTAAAGCAGACTACTAGTATAAAGATTATTGTGGTGAACTGTAGGAGTGTGTACAACAAGCTGGAGGGCTTCTTGGGAAAGGTTGAAGGATATGGGGTGGATATAGTGGTAGCTGTGGAGACTTGGTTGACTGAGGAAGTACTGGATGTAGAGTGTAGGCAGGATGAGTTCACCATCTTCAGAAGAGACAGGGATGGGAGAGGAGGAGGAATAATGGTGTGTGTAAGGAAAGGGCTAAAAGGGGCGGTAGAATGGGTTAGTGAGGATGTCGAGGTAATGGAAATTAAATTGAGTGGTAGTAGTAATAGGAGTATTACTTTGCTGGCAGCGTATAGACCACCAGGACAGGGATGGCAGGCAATTGAGATGATCAAGGAGAGGGTCGATAGACTAAAGGACAGGCAGTGGGTTGTTGTAGCAGGGGATTTGAATATGCCAGGGGTGAAATGGGTAGAGGGTGCAGAAGGAATGGGTAGCATAATGCAGAGAATGGCAGCACAGTTAGTCAACAGAGGATTAGTCGAGGTAGTAGAAACACCTACGAGATGGAATAAGGAGGGTGTTGGGTCAGTGCTGGATGTGGTGTTGGTCAGACCTAGGAATGCTGTAGTTGGTGCAATAGTATTGGATGGTATAAGCGACCATCATATTCTGGTTGTGGAAATTGGAATTGGCAGGATGAGGGAAGTGCAAATGGCAGAAAGGTTGGTGTGGCAGTATGGGAGAGGAGACAAGAAGGAGGCAGAAATATTCCTGAGAGACAAGTTTAAAAAATGCTCTCTGGAGGAGGGTGTAGAGGGGTTGTGGAGGGAGTTTAGAAGAATAATGGAGGTTATGTTGGAGAAATTTGTGCCAATGAAAAGGTTACGGACTGGGGAAGATCTCTGCCATATTATGGACAGGAGATTTTGAAAATGAAGAAGTAGTGCAGAAAATTACATGCCAAGTGGAGAACTGAAGGGATGATAAGATCTAAAGAAATGATGAAACAAATTTGTAGGGAGCTTGAAAGGAAGATCAAACAGGCAAAGAATGCATTTCTGGGGAACATGGTGGAAGAAGGAAAACGTCAAGGCATGGGGGAAATTGTTTAGGTATGTTAGGGGGTTAAGGGGAGGAGAGGAAGGGATCCCTCTGCTAACAGGAAGGGATGGTAGGCATGCGACAAATGACCAAGAAAAATCGAAGATGCTGCAAGGACAGTACTTGTCAGTGTTTGAGGCAAAGGAGGGTTGGAATAGGGGGACAAACAGGGTTCGGGGAGTGTATAGTGAGTTTAAGATGAGGGAGTGAGGGATAGAAAAGGTAATTAGGGGTTTGGTGAGCAGTAAGGCAGGGGGACCAGATGGGATAGGAAACGCAGCACTAAAGTTTGGCACTAAAGTTTGGTGGCAAGGAGTTGGTGAAATATTTAGAAGTGCTGTTTAAAAAAGTCCTTAGGAGAGGGTAAGTTACCACAAGATTGGAAGGATGCTATGGTGGTATCTATACACAAGCAGGGAGAGGATAGGGGCAGGCCTGGCAGCTACAGACCGGTGAGTCTCACATCAAGTACCGGAAAAGTAATGGAAAGCTGGTGGTGCAGTATGTGGTGAGGGTAATGAACAATAGGAATTGGTTGGAAGAGTCCCAGCATGGTTTCAGGAGGGGATACTCATGTGAGACTCAGCTGGCTGGGTTATTAGAGGATCTGGTGCAGGTAGTTGATGAGGGGAAGCAGGTGGATGCCTGCTCCATAGATTTTGAGAAGGCATTCGATAAGGTGCCCCATGGAACATTGATGAGGAAAGTGGAGGCGCTGATACCAGACAGGAGGGTAGTGGAATGGATAGTGTGACTTTCTCAGGTGGCGAAGGAAGAGGGTGAAAGTGGGGGAGGCAATATCGGCGGAAGAGGAGGTTACGTCAGGGGTACCACAGGGAAGTGTGCTGGGTCCTTTGTTATTTACCATATTGGTAAATGACATGGGTTTGGGGATTAGAGGAAAAATCAGATTGTTTGCAGATGATTGTGTTGTATATGCTGAGGTGGGAGAGGGGGCGGAAATTTGCAGGCGGACATTGATAAAATATGGTTGTGGACCAGAAAAAATAAAATGAAGATAAATGTAAGAAAAACTAAGGTAGTGAGGTTCACAAGGAAGAAGATATTAAGCAGGGACATGTACAGATGGGAGGGACAAGAGATAGAAGAAGCAGCAGAATATAAGTAATTAGGGATTGTACTGCAGGGAGACCTCAGGTGGAAAAAAACAAGTAGAGAGGGTGGTTACAAAGGGAAGAAGGGCTCTGGGTATGCTGGGAAGGGTGTTGAATGGAGTGAGCAGTGAGGTGAAGGAGAAGGCGTATGGCACAATTGTACGGCCCAATGGTACGGCCAATGTTAGAATATGCTGCAGCAGTATGGGACCCCTATGTGGAGGTGGAGGTGCGAGAACTGGAAAAGGTGCAGAGAAAGGCAGCAAGATGGGTGAAGGGTAGGTGGAGAAGGCAAGGGCATGATGATGAGGAAGAAGGGAACTATAGGCCATGTGATGATGAAAGAAATGAGGTGGAGCTCATGGAAGGACAGGAGGAAAGTTGAACGGTTAGTCAGGATGTACAGGATGGTGAATGAAGAGGGAGGATCGGGAGTGCTACACTGCAAGCTAAGTAAGGGGGTGTTTAGGGGAAGAGGAAACAACAGTGAGAAGCTTCAGAGGGTGTGGAGGAGAACGGAGCGAGTAGGCAGTTCATGCTTGTGAGGTCTGTGAGGGAGTGGAATGTGTTGAGGGAGGAATTGGTATCTGTGAGAGGGGTTGATAAATTCAGGAAGGGAGTGGAAAAGGAGCACAGTTTTGTTTTACTCTCCGCAATTTGTTGCAAGAGCACGGGTGGAATTGTGACGTTTTATTCTCTGGAGGTAATACAGTTTCCCACTGTTTCTCTCTACTGCTACCTCCTTTTCGTTTGGGGAACGTGAGAAGGCATCGGCCGGCTGGTTGTCTTGGCTGGGCACATGTTTGACAACAAAGTCAAAGTTTTGTTGTAACATTGACTATCTCGTTAGCTTACTACACACTTTGCGCCTCTTGTGTAACCACAACAAACACCGGTTATCGGATCTTAGGGTGAAACACCTCTACTCCAGATGAACACGGTATCGTTTTATGGTCCAGATGATTGCCAAATATTCACGTTCGTTGACGTCAGTGTTTCTCAGTGTTTCCAAGCTTGGCACTAGCTTGGCGCAAATGCTATGGCTGAGTTGTACCTACTCTTTGATGGTTTGATCACTCTGTCATGTAACATTTCTGCAATTTGGTCATTTATTACGTTAAGGTGGTACACATTGTAATCCGTAGACGAAGTCCAGAGTGGATCATCTTGAATGGTCTTTATCTCATGCTTGGCAACTGTTGTTCATTTGAGTGGATCAGCTGGTGTGAAAACACATTTCCCTTTGTTAAGGATACCTTTGAAAGTGACGTGATATTCTTCCGGAACACAGTGATCAAAGTAATCTAGTTTGGCAGGCTGTAAGTTGACTTTTACATGTCTGCCTAGATTGTAAACGGTACGTCCGAAATGCTTGCCGAAATTAATTCTATCTCTTCAATTAATGACTTGTTCTACGAACCAAGGTACTCCAAAGATAACATCATCGTGTATCTCTCTTGAAACTAAGACTGGTACATACATTTCAATGTCCCTGATTCTTATGTTTAGTGACACCAATGATATTACTCCTGCCATGCAGGTAGCTAGTTCTACTTTTAAGTTGGTACCTTGGATGCCTGAAAAACTGACAAGCTCTTCGTGGACAAAGTTGTGCGAAGCTGCAGTGTTAATCAAGGTAACCGTTGACACATGCGATACATACACAGGCACTCTCAGTAATTTGTCAATGGTAGTACTCACTTGTCCTAAATAGGTGTCTGGCTGGTTGTTTACCTCTAGTGGGGATGCTGCAACAGATGTGCTGGCGGAGTAGGCGGGCCTCTGGTGTGGTCCTACCCTGTCTATGCGTGTCCTGTAGCCGAAGTCACTCTGTGAGGGCACTGTCGGTGTCAGTGGTACTGTTCGTCACTACATATGCACACCATGCCGCATGACGCTGAACCTCGGTGTTGGCAGTTCTGGGTGGACGCTGCACTTGAACTGTTGTTCCCCGTTGTGGTCGCGGCGCATTCTGCCTGCTCTCGGCCAGTCACGTGGGCAGACAAACGGCCCGGGACGTTCAACCCTTGGTGCGGTGTGTTTATGCAGCTCGCGGACCTGTCATTTGTTATCACTACACAAGAGTCCAAAAAGAAAGTGCACCTGGGTTCTGAGTCATGTGCGATACTCACGGCAGCCCTTGTGAAATGCTGGAATCCACTATACACCATAGGTCTTAAAGTCGGTCGATAATCTGGGAGCACTGTCTCAAGGATTGATACCAACACAACTTCTGTGGACAGATTTATTGGTAATGCCAGTTGGCCAAGCTAATTTTGCGGTCCGCAAATGACTCCAGACTCTCTTGCGGTTTCTGTCCCTCAGTAAACAGGGACAGCTGCTGCTTCAGCATCGTGTACGTGCTGGCGTACCGGGTGGTGAATTTTATTGTGAACTATGTCCATGTCATGTTATATTCGGTCACCGAGTGCCACCAGTTCTTGTCATCTCCTACTAGTTGAGTCCCTATTGCATTTGACCATTCTTCTACATTTACGCCAGAAATGCCCTAGAATCTTCCACCTCTTGTCTGGAAAATGTTGGGAGTGTCTGAAAGCGTGTTGGTGTGCTAACTGTAGGCTGAACTTGTTGTTGCACTGGCTCTCTGGTCCGCTTTCTTGGCTGTCTCGGCATTGGAATGAGTGGTGCTCGTGGTTGGGAAGTCTACCACGTCCCTCTATGTGGCATCTGCGTTACGTCATAGGTGTTGTTGACGTTCACATGTGCATCGTTGTTGTTGACGAGGACCAGCACACATTCTTAACAGCTACATGTTTCCTCGCTAAAACTGCTCCAGTCACTGTCCGATACACACTTCGGGTGATACTTTTTACCGCACAAATTACATGCGACAATAACACGTCCTTCTCCGTGGCACAGTCTAGTCTTGCACTCACTTGTTTGGCGTTCCGCTGTACGCAGGAATTCACTGGGCGTGATCAGCTATGTTTGCTGCGGGCTGGCGGGTCTGGATGTTGTTACAGTCCTGTTCAGATGCGCAGTTCTGGCAAGTGAAAATGTCACACCACATGGGTGGCCATTCTTCAGTTGTCAGGATGGTGAAGTGTGCTCCCTTCTGGCACAGCTCACAGCGTATTGTGTCGCTGCTGGGATCGTCACATGCAGGACTTGACCAGCGCGCTACCCTGTTGGAGGTTGTTACTGTCAGAGCGAATATTATACTTCTCCCTTCCAGTACACAGCGGCAGAATTTGGCTTGTAGGTCGTATTTCTCGTACGGGTACAGTGAGACAGGCTTCCCACACGATGCACACATTTCTTTGATGTCCCACATGTTGGTCAGAAATTACATGACACTGATGTTGACGGTGGTACGAAAACCCATGTGCACAAAGGGTTCCTTTGGGTAGCCACCTAGTAGACCTGGCTTGGTGGGGTGAGTGGTCAGTGTACAGCCCGTACCACACACGTACGCCAAGTGTTAGGCACGCTGTGACGTCACAAGAACTCCACGACATGCAATTACGTCATGGGTATCTCCGCCCTCCGACTATGAGGGAGTCCTATACGGGCACAATATAGTGGGCAACTGACTGTTTCACGTGTTTTCCTGAACAATGGCGGATTTCCGGTGCACAAATTTTTCCGCCACGTGCTTGTTTTTCACAACACATGTCTTCAGGCCACGCTAGTTGCAGCACCATATAACATGAGTTGGCAGCTTGCAAGAGGCAAGGGATGCCTGCTGTAAGAGAAACCTAGATCCATGGCTAATTATCACAGAATAGTTGTAATTTCCGGTACGGCACCAGCTCATCTATATCACGGGTGAGCACGTGGACTCTGGCTCTCAGGGCGGTAGTTGGTCGACAGCCATGTGGTGTATCCCTCTCGCAGCTCACGTTTCTGAAAGCAGTACATTAAAATTCACATATGTCTTTACATTACATAAGTGAGTACGTGGATTTTCACTCTGAAGTGGGCCAGGACCTGAGGTGAAATTAACGTTAAAATATAATGAGAAGAAGGATGCAATTACAAATATTGATTGAGAGAGAATACACATATAACCAAATACATGAAGTCCGTCGAATACTGCAGGCATGGTGTACAAGGCCCGCCATCGGCCGACACTGCAAAACGCACTAGTTAGTGTGTGAACAGATTAAATCAGTAAAATCTCCGGGGCCACGCGTCTACAGAGATGAGAGTGCGTGCGCATAGGAGAAAAGAAATTAATTAAATGTTCGGGTTAAAAGACGTCACCATGCAAGACATTGAAGTGCCCCCGCGATGCAAATGTGTGCACTCTCCTAGGACCACCGAACTAGACTGAGGAGGATGACGAGGAGATGTCATTACCAAGCAGAGATCTCCTGCCAGCTCTGTAAGGGAAAAAGCAGTTACACATATCGTACATACAAAATATATAAAACAGAGTACAAAGCAGCAAAACACTCAGAGTAATTAAGATAGTGTAATTCCAACACGTTAATATTTATTCCAAACATTTAGTGTCTTTGTTGCTATGCATGTTGGGGAAATTATAAATTTTGGAAAAACCTGAACAGACTTGCAAAAGAATTGAAAAACCATATTTAAATGACAAAAGATAATAGACATTAATAAAACCCTTCAATTACACGTTAGTAATTAAAAACATTAACTTATGGAAAACTGTAAGAATTCTTGGGCACTTGGCATGACAGCTGCTGGAACTACCAAGATCATTTACTTTTTATGTTACTGAAAACTGAAAACACAAATATGCCCTTTTAAACAAAAAGAAACACAGCATCAACTCGCAAAAATTATACGTTAAATTTAAAGTGTCTCCAAATGTAGGTCTCTTTCACTACGTAGGCCACGTTGCCTGGCATTTTATAATTAATTACAGAGCACTGAGGGGAAGCATACGGGAGATAACAATAGCCCGTATTTACTTTAGACTGCTTTCTGGGGATTACAACACTCAACCATAAACCACAGAGATGCTGGTTCTCTCTTGGTGAGGCGGGTCATTAGGATCACTAAACGGGTCACTTGACCTGTTCTACATAAATGGCATTGAGAACCGTGCACTACACTCATGGTCGTGCACAGCTGATGCACAGTGAGCAGCATTGGTCTGCCTCCCAAGCAGAGCAGAGAGGGCCACGTCAATGTAATGTTTACAAGGTGAACAATATTTCTCACAAATACAAAATAATGAAATTTGTAGTGATTGGAAGCCTTAAACAGCCATCTTCAAATACTTGTTGTTTACCTGTTGCTGAAAAGTGTAATGTCTCAACATTGAACATTATGTACTGAAGTATGGTGACACCTCGAAGGGGCCTTGGTTGGCTGTGGTCTTTAGCAAGAGACACTTCTGTGGCAGGGGATGTAAATTTGATACCAGCTCTCAGCCCCACTCACCAATTCCCAGCTTGGCTTAAAATTGGTAAACAGCAAGTCAGTAAACAAGTGGTTTGAAGGCTACTGCTACTGTAATCTTTAAGGTTCCGTTGTACTCTATATCTATGCAAAATCAGGTGACAACGTGCTACCTTATAGATGGTAACACTTTAAAATGAATTTAAAAGGGCAAAAAATTAATCTCATTCCAAAATATTGGGGTTAGAAAATTTTTATTTAGTTGTGTATATGATTATACTCAAAGTTGTACGATAAATGGCATAAATTTGTACATAAACCACAATGATCACTCTAACAATAATAACTAGTATACCAAGAATTACACAAGATTAGTTTTTAAGTTTTCCAAATTTATTTTAGTGCTGCTCAGGAATAGATAACAAGAGTATACAAAAGCATTAAACTTCAATAATTTACACTGCAATAAAATATCTGTAAAATTTCACAATAATACAAAGGTAATAAAAGGGTCTTAACAATCTTCTATAAACGAGCACCAACTTTAAAGGAGCCGCATACAAGTGACGTATTTCTTAACTGCACTCTCAAGTGCGACATACAAAAAAATTATGTACAGTTAATTTTAGTTTCGCGTGTAAAAAAGCTGGCTAGAATCACACCAATCCCTTTTACACAGATCTTAAGGATCTACATAAAATCACTTCAGTTTGTAGTGCATAGAATATCCAGTATACGCTCATATATTTCTAGAGAAATTAAAAACAGTAAGTGCGGGTTCATACCGCCACTGAGCAGCTCAATAAAACTCTGACCGTTTGTGTAATTAAGTCTTGTGTAAACACAGCTGAAAAATTCCTGACACAACCAAACGTGTCACACACATTGGGAATTATCAAGTCAGTTAAAATGGATCAAAACAAAGCACTGGGAAGACGTTTTGACATGAACCCAGTCATACAAAATTTCCATTTCATGAGCGAGTTCTCTAACGGGGTAGGCCATTGTTTTTCGCACTCTGCCGCAACTCGGCATGGTAAAAAAGCTAGTGACTGGCACAAAACCCAAACAGGAGAATGTTTGAATAATCAATTACTAATAAAAGTACAATTTGCGCCCTTCGCCTAATCATTAACAAAGCGCAGAAGGCACCAATCTCAACTTCACAGTTAATTACTCTGGCGCACAAGGCGCAGAAACTTAATTTCACAGTCAATATCTTGCTGTCCAAACTAATATAATTTATGGGGAAACACTAGCAAGGCTTTCCAAAACTGAAAATACTAACATATGAGAGAGAGAGAAAGTATTTATTAAAACTTTATGCACACTAGCCGACAGACGACGGCCTACAGCCCGGCAAAGCACCTATCGGATAAAAATGATTAAAACTAACAATAAAATAAAGTAAACACCAGTTAGGGCCACTAATCAAGATACGTGCTGACTGATCAAAGCCCTAACTGTAAAATAAAAAACATGCAGGCGAAAACTAAAAACAAAAACTAGCAAGTGAGCTGAAAACGTATCGAGTAAAAATTCATGCCATGGCAGAAAACATTTGACACTTAGGGCAACATTTGACACCTAGGGCAATCGACCACTGCCAAGAAAATTCGGATCATCCTTTAAATAACTAATATAATATTTAAACACTTTTAAAATCAAATCAATAACCCCTGATGGGAGTACCGAATATCACAACGATGTCGAATGCTACAGCAAAACCAAATGCTAACAAATTACATACTACCTTAATTTCAAAACCCCATACTACTTTCACATGCCTCAACTCACTACCGTACATTTTAAATATAGATAAAATCCTCTCACCGGTCGTATAGCATTACAAATTACAGAAATAAACCTGATATTACTTTTAAAATCAGTCGCCGAGTCGTCACACAAAATGGAGCCCAATTCTAATTTATATCGCCTTCCATGACGAAAGTTGCCCTCAGCTGGGTAGTATGTTCATGAAGGCGATGACCAACGCACAGCAGTCACCCAGCTGAACAGTGTGAATGCCCGAAGAGAAGTGACAGCCTAAAACGATATGACAATATTCAAACTTACAGGATTGTGACGCAAGCAGGGGTAAGGTAGAGGGTAAGGGGAACCGAAAGAAAGAGGGAAGGGGATCAAGGCGTTACAAAGAGGTCGGCGCAGGCACTGTCCATATGCGGAAAACGATGAAACTAAGTAAAGGATGCTGCAGTTGGTCCAATTACGAAACTATGCAAGAGAGTTCAAAATTATTTGGCGGCGTATTGCAAACTAAAGCAGAACATAGTTCCAATTTTACTCACGAAAAACTTGCAAGGTTTTTAATTCATCAGATCATATGAAATTGTTACTTGGTGATTTCTGATTAATTCTTACCTTTCTGTAGTCGCACCAGAAAGTGCAAAAAAGAATTCAAAACTGTTAATCAAATGGGGAAAATATTGGGGTTAATTCAATTTAATATTTTGTAATTCTACTCAAGATTTTTGAAATTCATCACATTGTGTTAATTTGTTACTTGGCTCTTTCTGAATAATCGTGTATTCAGTCGCTATGTCAAAAATGCAAAAGGTATGATAATTTTTAATATGTTTACTTTCTACATATATATGTACAAGAGTTAGTGTTGCAGCAATAAAAAAATGGTCATCATTCAAAAAATTGTATCTAATTTCTAAACACAATTTTTTTTTAATTCATGGAGTTGAAAGTAATACGATTAGGTGGTCATTGAAAGTAATACGATTAGGTGGTCATAATTCCATAGCAATTTTCTTAATGCAGCTACTGATATCATCAGTATGATTTACTTTATACTGAGTAAATCGTAGTCATTTTACGACAAAATTAATTTCAAGTGATTCCTCAAGTGTATGTAATTTCAGTTGTACTATTTTGCTTCAAAATTTCTTTGGCTTGATGCCTGTTTTACTATTTCAAAACTCCTGTAATACAGACACACATTTCCTCGGTAAAAATATTCAGTATGTGCTACAAAAAAAAATATCTTTTCTGAAATAACAAATCATATATGTAACAGAAATAAAAACAAAAAAGTATTGGAATTACCTCACCAGAAGTAGAATTGTAGCCATGACCATAACTCTTCTTCGCCCAGCCACCATTGTTAATGACTGGCAACATAGCGTCGAAAACATTGCACGAGTGACAGATGTTGTATTTGAAGTCATTGCTGTGACGGATAGAAAGAATATTTGTTTACGTGTGTTAATTCTCTAAATAGTTACCTACTAACAGTACTCAAAATTAATACAATTTCCGTTTTTTTTAAATACGTAATGGAAAATGAATTTGTGATGTATCTGGATGTCTGACATGTTTTTATGTTCTAGAAACAATATCAATTTTTTTAAAATATACAACACAGTACACTATCAAAATATATATGTAAATGCCGAGTGTTGAAATGAAATTACAAAATATTGTAAAACATGAAGCACGTTGGGGGCACACATATTGACGCCATCAGATGTGACATGGAGACGATTATGATACACTATTACCTGCTTGGATGGCCACCAGCGGTGGTTCCTACACACTGCACTTTGAGACTCTGGGATCTCAGGGATGCTGTGGACTCTGTGTGTTCGTTTCACCCGTGCATACTTACAAAACAACTTTTATACCAAAACACTGCACATAAAACACTTGGTAGAGCTAGGTACTGACGCTACAAAAACTTATAACTTTTACACTGTGAGATATTTATTCTTACCCAGTTACACTGTGCAAGAAATTAATTTAAGTGTTTACTGCTCGGACGTGACTAGCCAGTTCCGGTGGGTGATTGCCCCAGCATGTTACTCAACATGCACACTCCGCATGAATGTTGCTCCGCGGTGTTTGGTGAGACAGCCTCTACAAAGCAAGGGGCTTACAGCCACTATGATGGACAGTATGTTTTGCCTAGAGACAGGACACTAAGTGTTAGTTGAACACGTGTGATCATCTATGCCGCTAACGCCAACTTGCCAGGACTCGTCCCTGAACCAAGTGGTGTGTGGCAATGGTCAATACACATAGCGGGTTAGGGCAGAAAATAATAATGCCGTACAAAACTACACAAATAACAGTTGATGAACATGGGGTAGGATATGAACAGGCAAAATAAACACACAATTGTGTGAAAGTAGTCTTTAATGGCGCGGATGCCATTGGATGAAGTTCGTAGCGGACCATGTGTGCAGGTGTTAAAGTACAATATTCTATGGTAACTTTGATCAATACTCATCGGCCCGAATCTGTATCGGCATTGGGAAAATTATTTCTCTACTAAACAAGTATACAAAAGCTCTTAGCATGCCGTATGGCGGGAAATTACACGTACATGAAATGACCACGTGGTCAAGAACAAAATGCATCAAACATAAAAATTACACGAGTCCTGATTGAAAATAATATATATAACCCTGAGATACATAATGGCGCACAAAATAGAACAAGAATTAGCCCTCTTAAAGCGGTGATGGCGCAATTACTGACTTAGTGGTAGTTTACCACATGGCCGTGGGCGATGTGGCCACAAACACAATTTAAAATGACAAAACCCTGAAATAATTATAGAAACATATTACCCTTAATATTGCTTGTTGCAATTAAGCAGAAATTACAATAAAAAGCCCTAGACATGGGCGGATGGCGCCTGATACACAAGTTAAGCGGGCCGTGTGGCCTCTTCGAAATCTCCTCTCATCTCATTTAAATTCCAAAAATCTGCAAGGGCTGTAAATAATTAAGTGAAGCAGATAGCATTATGCTGGGGATGTCTGGCAAAACGTACGCAAGGCAAAGGTTAACCGGTAAACTAAAAAGTGTTATTGAAACCTACATCAGTGCAAAAGTATGAAGTGCGTATAGACAGTGTCATACCTCGCCAGCTCTCCTAGGACAACTTCCCAGAGGCAGGGGTTGCGTGGACCTACCATGACTGCCTACGGGGTTCACACAAGCGGAAGTGCTATGCATCCAGAGTAAAAATATTATATGGAAAATTTTAGTGGCACCAAAAGTATTTTAAACAGTTTTACAGATAGAATTTAATAATATATTTTTAATTGGTATTTGAATGTCTTTTGAAGGCGTCTTAGCCTGAATATTATTGTCTCTCTTTCTTCGGTTCCGCATGCTGTATTTTAAATATCAACATTACACAAACCCTGAAATAAAACATTTTACACTTTACAAACATTTTTAACTCTGAAAAGAAATACATAACACACTGAAATCATTTATCTCATTATGGCAAAATCTGTATAGTGGCACTGCACGTATGTTTACCACCACGTGTTAGGTTAGCGGCGAGTGCCGTCATGGGCTGACTGTGGCTGTCTCTTAGCTGGCGTCAAACGACCCCTCACTCAAAGATCATGAGGTGCGAGCAGCTCCATCCTGCTCCGCTTTGCTCTGCCTGGGTCTGACCCAGGACCATCAGTCGGGGCAGACGAGGCATGGTCTCGGAGGTACTCGTACTCTGCAGCGTTTGTAGGGGGGTGGGGTGTTGGCTGTAACGATGTACTGAGGCTAGGCAGTGGTTCACTTCTCCTTATTCGCCTGACTTGGTGCATTGTTTTCACATCCCACTCACATCCCACTTTTCACTTGACGTCACACATGCCCTATGGGTATTATCAAACCCCCTAAAGCTGGTCCGCTCCGCAATACTTTGCCCTATTAACACCGAAAAACCTTTAAATGGTGCACTACTTTCATTTATTTCATTGTTATTTAAATTCTCACTGCAATTACTCACCCTGTTTGGTGTGGAGTTTTCTGGTGGTGCAAAACCCCTGAATGGTGTATCATTGAGCAGGCTGTTGTTTACATCAGTTTGGAACAGAGTTACAGGACTGGTGGTGTTATTTATATTCAGATGTGTTGTTTTTGGCACTGCGCATGTCTCCTGGTATACTGCGCCGCAACCCCTGTGGTACTTGGCTTATCTACGTCTACTTGCCTCTATTCCCTATCGCTGTGCAGGCGATATGCAGATTGTCGCAGTGTCTTTTTGTCACACGTCTCTGTCCCAGTTTTATTAGAAAAGTGGAGTTCCCTAGTTTCTCCATCACCTAACTGGTTCGATCCATCTGGGTGCCATCCTGCTCAATGATTTTTTGTTCCTGCAGACAACAGGGTTTTCTCTCACGTAAACATACATCCCTGGGGTTAACTCCGGCAGTTGTTTTCTACATTCTGGTACCCTTGTGGCACATTTGCTTTCTTGATTCACCCGGGTCTGCTTGTGGATTTGTTGTTGGTGTGTCGCAACTTCATGTGGAGTGACCAGCGGATTTTCGCAGGGTTCTCCTAGCGCACATAATTCAGGGCCTTGTACCATTTCCACAAGCGTTTTCCCTGTAGCAGCATTGACCCTGTTGCGTATGTAAAAATATGATGTCCAGAATGAGCTCTGCCAATCTTGTGTGATCTGCTCCCAACTGGACTTGTAGATGTATTCTTGCATTCTGATTCCGGCGCTCAGTCGGGTTTGCACTCGGGTAATAGGCTGGGGTGATGCGGTGTTCTCGGTTCCCCATGCGATACAATATTCACACCTTTTTTTTTTTGTACAAACTGGGTGCTGTTGCCTGTTAGTAGGTACTCAGAATATCCCCACCTTGGGAAAAACTCACTTTGCATATCATGGTATGCGCTCTGACATTACTTACAGGAAAAATCTTGGTCCACCTTGTAAACAAATCAGTGACAACTGCTAAGAAACGTTTCCCATTTTTGGTGCAGGGGTATGGTCCCATGATGTTTAGAGCAACCGTTGTGAATGGCTCAGTGGGTTGGTGGGGTTGTTGTAGGGCGTCGCCGTCTGTTCTCCACGGCTTCCTAGTGTTACACGTGATGCAATCCTGGACGTATTGGCGTACGTCCGTCTGCACGCCTGGCTAATGAAAATGCTTTTGCCCTTTCCTTTGTGTCTGTTCTGACCCCGGCGTCCATGTTCCAAACTGTCATGCCCATACTTTAAAATTAGTTCAAGTTTTCCTATGGCACTTACGTTCTCCATTTTCTGCAATTCCCTGGCAGCCGAACCTGAATTTTCCTGTTTACAACCCTCCAGTGTTCCGAAAATCTTTCTGCGCAATGTTGACGGCGCTGAGCTGCATCTGGGGAATTTTCCTGAGCAACGTGGACCTGGTGTAGAACACCATGGAAATTTAGAAATGCAAGTTCTTTTTGACTCTTTACAACAATGTGTTGAAGGACGAGCGGTGGTGATCCCATGGTAGTGCCTCCTCCCACTCTGTGGGTTACGGTTATTTGTGGACACGGATACCTCGACAACACATCTGCTAGCACGTTCGCCTCCTGTCACGTGCTGTACTTGGAAGTCGAATTCTTACAACAACAAGGCCCAGCAGGCAAGTTTACCCTTTGCGTTGTGCATCCCTCTAGCGAAACCAGACTATGGTTATCAGTTTTCAGGATTAATTTATGACCTAGCAAGTACGGCCGGTATTTGCACAACGCATGCACAATCGCTAAACACTCCTTTTCATTGACATGGTACTTTCTTTCTGCGTTGCCAATCTTCGCACTGTGGTAGTTTATTTTGCGTTTCCGCCATTGTTCGTCCACCTGGTAGAACACCGCTCCAATACTTTCCTGACTAGCATCTGTTTGTACGGTAACCGGACGTTTCGGGTTGAATCTGGCTAACGGTTTACAGTTTTGGAATGCAAGTTTTATTTCTTGAAATGCTTGTTTGCTTGTGGGGTCCATATAAATGTCCATTTTTCTGACAACAGTTCTGTGAGTGGGGTGGTAATGACAGAAAAATTAGGAATAAATTCCAGAAGCCAAATAATCAGTCCAAAAATTTTTTACACTTGTTTATGTGACCTGGGGGCTGATTTCTTCTGTATTTGTTGTATGTATTGTGTTTCCAGTTTGTGTCCGTTGGCTGATACGTAATGCCCTAAGAACTCTATCTTACTCATGCTCACTTTACACTTGTCTCAAATCTGCACTCAGTTTGTTATACTCTAACCTCTCAAACACAATGCTCAGATGGTGTAAATGTTCCTCCCAATAACTCGACCACACTAACACGTCGTCAAGGTATGCCATCGCAAAGTCTCCAATGTACCCGTCCAAAACAGTTACCATGAGAATTTTGAAAAGTGGCAGGTGCACATTTTAGCCCGAACAGCATTGAAACAAACTGGAGCCTTCTCCCATCCGGTGTAGTGAAAGCGGTCTTTTTATGGTCTTGGCACTTGCCACTATCCTGATTTCAAATCTAAATATGTAAACACTGCAGCAGGCCCTAATGTTGACAAATTGTCTTTAATGTTTATGACAGGTGGTGTCATATTTATTGTGATTTTATCTAGCAGGTGAAAGTCAACACAAAACCTCAATTTGCTCTCTTTCTTAGGGGCTATTGTAATTCCTTAGTTATAGAGACTTTGCGTAGGTTCAATAATATGGTCATTCAACATCTCGCATACCTGCTAGTTTATCATGTCCGGAAGAAAATACCTGGATCCCTCGGCTTCATGTAGACCGGGTCCTCGTGCATAGTGATGATGGTGTGTTCTGCGACATCGATACGTTGCAGCTTTCCCTCAGTGTGAAACACACTGGCATACTGGTCCAGCAGATGTTGCAACTTCCCATTGTACCTTGTGCGCAAACTGTTCCAGCGGCACCGCAGTTGTTGCTGCCGGCGACGTGGCTCCCACGGCTTACAACGTCCACCTCCCACGTGTCCCCATGTGAAGGCGGTCGAGATGTGGCTCGATGGCAGCTTGGTTGTTGATTAACCACTGTAAACCAAGGATCATTTCTTCGCATAAGTCCGGCACAATGTACACGTCGCACTTAGTACACAAGTCTCGTATCCCTACAGTCACATGCATTACGCTTGTGGCCTCACCCCTGTTGCCGGCGGTACGTCCCCTACACAGTCATTGTTCCGGCACTCTATACAGTTTATTATCTCGTAGCGGAAGGTCGCATATTCCTCCGGTCCTATGCATGTTAGTTGGAAATTCTGTCTACACTGTTGACTACTTGTGGACCATTGTTTCCCTGTCCCGTCTCATCCGGTACGTGTGTACAGGTGTTGTTCTGATGGTGGTGGTGTGCTGTCGAGGGTGCGTTGACATAACGTTTGTTCGCAAAGGTTGTAGTTCAACAACTTAAGTTGTTTCAATTTTCCGCAATGCACACATCAATCGATCGGCATGTCCCAACTTCTCGCGTTTTGTGGGTACCGGCGCAGTAGGATTGATGTCTTCTCGCAGTTGTTCTGGCGTTGCCGCCATTTTATCGCGGATGACGCAGTAGTCCCGATGTGGATGAACACACTAACCCAACTTGGGAACGCCAAGTGATGCCATCAGGTGAGAGACAGTGACGATTACGATACACTTTTACCTGCTTGATGGGCACCAGCAGTGGGTCCTACACACCACACTTTGAGACTCAGGGATGCTGTGGGCTCTGTGTTCGTCTCACCCATGCATACTTACAAAACAACTTTTATACCAAAACATTACAAACAAAACACTTGGTGGAGCTAGGTACTGATGCTACAAAGAGTTAAAACTTTGACACTGTGAGGTCTTTATTCTTACCTAGTTACACCGTGCCAGAAATTAATTTAAGTGTTTACTGCTCGGATGTGACTAGTCAGTTCCGGTGGGTGATTACCCCAGCACGTTACTCAACTTACGCTGTTCGCATGACTGATGCTCCACTGTGTTTGAAGAGACAGCCTCTACAAAGCAAGGGGCCTACAGCCACTAGCATTATATAATGGCTGGGTGTATATAAGTTCTCGATACCAAAGATTTCTTGTTTATAAGTGTGATGTAGTTAATGATGTCAGGACGTAGAGCTTATAGTAGAATAGGTTGGTAATAGATGCAACGAGAAAAGCATTAAAATGCAAGAACTGTGGAATTTAGTTGTCGGAAGTTGCAGGAGTGAAAACATTCCAGATTTAGTTTAACTATGGTAATTTGCCCAGTCGGACGTGTCAGATGTGGGAGTTATTTATTGCTTGTTTTATTGGAATTAATACTGTTTGAAGTGTTTGTTGAAATAAGTGTGTGATAATAGTGTATATATGGTGTTATTCAGAAGAGAAATCTTTATTACAGAGTTAAAATAGTAATATGTGGTGTTTCATGGTGTTTTTGAATTTAAATTATTTATGTACCATTGTGCAAACAATGTATTCATGTTGGATAACGAAAGTGAGCATAGCACTACATGTTGGCAGAAAATGGTTGTGTTTAGTAAAGGTAAGTGTTGATATATTTAAGTAGATAAGTATTTTCCCAGTGTAATAAAGAGTGTTGTAGTTAGGTAATGTTAGGTCAGGATTCTGTAGCAAGTACCTAGTCTTTAAATTGTAATTTGTAATTAATTATTGGATATGTTTGATGTTTGTTGTGACATGTATTATTATGTTGCTGTAGATAGGCCCTGTTATGATAGGGGTAGTATGTTTAGGCAGTATGCGTACAGTGAAGCGTTTTATTTAGCAGAAATTGCATTAAACAAATTGGGAAATATGATTTATGTGTAGAAATAATCCTTTCCAAGTGATATATGCACCCATTTCAGTCATTTATCCACACACGACCCGGGATAAACAAGGTGTGGCTGAACTACCCAAAAATGTGATTCGTTGTTTATAGATACACGTTAATTTATTTGGCAAGTTAGTAAATAATTGACTAAGTTTGTTCGAAAAATGCATCTATTACAGCGATTCCCCCACACACGAGCAGTGATAAACAAGGTATGAATGAAGTACCGAAAATTGTGATAGGTCGTTTACAAATATAGGTTAGTTTTTGTGGCAAATTAATAAATTGTAAACTTTATTTGTTTGAAATATGCACCCATGACAGTGAATTGTGATAGGTCGTTTACAAATATAGGTTAGTTTTTGTGGCAAATTAATAAATTGTAAACTTTATTTGTTTGAAATATGCACCCATGACAGTGAATCACCCACACACGACCCATGTTAAACAAGGTGAGGGTGATTTACCGAAAAATGTAATTTGTCGTGTACAAAAATCATATGTTAGTTTAGGCTGCAAGATAGTAATATATTGACTATGATACAAATGTGATATCGGTAGAACAATACAGTGGATGGAGTATATCATATTACCTGATACCACATATAGTATCAGGTAGTACAATAGACCGGATGGGCTCTACCGTATTACCCGATAACATATGTGGTATCGGGTAATACGATAGAGCCCATCCGGTCTATTGTGTGGCATTGGGTAGTTTAATTTAGCGGATATAGTTCGCGATACTATTGTCTATAAATGCTGAAAAGTGTCCCCGCCCGAAAACCCCCTCATTTTTGTGGATGCCCTGTTGGATTGTCATAGGAAAGTAATGGGGCTATATAAAATACCGAATGACGTAATCAAAGTCATATTGGTGACGTCATAAGAAGAATTTAAACATAGTGGAATCGGGTCCCTATATAATCCCAAATGGCTTTGTTAGTATATTGGATACCATTTCTTCACTGACTAAGAATTCAACAGAAATAACATTATTTTCTACATTATCTCTTAAGAAATGATGTCTTATGTTAATATGTTTACTTCTGGACTTAGCAATTGGATTTTTTGCAAAGTGGATGGCTCCCTTGGTGTCGCAAAATATTGTTACACAGTCAATCTCACAGTCTGGGTATAACTTTCAAAGTAGTTCTTGAAGCCACAGGGCTTCCTGAGCAGTAAAGGGAAGAGCCATATACTCTGCTTCAGTTGTGGATAGGGTAACAGTACATTGCCTTTTCCTATACGAAGAAATTACAGTTCCTTGGGACATGAAGCAACTTCCACTGACAGAATACCTTTCATTTAGTTCATTTCCCCTGAGTCACTGTTGTTTTTCCTGCAAAACTTACATTATATCAATGGTCCCCTTTAAGTACCTAAATATTATTCTCACTGATACCCTATGACATTTCTTTGGGTTTTTATTGAACCTGCTCATAACACCAACAGAAATTGAAATGTTAGGCCTACTGACCTATGTCAAATATAGAAGACTACCTACTGCCTCGTGGCAAGGGACATTATGAGGTAGAGTTTCTTTGCTTTCATTCATCTTCAGACCAGTCTCCATGGGAATCGACATTGGTTTGCAGTCATTCATGTTGAACTTGCAGAGAATTCTTTGTATGTAGTCAGCATGGTCAATGGTGATTTATTCCTCAGTTTGGTTGATGTTCATTCATAGGCATTTCTTTATGGGTCGTAGGTATTTCATCTCGAAGTTCTCTCTGAGCTTCATTTTTACTTCAGTCTTCAAAACTTCACTGTCATAAATGACAAGCAAATCATCTACGTAAACTGCAACAAAAACTTTTCCTTAATCTTAGAGTTGATAGTACACACAAGGGTCTGTTGTGATTGGTATCTGCTGCCCTTCTTGATACTGTACACTGCCTTTTTCAGCAACCACAACTTCTTGTTTTCTTCATCTGGCATTAATAGTTCTTTACGAGGTTTGATATAAATGGTTTCGTTCAACTCTCCGTCATCAATCTTCAAATCTTCTCTTACAGCAAGTGAAAATTATACCTAATTGAGGGGTCACAGGCAAATAAGTTTCGTGGTAATCTATCCCAGCTGCTTGGGAGCAGCCTCTTATGACAAGTCTTGCCTTATACTTGAATTTACCAGCCTCTGTTTCTTTGGTTTTGAAAACCCACTTTGTGCTGAGAACTTTTACGCCTTCTATATATTTTACTATCTAGTATGCATCATTTTTTATTAATGAACCCTTTCCCATGGCATTTAACTACTCCTTGTTTTGCAGACAGCTTAGTGCGTCTTCAGGGGATTGAGGGTAGTTGTAACAACTATTCTGAGCAATATCCTCCGCGCGATGAAAATAGATGAACTATTCTTAGTTATTTAGTTGGGAGGTACGAGATGATTATCTAAGGTTACCACTGTCCTTTTGAAGCGAGTGAAGAGGCTCTTGTGTTGGTGAGAAGTCACAAAATCTTTTTTTTTCTTCTTTTGGTTTTCCACCTTCACAGGTAACTTAATATGATACTGAATCATGAACAATTTTGATCACTTTTGAAGATGCATTTTCATTTTCCTCTTGAACACCACTTCCTTCGAAGAATACCACATCCCTGCTGTATACAATCTTCTTTGTTTTGGGGTTAAACAACCTGTAGCCTTTCTTGTTTATTCCATAACCTACAAAAATCATTTCTTCCAATTTTGGGTCCCATATCTTCCTTATTTCTTACGGAACATGGTCCATGGTCTTGCACCCAAAAACCTTTAAATGAGAGAGTGCTTGTTTTGTACCATAACCACAGTTGGAATGGTTTTTGGGTACCTATTGACCTTGATGGTGTACAATTTATCAGGTATGTTGCTGTCGATACAGCCTCTGCCCAGAACAATTGTGGGAGATTAGCATTTATTAACATAGTGCACGCCTTTTCAGCTATAGTGCAGTTCTCCATTTCTGCATGCCCATTTTGGGCTGGCAAGTATCTCACCATTCCCTAATATCTGATTTCTGTTCCATTGTCAAAGCGTAGTCTTTATTTTGTAGCCACTATGGTTTTCAACCATGTTCTTAAATTCAGAGAAAACTTCAGATATTTCACTTTTTACTTTTATGAAATAAACAAAACAAAACCTTGACTAATCATAAATGGATGTGAGAAAACACATTTTCCCACCCATTTATGTTTGCTCCATAGCATCACACAGGTTTGAATGAACGAGTTCCATACATCTTGCTTGTAGCATGGCTCTATGAATGCTTCACATGGGTCAGCGCAATATAATGAGCCACATATGCCTGTTGAGACAGCCTTTATTTAAGACATTCCTCTTCTGTTCAAGTGTCCAAGATGATGATGCTACAAGAAACTGTTACAAGTTTATAAATAATATGTCTGACTCATTAATCCCTTTCTCCATGGATATTGTAGCAATACAGTCACCATCTGGGCCAAAAATTTGACCACCAAATTAGTTGAATATATCTTCCCTTTTCCACTATTTTCTAATAGACAGGAGGTTAACTGGCACTTCAGGAACATACACAGCATCACTAACCTTTACTGAGGTGCTTTCTTTCCTTGTAGAATTGTAAACTTCAATGTCCACACTGACTACAATGGCACATTTTAGACTCAAGTTGTTTGCTGTTATTATTTCAGTGTCACTAGGTCCAGGATCATTCAACTACTGGTTACTATTTATTATGTGTGTCGAAGCACGAGTCAACATACCAGTTACCTATGAACGAAATTTCTAAAGCTGAAAAGACGTTATCGCCTGAGCTTGAGTACTTATGTGATTTATCCCCGTCTTCACCCTTTGTCAGCAATTTCTGGCAAAATGTCCACTTTTATTGAAGTTGTAACATATCACTGGTGGTTTTGGCAGAATACCCTTTTGAGGATACCTTTTATTTTTACTTGCAATCAAGGTGCAATCAAGTCTGTAGACTTTAATGAATCTTCTTGATTACCATTTACATCTTGAAGCAGTTTCACTTTGATAGCATCCACGGTGATCTTTGTTCCCAAACTCTCAATACCCATTATTATGGGACAATTTTCATTTGGCAACCCACCAAGTAATAGTGTTCCTATTAACTCGTCTTTCACTTCAAATTCAACCTCATTGAGTTTGTGTGCATTATTTCTAAGGAACTAAAAATACTAACGATATCGCTCTGGGCCCATAACCTAATAAAACTTTTTTAGACAATATTAAAATATTTAATTGGCCATTTATACTTTTTAATACAAACTCAGAGATATGATACTCATAACAAACCAAACACTGAAAGTTTATAGTTAGCTTAACAGTCTAAAGTTAACACGTGTTCAAGACTATTTTTCAATTTACAACACAGATTTCCCTGTAAATTGTATGTCGAGTAGGCCTGCCCTTGACTTAAACTTGTTAAACCAGTCTTTGCTCACTTTAATTTCTGGAGCATTAGTAGTTTTATAGCCAAGCTGTTTTTTCCAATCTTCATACAAGTTGAGAGCTTTGCCTTGAATTATTGCAAGGCCTGTGGGGATATTTTTTTGGTGTTGATAGTCTTACCACACTTTTAAAAACCATTCCATTTTTTCCATTGCTGCATCCCACCATTTTGAAGTTATCTTTGAAGAATGATTTTCTAGATTTATTACATAGTCCCTTATCTTGTCTTTACTTTTTACAATACTTTTTTCAATGGAACATATGGTGGATCAGCTCAGATTGATTGACCGTCTTATAGCTGCGAATGATTCGTCACTTTCTGATCACGTGATAATTTATAATTTCATTTGTATGTTATTTACAACATTTTTTCTTTGTTTCTTACACACTGATTCTTCATTACTTTGGTTTTTTATGTTTCTTATTCATTGCATAGTGGAATAATTACATACACGCACCAATAGATAAATAACAAAAAAAAATTTGGTTAGAAAATAAACCTCAAAGGGAACTACACACCATAATAAAAGTAACATAAGTTCTAAACAGGAATGGCAGTAATACGTAGAATCACAATACAGTAGTAACATGTCAGACTATATACAACTGTATATGTACATTAATTTTGTTCAATTATATTGAAAACACAGTTACGTATATTGATACCAGAGGTCTCTAAGTATATGTCAACTTTGCCGCAATATTATTTGCAAAGACAAAATCATTCAGAATATAAACAATCCATATAGATGTTTACGTTTGTCGTGATGGAGGCATACGGATGATAAGTTTTTTGGTTATGTATGAAAGAACGAAGCAAACGTGCAAATGTAAAATTTTTTGGTGTAAGAAACTAATGCACAAAAGGGGAAATTGTATAAGAGTCAAATGTCTGAAAGTAGAGGACTGCCTTTACACACACACACACACGCACACACATGCACGCACGCACGCACGCACACACACACACACACACACACACACACACACACACACAAAACACACACACACTATGTAATATATGATTAATATTTTATATTATACCTATAATATTTATTTATACATTTGATATTTTCCCACTATGTTTCAGACTTTGGGATCTCAAAAATAATATAAAATAACTATTACTCATAAATTATTACTCGTATATATGTACTCGCCTCATTATGAAAAAATATCCAATATAAAAGAGACGTACACCTTAAGCGGTATGCACAATACAGTGGTGCATGACGGCGCGATGAGCATTACCCATTCAGAGTGCTGCACTGTCACCGGTGGGGAGCGTCCAGAGCTTTGGACTCAATACAGATATTGAATTCGCCACCGGCGATGACACCAAAGAAAAATAAGGAAAATTTTGTAAACACTGAAGCTACCATATTTTAATGATACGTGAATAATTCTGAACTATAAAGAGTATTTTATAGCATTTAAAAGGTCTGTCATTCAATTACTTATCAAATAACTCTTATATAATGATGGTTTTCTTTTACAAAATTTTATATATCAGCAAATTGACATATGCATTTCATGTGTAGTTTATTGGCATTGAAAACGAACTTGCTTACATAAGGCCAGGTAGCTGCACAGTCTGCATCAAGGACGACTGCGGATAATTTGTCTTTCAATGAAGAATTGCTATTTTAGCCGTCAACAATTATACTGTAGTTATCTTGCCAATGACTGTCATTGAACGTGGTACATTGTCAAGCATCACTGTAGTGTGCATAATGTTTTAAGTTGTTTATACCCTATTTCTCCACTTCTGTATGATTGAATGAATGGCTTCTTACAATCTCAGTGGAATGGAATTGTTTTTGGGTTCTATATGTTTGACTGCAACTTTCAAGTAACATTTATAATTTTGTTGTAAATTTTCTATTAACTGGATTTTATAATTTCTTTTGTGCATTCTTCTAAACACAATTATAAATAATTTTGTATTTAAGTTTAGTGCTTTTAGTTATTTGTTGTTTTAGATATTAATATATGTTTCCATTCTGCAATGTATGTTGAAATTTCTTAGAGTACAGAAATGTATTGGTAGGTACCATGTTTTTATGTATTGTACTGGTTTTGAAAATAGGTTTAAAATTAATATGAACGAAACGAAAAAGCAAAAGAGGGAAGTCTTACAAAAACACAAATATGGGAAAAGATGAAAAACAACAGCAGGAAGTATTGCTTTAAACTGTATGTGAAACTAAAATCATAAAAAATAGTTTACCCAATTTGTCTTGCTCTTATTTCTTAACTTACGCATTGAAGGTGTATACATAGCTGCAAATAAAAAAATTTATTTGAAAATATTTTCAAGCATTAAAACTCCTGTGCTACAATTTTCTTTGTTGTGAGGAAATACTCCCAGCAAGTAATTTAATTACTGATGATATACAATTTCAAAACCAAAACGTAACATTTACTATTCGTCCGATTTGGTGTGCCCGGCTTTGAACAACAAAATATTCAGCCAGATGGACAAGTAGAGAGGGCCCTAAAGGAACCTCACGGGCTGGCAGACATGCCAAGGTCACTTGTCACTTCCATTTGGCGCCTTCACAGAGAACAGTACACTCGGCTTACCTCCCCTTCGCTGCTGAAAATGCGGCATCAACGTGCGCTGTGCTTGCAGTTGAGCCATGCTAAGCTTCTCTGGTTGGAGAGGCGGAGCTGTCCGGACACCATGGCTCCTCGAGTGCTACGGGCTGCATCCAATATATTTTTAAATTCCAGGCGCACAAAAAACGTGCAATATGCTTGATTGTATTCGTAGTTCTTGTAGATTGATAATCACTAACATAAAGTTAATAACCTGTCCATATGAATTTATATGTAGTACCATGTTTGGTTTGGAGAGAAGAATACCTCCTACCCAATTATGGGCCTTCCATTATCCTCCACCTATGGATCTGCTGTATGCTGGACTTGCTAAAACCAGTAGCTGTAAGTTTATGGTTTATTTCAAACACAAGTAAAAACATTTTGTTTTAACAACTTTTTTTTTTTTAGATGACAGCATCATTGACCACCCGCCCACCTCACATATAAAAGTAAAATATAATGTTTACACAAATTATCTTTAGTTATTATATGCTTGTTTTACTTATCATCATTGATAGGCTTCCGGAACCGGTGCTGACACTAATCATCAACAGTGACTCCAATTTCTTCACCAAAATTATGAGAAATACAGTTGGATAAACCATTGCTGTTTTTGCACATTGCAGAACAACTCATACCAGAATTTCTGCATTGCCAATAGTTACTGCATGGATTCTTACAGCTACAGGAAACAAAACAGAGAAGGTCATCAGGGGCAAAGGCTTTGGAACTGGGAATAGGTTTGAAACTTTTCCTTTTTCCTCCGTTTTCTGTTATATACTTGTGTCTCCAACCCCAATTTGTCTGTGGAAGTTTATTGCCAATCTGATATTGCACCTGGAGGGAAACTGTCAATAAATATTGGAGGTATTTCATTAAAACAAAATTAGTTTTCAGAGATGATTTACCTGTCATAGATGTAAATCTGTAGTAACGAGCTTTATTCTTATTTGAATATTTCGTGAGTTTGTACACTTTAAAAATAAATTTCTCCCCATTTTCAAATAATTCATTGCATAATTATTATTTTCCAAAAATATCTCTGCATAATGTTTGTCTTGTGGTACATCATTGATTATATCAACAGATTTCGTGTTCCTCAAATCAAAAATAAAAAAATAAGGAATAGGTCATGTGTCAGACTGTAACAGCATAAGTAAATAAGAGAAGTTTTCTGATTTTTTTGTATACGCCGGCTAACAGCCAGCATCGCTAGAGCCCATGACGGCGCTCACGTGTCACGTGATCCGTACGTGCGCAAAGAGGCCGATAATTTTGAACGTTCATATAAATGTTAATTTCAGTGTAAAATGTGTTATATTGTCTTTACTGTGTTTAATATGTCTTAAAATGTTTTAAAAGTGATTGTATTAATTATAATTGTATGGTTATGAAAATTCAAAGTGCCCGGGGCACCGAGATTAAGATCACTTAATATTCCGGCATGAACGCCATCACAAAGAGACACTAAAATAATATTGGAATTCATAAGAAAATTATAGAAATGTAAAACAATATCTAATTTCATTTGTGCCATTTTATTTTCAATATAAAATATTTCACTCAGCGTGCATAGCACTTCCGCTTATGTGAACCCCGGAGGCAGCCATGGCAGGTCTGTGTGACACTTGTATCGGGATAATCTGTCGAGGAGAGCTGGTGAGGTAAGACACTGTCACGTATGTACTACAACTTTCGTTCACTGATTTAGGTTTCCATAGTCAATTTAGTTTACCGGTTAATCTTTGCTTGCATACGTTTTTGCCAGATAGTTCCCCAGCATTATGCTTCCGCTTTATTAATTCTTATGTCCTTGTGGCATTTTTAACTTAATCACGCGACCCGCACATTTTGAATCAGACTCCATCTGCCTATGTTTATGGCATTTCATTGTAACTCCTGCATAATTGCTACGCGCAATTTTAAGAGCTTTATTTTTATTTATGGTTTTGAGGGTAATTTTCATGTTTTAATATTTTACGGCAACATCAAATATAACCACGTGGCCGACCGAAGCCAAGTCTTTGTATACACCATCATTGCGTTTTAAGAGCTTATTTATGTTACATAATACGTGCAATCATTTATTTCAGTGTTCTATGTCAATTTTATTCAGGGTTCAATGTATTTTTCATGTAAATTGATACTTTTTGTACTTGACCATGCTGTCACAGTAATATTTGATTTCACCGCCATCAGGCATGTTACAAGTCTGTAACCACTCTAATCGTAAAGGGAATCACTTTCTCAACACGAATAATATTTTATCCGAATTTAGTTTGCTGTTTCCATGCAGAAATATTGCAATTTCACCTGCATCACGTGGTCCGTTAGAAACTTCATCCAGCGGCATCCGTGCCACCTAAGCTTGTTTTCACACATGTGTGTGTTTATTGTGAATATTCATCTCGTGTCCCATCTTATTTCATGTATCATTCAAGGGTCTATGTAATTTTATAATTAGTATATGGTGCAATTATTCCCGTCCTAGCCGGCTCTGTGTATAGGCCGTCACCACACTACCCACGTGCTGGAGGGCGAGCCCTGACGAGTTTGCGTTAGTGATGCAGAGTAATCACATGTGTTAATGTGGATTGAGGGTTTTCATTTGTAATTCACCATGCCCTGTCTTCAGGGAAAAACTGTCAGTCCACCCTAGTGGCTGTCAGCCCTCTTCCCTTGTGAAGGCTGTGTTTTCAGGCACCTCAGTGAGATCATCCATTTAGGCGTGCGTTAGATTAATTACGGGCTGGGGAGCACCCAAGCGGAATTGGCTAGTCATGACAAAGATAATCATTTCATTGGCACGTTGATGTGTATGAATAATATCAATAAAAACAAGTCTACAGTGAACTCAATTCTTTTATTCAGTAGTGCACAGCTTTCCTTTAAAAAAATAATGGAGTTCTTTTCTGGTGCAAGTGTTACTAGCAGTACCAGAAGATCAGTAACTGATCCCACAACTAATTTTGTGTTGAATTGGTTTAGATGTTCAATTCCTGCACTTCAATGTCTATGTCAGCCTCTCCCTTGTCTTTAAGTGATTTTATTCCCTTATTTTGTAGGGTTTCAGACAGTTACATAATGATTTATTTCTGGTTGTTCCGATCGGAAAGTAAGGATCCTTTTTCATGAAACATATAGTATTACTTTCAAACTCGTATGTTGCATAATGATTTTTTATTCAATCTTCATTGACTGTTCTGCCTTTGTAGTCGGCTTTAGAGGGTATCCATCAAAAACAAGAGTTGATTTCTTTCCATATGAGTGTATGACACATATGCCGTAACTTTGAATTATATCAGCATAAGTTTCTTTATTTGGCCGTGGAACACAATTAAATGTACAGACTCAGGAAATACTCAAATCAAAATGCAGCTCACTACTACAGAGTTACATCTATGACAAGTAAATCTTCTTTGAAATTTAATTTGCTTTTAAAGAAATTACCACCAATATTTATTGAAAATTTACCTCCAGGTGCAATAGTGGATTGGCAATAAACTTCCGCCAACAGATTGGGATTGTAGGTATTAGTATATTACAGAAAACTGAAGAGAAAGAAAGGGTTTTAAACCAATTCCCAGTACTAATGCATTTGCCCCTAATGAACTTCTCTGTCTTGTTTCCTGCAGTTGTAAGAATTCATGCAGTAACTATTGTAGATGCATAAACTCTGGTCTGTGTTCTGCAAAGTGTAAACACTATAATGGTTTATCATGCTTAAAATTCTCCTGATTTTGACAAAGAAATTGGAGTCACTTTTGATGATTAGTATCAGCACCGGTTTTGGAAGCCAATCAATAATTATAAGACAAACATATATTAACCAAAGACAGTTTGTATAAACATTGTTTTGTTTTTATATTTGTGGTGGGTAGGTGGTCAGTGATGCTGTTATATTAAAAGTAAAGTTCTTAAAACAAAATTTGTTGGCTTGTTTTTGAAATAAACCATAAACCTACAGCTACCGGCTTATTCATAGGTGGTGGATTATGGAAAGCCCATAATTGGGCCTTCCATAATCCACTGAACCAAAAATATTTTTTTATTAAACTAAAATTAATTTATATGGACAGGTTAAATTAACTTTATTTATGTTAATGGTTATCAATATAAACTATAGCTAAAAGTTTTTGTTGAAAACTTGTTTATTTAAAAAACACTTAAAGAATAGACAAATATATAATATTTTAGTTAGTTATAAAAATAAAGTTGGAACAAATGTAAATAGTTTATAACATTTGTTCTGTTAATGTTTATACATTAATTAGAGGTCTACACGCAAGAACTGCTGTGAATACAAAGGGATAGATGGAGGAAGTCTGAGTGCGTGAGCTGCCATGCCAAATCTCACTTTCACGCTTCACTAACTGTAAACAATAAACTTGTCAATATAGAGTATACACCCTTTCAAGATTGAAATGCATGTAAAATCTTTTGTTTGGAAATTTTTTAGGTATTTAAATTATTAAAAAAATTTCGTAACGAAAGGTACATATTTATACTCTGAAAATTATATTTTTAGGTTTGTAATATTATAACATCTTGGTTATAAATATTATATAACATGTTGTCTGGACCAAAGTTAAAGGGCTATTATTGAGGAATTAACCCCAAAAAATAATTAATTGATACATCATTTTGTAATGGACTTACAAGCAATTTGGTGAAGGTAATCATTTTCACACTTTGAGGGGTGATGGGGGAAACAAGGAGGAGAAGAGGAGACTTTTAAAAAATTAATGTCCCTTAAGTGTCTTACCTGATAAAAATTCAGCTTTCCCAGAATTAGTTGTGACAATGGACTATTTTTGGCCTTTTTTTCCTGGGATACATGTTATTACGCTACTAACTACATGCTTTATTGGCTGTTATGTGAGTCATATATTATGTGGCAATACAGTTGTACACTGCTGGTTAACACTGGTGCCTTTCTCACATGTGTAGCGAGTAGGCTGTAGTGTTTTTTTTTGTTGTAGAATGTGGCAGAGTGTGCAGTTAGTTTATTGGTTCTTTCTATTTTACAGGTGGAAATTAAAGATGAAGTTGATATATTAGAAGAAGGAACAGTATATCAGACAGGTTCTCCACAGCCTTCATATTGTGAAGTTCAGCCATCTACATTGCTTGATGCACACAGTAGCAATAATCAGGTAACTTTCCCAATGTCCACCAGGTAGTTTCACATGACACCAGCAGGTGGCATTCATCAACAAGTGTGTTCATAGAAGTAGCACTTGTCGAGAAGTGTAAGTTATCTTTTCTTCCAGTAATTGTCCGTGTTGTATTTTTGCATGGAATCTTGAAATTAAAAGAGAAAAAATGAATGTTATTGAGCTCCACGAAAGAAGATAAAGCTGTGCATTGATTTAGATAGATGGAAACAGAATTTATCATTGGTTAGTCCATAGTAATAATAATTACAAAGATAAATGTGTATTTTACAAACAAGGAATTTATATTTACATGGCGGTTAAAGAACATGAAATAACACGTATATTGCATTAAACAAACACAAGTGAATGAACCCAGGTAAAGACTTATTTTGTCAAACAAGGCTTTAGAGAACCTAATTCATTTATGGCATGTGAACTACATTTATGTTATAATACTAAACATGGCTTAAGTTCTAACAGTTATGATTGAAATACCAAATTGAATTATTATGTTTTTGGTAGTAAATCGAAGAGAGCAGGTAGTGGTTCATACTTTTTTCTTTAGCAATTGTCTTCGATCATTTCATTGGGGTCAAATGTTGAGTCGAGTTATTGGACGTGTCCCTTATAACAAATTTAAAAAAAGTTGTCAACCCTACTCTGTAGCTTCCACTGTTTTTCTCCAGCAGAAGTTACATGGTAGTGGTGGATATTTCCACACTTTGTACAGCTTCAGACAAGTAAACAAAGTGATGTGCTGGTCTGTAGTGCTTTACTTGCTTCCAGTAATCCCAGGCATGATTGAAGGTGCGTGGAATACAGTATATTTTCATATAGATGTTGAAATAGTTTTTCATATGCAGTGTGCATTAGTACTTACTGTCTGAAGTTTTGCATTGCCCAATGCTTTATTTGCGTCAGTAATTGCTTCACATGTGGCAGCCTTCGGTTTATCAACAGATCTTTGTAATTGTTTGCAAACTTTAAGTTTTCAAGGTAGCCTGGGAGGAAAAAATTTACATCGGGCAGGATCCGGTAAATTCACAGATCACCTTTCACTGCAAATTTTCATGAAGTGCTACAGAAAAATTAGCCTCAAAACCTTCAGTGATCTTCTCTCCACGTGTGCATAGAGCATTGAGTTAAATGAGGAATATGGCATGCATGTATGCCAAGTCACATTACAGTTCTGTTGGTTGTTGCATAGCTGCCCCTTTCCTTTCACATAATCAGTGACTCCAATTATATATTTCGTAGTTTGTAAGTGTGGCTAGCATCAGGGAAAACCTGTAAAAATCAGGGAGACATCAGAGAATTTGTGTGATCTTGGGGAATTTAGATAAAACAATTAGCAATGCCTTTAGTAAGACTGAGTATTAGATTTTAGCACTTCAGCAGCATTCCATCTTGTGGACTGTGGTGTTGGTTGGTTCCTCCTTTGTAAAAAAATTTGCAGTCTGGGAAATTTTTGTCACATTATTGTAGCAATTATGTTTCTGTGTCTGAATTTTTTGTTATGTGACACCGGCTAACAGCCAGCGGTGCTAGAGCCCATGACGGCGCTCACCACGCACGTGTCACGTGTCCTGCACTTGCGTAAAGAGGCCAATAATTTTGAACTTTCATATAAATGATATTTTTCAGTGTAAAATGTGTTATATTGTATTTACAGGGTTTAATATGTCTTTAAAATGTTTTTAGGCAGGGCTGCCACCAGTCCTGAAGCTGAAATCCTAGTTCCAGTTTATAAAAATCCTGTAAAATTCTGGAATCATTGGGTCAAATCATGTAAAATCTCTGGAATGAAAAATTGCAAATTACAGAAAAAAAGTGGATATGAAAGACGTTTACGTATTTAATGTAGTCGTTTTGGTTTGGAATGTACAAACCATATTAATTCTATTCTCCACTCACACTTATACTTTCATTTATACAACTGTATCTGTGATCATTTTAGTTTCCTCACCATTATGATATCAATACCAAACACAAAATACAGTCACCAGATTCGGATTGCTTGCGTAAAAACGACAATTCACTGCAATGGTTCTTTTCAAAAATGGATTTGTCCTTTGCATGTGATCATACAGCCAGGAACAGAAATATGTAGGTAATTGTATACCTGCACTAGTGAATAATTAAGCAAAATATTTTGGACATACACTATTGAAGCAATGGCGTATGTCCAAAATATTTCATATTTCGCTTATTTATCCACCTCCGTGATAAGAATATTTCAAACAAATGCATCAGTGAAACTGACACATCGTTATAGGAGCTATTGTTGCCACTTTAAGCAAAATGCTGCAAAAAAAAAAACCGGTAGGCCTGTCTTAAAGTATTTGTTGCTTTTAAACTTGTTTGGTTATAATATCCAAAGTTCCCGCGGCACCGAGATTAAGAACACTGATATTCCGGCATGAACGCCGTCATAAAGAGATACTAAAATAATATGAAAATTCATAAGTAAATTATAGAAATGTAAAACAATATTAAATTTAATTTGTGCCATGTCATTTTCAATAATAAAATATTTTACTCGGCGTGCATAGCACTTCTACTTATGTGAACCCCGTAGGCGGTCATGGTAGGTCTGTGCGATGCTTGTCTCTGGATAGTCTGTCGAGGATAGCTGGTGAGGAAAGACACTGTTACGTACGCACTACAACTTTTGTTCACTGATTTAGGTTTCCATAATCAATTTAGTTTACTGGTTAAACTTTGCTTGCCTATGTTTTTGTTAGACATTTTCCCCAGCATTATGCTTCCGCTTTATTTATTTATTGCGTCCTTGCGGCATTTTTACCTTAATTGAGGAGAAAGATGTCGGAGAGGTCATGCGACCCGCGCAACTTGAATCAGGCGCCATCCGCCTATGTTTATGGTGTTTCATTGTAACTTCTGCATTATTGCTACACACAATTTTAAGGGCTTTACTTTTATGTATGTATTTGAGGGTATTTTTCATGTTTGAATATTTTACAGCAACATCACGTATAACCATGTGGCCGAAAGACGCCAAGTCTTTGTATATGCCATCATTGCATTTTGAGAGCTTATTTATGTAACATTGTATGTGCATTTATTAAGGGTTCCATGTACTTTCATGTAAATTGATGCTTTTTGTACTTGATCACACGGTCACATTGTTTGATTTTACCGCCATCAGGCATGTTACAAGTCTGTAACCTTTTCACTCATAAAGAGAATAATTTTCTCAGCGAGAATAATCTTTTGTCTGACTTTAATTTGCCGTTTCCATGCAGCAGTATTGCAATTTCACCTGCACCATGTGATTCGCTACGAACTTCTTCCATCAGCATCCACGCCATCTAAACTTGTTTTCACACACGTGTGTTTATTGTGAATATTCATCTCATTTCCCATCTTGTTTCATGTACAGTGCAATTATTCCCGTTCTAGCCTGCTCTGTGTATAGGCCATCACCACACTACCAACGTGTTGGAGGGTGAGCCCCGACGAGTTTGCGTTAGTGATGCTGAGTAATCATGCGTGTTAATGTGTATTAAGGGTTTTCATTTGTAATTCACAGTGTTCTGTCTTCAGGGAAAAACAGTCAGTCCACCCTAATGGCTGTCAGGCCTCTTCCCTTGTGAAGGCTGTGCTTTCATGCACCTTGGTGAGATCATCCATCTAGGTGTGCGCTAGATTAATTGTGAGCTGGGGAGCACCCACGCAGAATTGGCTAGTCATGACCGAGGTAATCATAATTTCTTTGGCACATTGATGTGTATGCATAATAACAATAAAAACATATCTACAATGAACTTAACTCTTTTATACAGTAGTGACAGTGTCCTAGCCACATATATTTTATTAAGAGTTTATTTCCAGTGATGTTTAGTAAAAGATAAGTATTGCCTATGTGTTTGTAAGTTAGCATGGGTGAGACAGACACACAGAACCCACAGCATCCCTGAGAAACCTGAGTCTCGATAGTGCGGTGATTGGGCAGAGTGATACTTTTTATTTTGACAATCCCACACAGTAACGCAGCTTGTGAAAGAGTGTTCAGCCAGGTCACTAAAACACACACACAGTTCAGGTCAGCACTTAGTGAGGGAACACTAGAAAAACTTTTGACTTTAAAATCTGCACGAAAAGGAAATTGTTTCGAACAGAAGTTTGACTCTTCACTTCTCCAGACTGCAAAATCAGCTACATCAAGGAGGCAGTGGCAGTAAGGCATATAGGTATTTGTGGTGCTGTGTAAAATGTCGTGGAAATTCAAGTTATACAACTACAATTTTTGGCAAAGTAGATAAAGGCAGACGTATCGATTGGTTTTGGAGAAGGGGGGGGGGGGGGGACAATCTCCTGATTTTTCATTTATAGAATTTGGAATGTCTGTCTTTGTATGGTAACTTAGCTGCTGGCGTAGAGCGAGCTAGTACTCACTGCAAATATTTGAGTATTGTCCATTTCATGTAAGTGGGATAAATTTTGACAGTTCTAGAAAAGTAGCACTGCCACAATGTATCCTTCCACTGCAGTTGTTTTGCCACTGAAGAAAAAGTTGTTTGTAAACTAATATTTTGAGTCCAATGCACACTTGCATTTTCCTCCTTCCTCGTGTTCCCTGTCATGGCAGGGACTGAACGTTTGACTGACATTAGCTAACTTATATCCAGTAATTAAGGTAGGATATTATAGCTAGGTTGGCATTCCAACCTGCTTTATTTTTTAACTACAGAGTTAAATTTGTTAGTTATGTTTATTTTATTTCTAGGGAAAATGTGGTGGGGGGGGGGGGATTCTTTAGTTTAATGTCTTTTGTGAGATGGCATTATTTTGATGTTCTTACAAGAGTGTGGCATGTTGAGTTGCATATGTATTTGATGGAGCAGTGGAAAATTTTGCTCGTATGGAAATATCATTTAAATTATTTAACTTCGAAAATTTGATCTTTAATGAAAAACCAATACATGATACATACATCACTGTTCGTATTCATACTGATGCAGATCTCTCTCTCGTGTTCACACGTGTTCAAGAGTTTGCAAATTTTACAAACAGTAAGTTTGCGTGTTTTGTTAATGTATTTGTAAACCGTTAATATAATTATTAAAATGCACGTAGCCTGAAAAAGCGTAGTGTGAAAAGTGCGACTTTTTCAGGCTACGTGCATTTTAATAATTATATTAATGGTTTACAAATACATTTACCAAACACGCAAAAATTACTGTTTGTAAAATGTGCAAACTCTTGAACACATGTTTTTCTATGGCAATCCTTGCAAGTTTACACCAAAATCACGTTTTTTTGTCACTAGCATTAAATAATTTATTTGCAGAATTATTCAGTAAAATGAACACAGCTCACATTTCCTGAAACCAACAAA
Organism: Dryococelus australis; assembly: GCA_029891345.1. NCBI lineage: Eukaryota > Metazoa > Arthropoda > Insecta > Phasmatodea > Phasmatidae > Dryococelus > Dryococelus australis. Next base: position 167,853,807 of record CM056995.1, read on the forward strand.
CTTAAACTTACATACGTAAATTATATTTGTGTCACTTCATTGCGGAGAGCGGTTAGTAAAATGGCAGAATGAGCAATTGTAACAAAACGGTAAACACGTGTTGATTAATATGACATTTAACTCAAGGAAACGCACTACAAAGCACCTAGAACCAACTATGCGTGAAAAAAAAATACAAATAAAAAAATATTTAACTACAGATGAAATATTCCGACAACACCAACAAGATATTGGTATGATAAACATGATGAGAAAAAAGCACATGTGCAATGGCCTTCACCGGGCTGAAAACTGTAAACATAAACATGGCTAACCATTGGCTGGAAACGTTTACTGTACGTATGTGTCGACATACTTTTGTCAATGGTAGACATGTTTTTAAAGTCCTGTCACTAATAGCCAAGAAAATTTAATATTGATTTAAAACATAATTTAAACCATAAATGTTGTAAGTATAATTAAGATTTTAAATTACAACTTTTAGTTCTGAATACTATTTTCTTCCAAAGTCATCATCCAAATAGCCAACTTAATAACAAGGATCCTGCAGCAGTTCATCAACTGATACAATACTTTACAAACGAGAGCATTTACTGTTTACGTAATGTGTAGGTTGGTCACATTGTCTGTCGAATTTTACCCCACTTATATGAAATGAACACTATCTGCCTGGTAATAAGTACATTAAAGAAACTGCTATTATAATATTGAATGTAATTTTCTTTTACATTTCCAAACTGTACCCTGAAATATTCTCATCTTCTTGGGAAATGTGATAAGATGCATGGCTTTCCCTTTCCTTTCTCTTATAGTGCACTAGTCAACTCAGAGACCTAATTAGTGCATAGTTTGACAGGAGGTTGTCAGCATAATCTTTTACTGTGTATGTCAGTGAAATCACAGGATCACATTACCTTGTAGGAAAAGCATTAAACTCCAGGTATTTACTGTGACTAGTTGCAGTCATTAAATTGACCAGCTACTGAGGAAGTATAAATGTTTTATTTTAATTGATAAAGTTGCTTAAGATGACTGGTAAGGAAAATTTTCAGATCATGTGAATGCACACAATTGCTGGTAGATTAGCTATGATAGTTACAGTGAGTATTCGGCGGGGAATGAATTAAGATATAAACTATAAATTATTTTACTGAACACATTTGTGGGGCCATCACTCATGCTTACACTAGTTTATAAATAATAAATAAGGGCATACCTACATCCCATATGAAAGTCATTGGTACAATTAAGTCTATAGAATAGTGTGATGACTACTTCCCCCAATCATTTCCAAATCAGCAAACTACATTGTAACATATATGGAGTAGGGATGTAGTTCCTTTTAGCACTCAATATATACATTTATAACTCATCTCTTTCCTATAAGAGGTTTTTGTGGGAGTTGCATATTTAAAATTTATCGTTTTAACTTTTCAAACATTAACTTATACTTAAGGGGAGGGGGTCTAAAGACATAAAATAATGTAGGCTACGCAACTTCAAAGTAAATTACTATTTTATTTTGTAAGGCTTTAAATAACACATGGACGAATACCACACATTAATAAATTTATGTGTGATGGGTTTGGGTTCAGTTTGACGATTGCTACATCTCAAAGTGGCGACTTTGTTAGTGTATGTCAGATGAAACTTTCAGGTCTTACCTGCATCGCGTTTACTGCCAGGCAGAGACTTGACCTGTATATAGAGTGGGCCGCATCCGCTGCCGACTGGGCACAAAGTAATTTATTGGTTTGGCAATGGGCTTGCTGACAGGTTTAGGTGCCGGTGGCTTACTCAGTCCTGGGTTAGGGCAGCTGACTGGTGCTACTGACTTGCTGGTGGATCCATACTTCCCCCACGGACTGCTGTGACTGGAACTCCAACTGCTGCTGTTGAAGGACCTCAGCAGGCTGGGGTAGCATAGGGATCTTGAAACACGGGCAGGCTGCTCCTACTGGAATCTTCTCTCCCCTGTTGAAGGCGGCAATGATGGGATGAACAAGGCCTGGAAGCTTCCCAGAGGCTGAAACAAAGGCGGCGTCAGGGGGCTAGTCCCCACTGACGGACGGTCGGCTTCTACTCGTTCCTGTGTGGTTAGTTTGCAGAGTGCCTTACTGGGTTGGGTTGTCCTTCCTAACCCCTCTTGGTGAAAGCCATTAGGTGCAAGTACCATGGGTCCGGTAGATGGGAGCAGGCAACGTGCTTTCTGACTGTGTTCTACCATCTAGGCATACTAGAACTAGAATGACGCCAAGTACAACCATATTCCGCAACCAGCAACACAATCAGTGCAGTGGTTCAAGAACGGATTCCCTTGAGGCGCTCCAACAGCTTCGACAGGTGAACCCCTTGAGAGAACAGGTCCGTCCGACACAGAGCCAACCAAGCAGTCCCTCCAGTAACACAAACAGTGCAGTGGAGGGGTGCTAGCTGGCCTAGCAACTTACTCTCTAAAGCAGGGGTATATCTAGTGGTTGTGGCTCTACCGTTCGATACAGCATGTGTACCAAGTGCATGGCCATCGAATGGTGTGTGTTCTGACATACACATTCCCCCGTCCAGAGGGAACTCGTAGTCCTACACTAAGCTGCAACTGGTATTGGTAAACCTGGTCTCTTGCTCCACTCTGTGTTTACTATGGTAATCTGGATGAACACAAGGGAAAATGAGAGAGTAGTTAGGTTCAGACTGTGTTTATAACTTGAGGAATATGATATAGTGGCCCGTACTACCTCCGGTCTACTCAGAATTGACCAGAAATAGTAAGGTACACTGTCCAGGTGAATGGGACATGATTGTAATCTGGCTGAGGGCAGTTTTGAGTAGGTAGCTAATGACAACTCTCCCTGTCTGTGTATGCGTGCCCAGATGGGGCCTAAGGGGGCCCAAGTCCTGAAGGTGGTGTGGGTAGCTGTTGCCAGTGGCAAGCAGCTAAGCTTGTCAGGTATCTTCTGGAAGACTTCGCAAGGGGAGGGCTTTAGAAGTTATGCTATATGCAGCGGTGAGCAGTAGATACCAAGCGGTATATTGGTGGCTCATCAGGACTCTGGAGAACTAGCACAGCGGAGCTCTGTCCAGCTGGTGTTGCTAGTAGGCGAGTCAATGAACAACTGATATGTCAGAGTTCTACGTTCAAACAATGCTGGCAGCCAGTAAGCCATGCGATATGCTGCCTCTTCTAATGAAGATGACAACAATCAATCATCAGTAATTGACACCCGCCGCAACTCTGTAGAAGTGCAAGTGGCTTACTATCAGTGCATACTATGAACTTCTTGCCCTCCAGGTGGTAGCGGTATTTGTGGTTCGCCTATATCATCGCGAGGCATTCTTGCTTATTGATATGGTACCATCGTTCAGACAGCTGCTGGTGTAGGCGATTACCTGGGGGTGTCCCTCTGTGTCTCCTTGGTAAATTATTGCTCCGAGACCGGCTTGTCAGGCGTCCTTTCTGAAGAATAAGGGGGCTGTCCGCTTGTGGGTGTTGAAGAAGCTGGATATTACGAAAGCTTTCTTTCAGGGTCTGAAATGCTTGGCGCTTTTCGGGTCTCCACTTCCATCTAGCATCCTGCTGTAATAGTGAGTGCAGGAGTACCATCTTACTGGCGATGTCGGGTATGAAGTCTCTCAGCCAATTGCAGAGTCCTAGGAAGCGTCACAGCTGTTTCTTGGTAGCTGGTTCTTTGGCCTCTTCGATAGCCTTGATCGGCGATGCTTGAGGGTAGTTCCCAGCTGGGGATACGATGTGGCCCAAATAGTCAATTGGAACGTTTCCCCATCTGCCATGGCAAATGCCATGTACTTTCGGCTGTTTGGGTGTCCACGATCTGTCAGTACCCCAATTGCATGTCCAGAGTGCTGAAGATATTGGCCTCACCAATGTCTCTCAGTGTGTTGACTAAGTTGATGGCTGGCAGTGCTATGGGATGTGCAATGTGGTTCAGGTCCTTGTAATTCACACAAAAATGCAGCTGGCCATCTTTCTTGGGTGCCATTACGTGAGAATTGTAGGGTGAATCTGATGTTTCGACAATCCCTTGTTTCTTCGTCTCTTTGACCTGGGTCATGATGAGATGACATCTTTGTACGGATGTTCTGTTCGGGCAATTGTAAATTGGGACGTCAGTGGTGATCCAGATTTCATACTGGATTGTTCATGTGTGATGTAGTTCACCTGGTTGTCCAAATACCCTGGTGTGCTCGTCAAAAATTTGCCTTAGTTGGTTAACTCTGGCCCACTTAGGTTGTTGTTAATTTCATTAAGGTTGATTTGCTGGGGGGGTACGGCAATGGGACTGTGTTCCCAGTTAACCATAACACTATTCTTGTCTCCCAAATAGACTCTTCCTCTGCTGTGATCAAGCACACATTGTTAATGGCACAGCTATGGGTGGCCTATTATGACGGTTTCAGATAGATCCGGTGAGACGACAGTGTCTGCTATAGTGGTGTCCCTGGGTAATCGTACTTATAATGTAGTACGGCTTACTGATAATGTGGAACGGTACTGCGCTATTCCTACAATATTTTTCTAGTCTTGTAGTGATTCGATTTGTTGGGCAGTGAGGACATTATTGCGAATAAAATTGTCGGTGGCGTCAGAATCTAGCAGGACTAGTATGGGCTGATTAATTGTTTTTTCTATGCAAGGGATGTCTGATGGTTCGGATTCTTCGTTCAGTTCTTCGATGCGGGGCCCATTGCTTCCAGATACGATGTCCTGCTTTTCATTCCAGCGCTGTCGTTTGCTGGCTAATTTTGATTGGCTTCATTCTTGAGAGGCGGAGGAGGAGGGTTGGGTGCCCTTGCAGTTTCCCCTTACCCTGTGCGTCCCTGGCCTGATGGTCTATCTTGGCAGTCCCAGATAAAGTGGTGGCCGGGGCAATATCATTTAGGAAAGGGGGGTTGGGCGGTCGATGAGCTTCCGGGGAAGTGGCAGAGTTTTGCTGAAGGGGTTGGAGGGGTAATTCCTTGCCTGTCTGTCTGCCTCTTAGGTTCCGCGCTTTTCTTGCGTGGTTTGTCTAGAGCAGCCTGCACTTTGTAATTGCATTCTCTTTCTCACGCTCATTCCATAAGCTTTTCATTGATTGTAGGCTTCGGAATTTGCAATAAAATGTGAAGTTTTGGCAGGCGCAGTCTTGTGATATTTCGCACGCAGCTCTCTTCATCGGCGGGAGGGCATATTCGTTGGTAAAGCTGGACTTTCCTTCAAATAAAGATCTTGATCTCCTCATCTGAATGCTGGGTTTTTCTATAATATTCCATGGTTAGTTGAGCCACTACGTCCTTGCCTGAAAACTGGGTCGCGAGACAGGAGTGTAGCTGACTCCACTTTGTCACAAATTCCCTGTACTTTGACCACCATCCAAGGCACAGCCGCAGAGTTGTTTACTTGTATGGGCTATCCACTGTTTAAAAGAGATTTTGTGTTCTGTCAGTTCCTTCTTACATTCCTCTGAATGCTACCGGGCCTTCATGGGGGCGGCCGCGGCCAGCGAACTCAGGCAGCTGTAGTTCACTGGTTGCGCATGTTGTAGCTGGGCATGCTCTATGTTCAGGAATATTTGGCCTGTATTCTATAGCTCTGCGGCACACTTTGCACCGAAAGACTAGGCCGGGGTGAGTGACCCGTTCTTCTGGCCAGCCTGTGCAGTTGTGATGGAAGGGCTGAGCACAAATTAATTAATGCAGTGGCAAGTTATCCAACTGCTTTATGCTGATAGGCAGTTTCTGCAGTCCTGGCATGTGTATTCTAATCCGTCCATGTACCGTACTTCATCGGCCCATTCTAGGTACTGGTAATTAAATACATCCTGGCAGTGTGCGCACGTAATAGCGTTGATCCCTGTGCCAGGGCATGTGGCTATATGGCAATGCATGTCTCGGGCTTCGGCTGTCGTGGCTTCTTGGGAGTCTTGAAGACTGGCTTTGCTGACTGACATAGCTAGGTCGGTAATTGGGCACCATGAGGTTTTGAAGGACTCCCCGAAGTCTGTGGTTTGGCTAGATCTGGTGGTTTGATTAGCTTTACAGTTCTCAGCTAATGTTGGAGAGTCTCTGATACTGCTTTTCGTATAGCCAACGTTTCTAGGGACATGCAACTTGCTAGGTAGGTTTGTCGGACGACCGACGTGTTCGTGAAACTGACATGGCAGACTCAGTCCTAGATGTCTAGTTGACACCATTACACATTACAGTTACAGCCCCATGGGCACCAAGAAAGATTTACTACCTACTTATTGACGCGTGACAGATTCTGGTTCAAATTGATAAATGCTACGTCTGAAAGTGTCAACTTTGTTAGTGTACGTTAGGTGACACTTTCAGGTGTTACCTGCATCTCTTTTACTGCCGGGCAGAGACTTGATCTATTGTGTAACACACAAATATAAAGATAATCACCTAATAAGTATTACAAAAAATACTTTAATCCAACCTTCAAATAGAGTCAACAGGTAAATCACAAGCAGACGCTGCATCGGTCCCCTACATTTTAGCCTACATTCCCAAATAAAGATAGGATTTTATTATTATCGTTGTTATTATTATTCGGCGATCGGCGCTCGTAGTAAGAAGATGTGCTTAATGCCTCCTCCTGCTTGACCTTCATTTTGAACAGTAAAAAGCTACTGATTATTCTGAACTTTTAGATTTTAAGGGTTTTTATGCCCCCAAGTACGGACCTATGTAAAGTTTGTGGGAAACGTTTCTACAGTAAACAAATTTTGTAAAGTGCCCGGGAACTTGTGGGACTCATTCCCACCTACAGCGTGTGTCATTGTCGATTGATCCGGAAGACTTCTTGAGCGTTTCTTGTAGTGATGAGGCAACTATGTTCGGCTTTTCACCCAAATGGAAGAATAATGAAGTAGAAAAAACTAATTTCAACTTAGGTTAACGAAATTTTGCGTTAAAAGTTACACTTGTGCACAATGAGGCAGAAAGTATAGTCAGTGAAGACAATCAAGAAGTTGTTGCTGAAAAATAAGAAACAATGGATGTAAGTGTTAAATCTATATTTGAGGTACTTAGTAAAAAAAATTGATGATTTAACAAAGGGGGTTAGTGATTTAAAAGAAGACAATTCTTTATTAATGGCCTTGTTTGAAAGTGTGCAAAATTCCAATGAAAAAAAAATTTCTGTTCTTCATGTGCTGTTAGTGGCGAATCTTGTTCACTTTCAAAAATATCCTATAGCAAGGCTACAAATATGGGTTTGGAATCAAATTCTAGTGCTACAGTTAATTCTCAGAAAAAGTCAATGCCAGGTAATGATGCGTCGCAAGCGTGCATGAAGAAACCACAAAGTGAGCAAGAAGTTTTGAAACACCCGGGCGCTGATGAAGACTGCTTTGTCACGGTGACTGGACGTGGCACAAAGGCTGCTACAAACAGTGAGTCAGCGGGTTCCAATCCAGCTGATGGACGCAACCAAATACAACTGGGAGTAAGGAACAACGTCAGTATTAAAATGGTTCCTAAAGTAGTGAAGCCTAAAATGAAGGCTATATTTGTATCCTGTTTTGGGCCAGAAGTACAAGAAAATGATATTGTATTGTATATAAATCAGGAACTTATAAAGTGTTAAATTTGAAATTATCCAAACTCAAAACAAAACACAATTTATATTCTTCCTTTTATGTTTCTGTCAAAGAAATAGAATTTGACCGTATTTTTAATACTGTCTTATGGCCAGCTAGTTGTCTGATTAGTCTCTTCTGTTAAAGACTACATATTGAGCAACTGTACGGAGCTGCCAGTACTTCTGTACTAACAAATTAAATTTCCCTCTCTACTCCTACCAATAATAGGCCTAATATAGTGACGGCTGGGGGAGCTGATATAATATATGATTAGCTCATGAAATGGCAGTCGAAGGTACGTAGGCAAAGATTGTACGTTCTCCAGGAAGGCTGACTTCAGCTTGTAATATCAGAACGTCAGGGGCTTACGCACTAAATCACAAATGTTTGATCAGAATGTAAATAGTGTTGATTATTCTGTAATGTGCGTAACTAAAACCTGGTTAAATATAAACTGCTTGAATTCCTAATATTTTCTGGATATTATTTTATTTTTCGAAAAGACAGTGATCCTATACTGACAAACCTCAATAGAGGAGGTGGTGTTGTAATAGCTATTAATTCTTTCAGATTCCCTCAGACTGTACAAAAATATAGTTTTGCCAAAGAGAATATTGATGCTGTATGGTTAGAAATTGCTATAGGTAATAATAAAAAAATTATTAATAGGAAATATGTATTGTCCTTCTAACCTATCTGTCAATGAATTCTACAATTACTTTAATTTTTTAGAGCTTAAATTATTATCTATGTACCGGGTATTGACTGGATTTCCATGCATACTCAAAACATTTTACATTACTACAGTAAACAAAAAGGTCTACTACTTCTTCAACTTATGAGTCTGCCTAATCTTGTCCAACTTAATTTCACAAAACATTAATCGGAATTACTATTTAATTTTTTCTAATAATGATTTTAATGTAGTACATTCCATTGATGCTCTTGTTGAAGAAGATAATTATCACCCTGCATTAATGTGTTATTGTCATGTTGACTTTGGATGTTATAACGAGAGTAAAAATTCATTTTCTACTAGAAATTATAAAAAAGGTCATTATTATTCTCTGTATTCAGCATTAGATGCTTTTGACTGGAGTCCTGTTTACCAAATGTTAAAGTGGCAAAAGAATATCAATGATCTCAAAAAATATCCCTGTAAATTTTGGAATTTTGCCAAAACTATGAAAAAAGGTTATAAGGAGAATATAACTTTACTATCCAATGGTCCAATGGCAAAATTGTCCAAGCTCCTGGTGAAATATATAATATGTTTGCAAAGTACTTTACAGAGGAATATGTTTAAACATATAATAATAGTTTACAAAATAATTATATTAAGAATAATTTACATCTTTCTCCTCCTTTAATAACACAAAGTTTGGTACTCTGAGCAATAAAAAAGCTCAAAAGTAGTAAGACCACTGGCATAGATAACATTCCAGATTTTATAATTTAAGGTTGTGCCAAAATTTTTATTCCAGTGATAACTCATATTTTAAATTTTACTTTCTCTGTAGGTGTTTTTCCTAAATTAGGAAATAATATTTAATAATTATTGAATAATTGCAGACCTATCTCACTATTATGTAGCTTTTTCTAAGGTATTTGAAAAGATAATGTATAGATATCTTGATTTTCATACCAAAAATTTTATTACTATAAACCAACATGGATTTAAAACCGTCAAAACTACAACCATTAATTTGTTTGGATTTTTATAGGATCTTTATGGAAATGTGACCACTGGGCATCAAATTGATGCAATTTTTTAATCTACAAAACACTTTCAATACATGTCAACACACTGTGATATTGCAAAAATTGCAGAAATAGGATAAGAGTATTCACTTGTAGCATCATTTTCAAATTACTTATGTGATAGAAATTTTGTAGTCAAAATCGATTCATCTTTCTCTTCTTCTAATCTAGTATCTTCTGGGGTTCCACAAGGTGGAACCCTATCTCCTCTTTTATATATTTTTATAAATGACATTGTTATTGTTATTGGTCATTCACAATCGCTATTGTTTGCAGATGATCTTAAAATATATAGGAATATCAAAGCCAAAGGATTGTACTTATTTAGAAGATAATATAATAGCAATTGTAAAGTGGAGCAAAGCAAATGCAATATCTTTCAATTTAAGCAAAACTGTTTGTATTACCTGTTGCAGGAAAACCAATCCTATTACATATTTTTAAATACACTGTCAGTAATAAGTTAAATAATAGAGTAGAATTTATTTGTGATCTAGGTGTAATTCTTGATTCTAAATTATATTTTCATCATCACGTAGATAGTTTAATATGTAACATCAGTCGTACTATAGGTCTAATTAAATTCATTGCAACTTTACCTGACTCTTAATTGTATTGATATTATTCTTTAGTGAGATCAAGGTTAGAATAGTGATCTGTGATTTTGAATTTTATTACTAATACGTATTCAATTAGAATTAAAATTCAGCAAAGAAATATTTTAAAATTAATTTATGCAAGATTTCCTATTAGTCCAAATTTTGATTATGCTAGTGAACTTACTAGATTTAAAATGCAAACTTAAAAATTCCAAACTACAGTCATAGATTAGTTTATACCTTTGAATCTTTGTCAAAAAAAAGGATCTTGTAAATAGAGAGTGATTATTTTTAACAGATTATTAGGTAGGTTTGACTGGTTTAAGGGAAATAAAATATGTTTTCCAGTAGGGTACAACTACTATAGTAGTCAGTAGGGATAATTAGAAAAATTATAATACTAGGTCAGTATATTTTTTGTTTTAATCAAATGGAGGGGATTGTTTCCATGTTTTTCTAAACTGCAGTATGTTTAAACTTTATAGTTTTCAATGAGTAACTTGAGATTATAATGTTAATTTTGTTTCTCTCCACTTGTAATATGTTAATGTTTGTCTGTTATTTGTAATGTTTTCAATATTTATATTTGCTTTTGTAAATTTCTGTTTGCCCTTGTCCTTTATGTTGTGTCACCCTGTAATTGGTCTGTACTGTTGGGTGGCACATTAAGCCTTAAATAAATAAATACATTACGGTGGTACAAATGGCCTTGAGAAACGTACAGCCAGGATGTGATATCAGCCTCATACAATATAACATCCAATTCAGGAAGTATCAAATATTCGTAGTAGTGCATTTAAAATTCAAAACAAACGCAAAGACACCAGTGCCTTGTCCAAGATTCACACAAAATTTCTTGTGCTGTAAGTCTGTGTGTAGCCAACTATAGTCCATTCCTGATTGGAAGCGACTATGAAAATCAACCTTTGAAAAAACACTCTAGGCAAAACATGTCATCTGTTTTTTCAATAACCTCTATTCCACAGATATATAACACTGTGGTTAACTTTTGAGTACTGTATTCCTGAATAAATGAACATTTACCTTAATATCTTCTATAACTTGTAATATTTCTTTCTTTTTTAAATATGAATTAAGCGAGTGCAGCGATGTGTTGGCAACGATCGGTAAGAAATAGTTCACAGTTAAAATATTATTTTAACCTAGTTTTTTAGTATACTATTTGTAAATTAAATAGTGCCTATCGAAATATTCAAATATTTAAGTAGCCCCGATGGCAACATATCACATTTTTACACTTTAAAATAACAATAACAATACAATACCATTACGGCCAATGGTATGATATTGTTTTATCGAGTGAGAAAGCAATTGAAAAAACTGTCTGCTGGCAAGGCTTGTCACCCTCTTTCTCTTTCTTCGTCTCTTTCACACTCGGGGAAATTTCACTTCGCTAGCAAGCAATGAAATTATAAATATTTTCAATTGTAGCATATTTCATACTTATTACAGCAAAATTATGATTTTTGAATTTATAATTTACAACTGAAAATAAATTTTAATGTTTAAATACGTATTTTAATATCTTTTGATATGATGGCAGGGCAGTTACCTAGTGAAGTTGACATACGTGGCGAGCCATGACATGGCGTGTTGCTTTTTGTCAAACGAAACGTAAATTATTTTTACTCCGAAAAATACTTTAAATTAATACATCATGTTTGTAGACGTTTGTGTTTTTTAAACCTACCTAGACAAGTTATGATGTGATAAATCTGTGTTTCCACGGCAGTAATAAATATACTAAGATGTGTGTTTTGTTAATCATTGCATCTGTGAAATGGCGTGCCTTTGTGCATCGTGGTCGATATGCTGGTCGTGTGTATGCGTGATTTCAAATATTTGATTAACTCTATTTATACGTTTTAAATGTGAACTGTTTTTATGATGAAGTTATTAATTTACATCGTCTGTTTATATATCACAATGTTGTACCTTTGCCCTAAGGGGTTTGAAACACAGTCATGTATCATAATTTGCCACAATCCCAGAAGAAAAATACTAAGCCCAGCCCGATAAATTTCAATAAACCTAATAAACAGTAAGTAGCAATATATAGAAATATGAGCAGAATAAAAGTTACCGTAGGCTTATTTGTGTGCATGTTCACAGCTATCTTTTAAAGTTTGTTTGACAAAAATGAGCAACAGGAGTTGCGTGCTTAAATTTAATGTGCCTTTTTCATTTGACTGGTTGTTCTTTCGTTTTAATATTTATTCCAACTGAGGTGGTCTTTTTAAAGAAATGACCCAAAAAACATCAATAACAAAAGGATAATTAAATTAGTACAGCCCTTTACCTTGCAGTTGTAATAGTGTTAAACACAGTCGCTGCAAAATACTAACATGCATTACATGTATTGAGCTATGTCGTGGAAAACAAATATGTTTTACATATGTTATACAACTAACCGTAAGAACTGTCCTCACTTCAGGCATTTTTAAAACGTCATAAAACTGACCTAAATAATGTTAGAGGCCTAAACTGGTATTCATACGGAATGGTTTTTGGAATATGACAGAATTCTTTGAAAATTTGTGAACAGTAAACAACACATTTGACAGGTATAAGAGTAGAAGTCACATTTCAGTGTTTATTTTTCGGTGTAGCGAAAGTATACGAACATATGTACACACACACAACGGAATGTAAACATTGATTTTGACAGATGTTACATGGCAGTGACATGGCAATGTTTGTTTACATTTGGCAGAGGGATACAAAACAGGCCTGCAAGTAGATAAGTTGCTTCCAATGGGGAATGGACTATACTCTAAGCAGGTCAGTGAAAGATACGCTAATATGATAACCTTCCAGCCTCTGTGTTCTTGTCTTGACTGAGAGTATGTATGTGCATGTGTTTGTGAGTAGTGTATGTGTGTGCACGTGTATTTGTGTGAAGCTTTTGAAACTATTCACTAATTATACCTGACTCTTATCAACTTATAAAACACTGTAAAGATAGCTTACTTTCATAGGTGATTCCATACCAGATTATTTGTTTTTCAAAATGGCAGCTGTTAATTATTGGTGGTAAATTATTTCTCATGAACTTTTCATAGGATTTGAACCAAATATTGTATGTTCAATATTCATAATGTCAGGATGGATTTTAACTTGAATCCCCAATGGTCTCCCATTTTGGGACGTTGCAACTTGAAAAATAGTACTTTTACAGAATATTTATAGAATAACTCAATGAGTTACCATTAAATTTGCGATATATAAGTAGTGATATTATAGGTCACTAAAAATTACGGGATTCAATTGTATCAGGCACCTTTTCAAAATTACTTTTTTGTGAATATGTATGACAGGTGTGCCAAAAGCAGTATTATGCTAAAAATAACAGGAATAACATAATATGTTGTGTTACTGCAACAATAAAGAAATGTCCATCTGATACAAGTTTACACTGACTTGCTGTTGTAAAATGTAACAGGAATAACATAATATGTTGTGTTACTGCAACAATAAAGAAATGTCCATCTGATACAAGTTTACACTGACTTGCTGTTGTAAAATGGCAGATAGTAGTGAATCCAGATAACTTCGTAAAATTAAAGTACAATATTTCAATTTTAAAGCCTAGTATAGGAACTAAATGTATCTTAGACCCGCTCTTAAGCCTTGCAAAGCATTTTGTGTGTTCCAATTATGTGTATATTTATAGAGCATATTGTAACGAAAGAGAACTGCAGTTTGTTGTTATGTTGTTCTGATTACACACAATATGAAACGCAATCATACATGTTAAGAGAGAGCAGTTGGTAGGACGTCAGGTTTCGTAGAGTGGAAAATGTTGAAAACTCAGGCTGCGTGTACAGTTACCCTTCTAGTCATAATTTTCTTTTGTTGGTAATATTTATTTTTATGACAAAATAATTGTACTTAATTAATTTTACACCAGATTGTTTTTTTAAAGCAAAGAAGTACATTAAAACTGTAACACAAATATTAACATCAATTCCACACAAAATTTGTTTTGCTACAACATATACACCACTGGAATATTGACAGAACAGTAAGGATGTAATGTTGTTACAGAAGTATTTAGACCTAATGTTATGTTTGCATTAATAGCTTAACAGTATATGTATTACATTAACAGCAATGTTAGTTACTGTCAGTTCACAGATTACAAAAAATTACATTTGTCACAACATTAGACTTTTTTCTGTGTAAACAACAACTGTGAACGTCTTTTTGTATGACATACAATATGTGTATTTTTTCTACTACTAATATATTACATAGTACCCTCCTCCAGTGAATAAAGACAAGGTAAAGCTTGAAAACTTCTTCAGCATATATTATATTCCGACACTGATAGGTAACAGTTGTTATACATATATAACCTTATTGCATCAGCTAAAACATACTCTGTGAATAACGTTTTGTACATTAAGGTTTTCTTTTCAAAGGCATTTTAGCTAGCATTTAACAAAATGATTCAGCAACCCGATAGAAATATATTTGACATTCATTTTGTGTGTTTTACCGCATGAACACACTGATCCTCATAGACCTCCTTACCATCACATTTCATGCTATATATGTAAATTACGTGAAGCCCCAATAGAAATTGTAATAAGTGTGATTAGTAATGACCATATATAACATTTGCAGATGATATTGTCCCGATTTTTGAAAAAGCCCCTATTCTATATAATTACCTAATTAAAGACTAACCAAAGGTAGTTGAAAAAGTAATTTATAAAAGATTGTGTGAGCATATAGTCAGGTTACAAATCTTAACAACTTCTGAATTTGGTTTCCAACTTAATTCATCTTCAGGTAAAGCAATTTTCTAATTAACTTGCAATAGTTTAGAAGCTTTAAATAATCATAAACATGCTGTTAGTGTATTTATGATCTGGCTAAGGCATTTTATTGTCTCAAAACCACAACATTCTTATAACAAAACTAAATTATTGTGGTATACGGGATAATTTTTTAGCATTATTCAAATCTTATCTTAGTGATGGACAAAAAGTTGTTCTTATAAACAGCAATGAATCAAACATTGCTTCTTCTAAGGTTGTAAAAATAATGCAGTACCCCAAGGTTCTGTTCTTGGACTACTTTTGTTTTTAATCACATAAATGACTAACTAATGCTTACCAAAAACAAGCTATTATTGTATTATTTGCTAATGTCACTTGTATATTTGTTAGTCATGAATCAATAAATCAAATAAGTACAATTATTAATTCAGCAAATGTTATTTTATTTGATTGGTTTTAATTAAATAAACTTTCAATAAATTTTAACAAAATTAATTGTGTACAATTGTTAACTCTGAAAATATTGTTAAATTGAATACTACTTCATGTAATAACTCTGAATTAAAGGAGGTGGATGCTACTAAATTTTTAATCCTAAAAATAGATAACAATTTTAATTTGAAAAGTCATGTACATTATCTTATTTCAAAGCTTAATTCTGCTTCCTTCACACTGAGATACATTAGTAATATTTCAAATTTTAAGATTTTGAAAGTTGATGTAATTTGCTTTATAAAATCGTACTAGTTTCAAAACAGTAAAACAACCTAATTTCTAGAACTGAAAAATGAAGAGTTTACTTTTTAATACAAAATATAAGCTTTGATATACTAGCTATGTAACCATAGTAGGAATCATTATAAAAAGATAATTTATTCCCTATTTGCTGTTTGTTTGTACTGTGATTTTGAATTTGGTATTAGTCTTTGCAAGACAACAGTATATTTTTTCCGTAATTCAAAAACATATTGTTGCAATTATAATCCATTCACATTTTCTTCTGCCTTTTTGAATCAAACCTTTCAAAAATCACCCCATGTATTTCATATTTAGTTATTTCCTAAATGTGTTATGTAACAAGCATTTTATAACTCTGTGAACACAGACATACGTATCTTATTTTTAGTTAAATTGAAGTTTTACCTATATTTTATTTATGCATTATAATATTTATTTTATAATAAACATAAATAATAACAGTGAGAAAAATCAGTGTTGGTAGTGCAGTAGTAACAAACAGTACAAGTGCAAAACAATATTACAACTGAGTGCACAGTTAATGGTGTATTGTCCTCTGGTGTCATTTTCTAGACTTGGTTACGCTTAGTTTGCATGGGGCTGAGGAATATTCTGCAAATGGATCTGGCAGTGCTTCAGAAAAGGCAGAAGAAACTGTAAATGGACTATATTTACTTTTTCATTGCAAGAGTCGAAGAGATTTTGTTGAGGGGACTACTTGTGGTGAAGAAAGTGACAAAGTGAAGAGTGAATGTATAACAGAAGACATTGTCAGGAAAGAAACTAATCACCTAGAAAGTGTTCTACTTCGCAGTGCTGGCAAAATCCTGAAGCTCAATGCATCTCTGGCAGATGTGAAGATGATAATCCATCAGTTACTGGAACACAAAGTCTACAGGTGGTTGCCTCAACTCACCAGCATAATAACAAGTATACTTGTAACAGTAATCTTACTAGGCACAGCAGAACACATTCTGCGGCGCATCCCTTTACTTGTCAGAAAATGAATCTTCAGGTGCACATCAGAATTCACGCTGGGGGAGCATCCCTTCATCTCTCAACTACAGTAGTGTCTCCATTGTACGACTGTCCATGGTTCCCGAGAATACAATTATTCACGCATCAGCTGATAGAGGATTTTGTATACGGGGCATTGTAAGTCTCGTTTATGACATGTTAGCACACTCTGGCTGTCAAAGAGTGTAAATTTTCCTTCACTGATGAATTGACATGCTAGCTCAACCAGATTACCTCAAATTGTTTTAACTCAAAAAGATTGCTTTGTGAAAATACGCACAAATATGTACAATTGTTCTCACATTTTTTGTCACAGCCGACATAAAACTCTCATCCGTTCATCCCTCCCTCCCTTGTCTTTTATACTACTTTTAGAATCTACATTTTTTTTACAAAAATTTTTCTATTTAATATCTTTATTGGTGCATACTTACTATAGATAGGAGTAGAACATTGCCATATGCTGCATCATGCCGGCAGTCATTGGATTTTTTGGTACATCAATGAGAACTAGCATTTTGTCAGTATACGGTCTCTTATGTTACTTAAGGTTTGCCTCTCTTTTTTTTTTTTTTTTTTTTTTTTTTTTTTTTTTTTTTTTTTTTTTTTTTTCACAAGATGTTAAAGTTGATCATCTTGCTTGGGAAGCCCTTTAGTAACTTCTGGGAACCATTAAAGTCCTTCCTACAATATGGCAGGCTGTAACCTAACATGTTTTGCCGACTTGAAAAAACAACTGTAACATATAAAATTTTACCAGATTATATTTTTAAAACATTTGTACATGTAATGCAAATATTAATTTTAGCCTATTTTGCTCCATTTCACTAGAGGAGTGTTAACACCCGTTAGTTTTATCTATTAACTTTCCTTGGCAACAGTAACTGTTGTTATTACAGAGGAAAACTGCAGACATCTGCTATAACGACAGTGACTTATCCTTAGGTTGCCCATTAAATCATATGGTAGTCCATAAAATGTTTCTTTGAAAGAAATATTTCTCAGTAAGCTGTGTCCTCTCCATATCACCCATATTGATGTGTATAGCAGGGTGCTCAGGAGATGGCTAGGCTGTGGATAGGTGTGGTGGGTAGGGCCGAACAACCTCCTCTACCTTTTACACGTGCTTTCCGAGTAACAGTATACCTATGGTACTAGCCATCACAAAAGCAACAGGTCACTGCCAGTCAGCTACGAGTTGTATTCTGTCGCATGTCCATACAGTAAAATATAGAACATTCAAGGAAGAAGGAAAACTATAATTACTGCAGTAAGGCAAATAATTAGACTTGTAATATACAAATATAACGAATAAGCTGGTGGCCAGTTAAAATATTGGTTATCTCAACCCAGTTGACGTGTTTCAGATTACATTTGGAATTTTGTCAGAAGTGTTACCAGAATGTGTAAAGGAGGTGCCAAAGTTGGTAACAGTTCTCTATCGACGCCAGGAACACACACCGAAAATGTCCAGACAAAATAAATATGCATTGTAACTTGTGTGGAGAAGAGTAGTCAGAGACATTATTTTGCTTGACTGATTTGTGGTGGCACAGTTAATGCAAGAATGACTTTTCTTCCACAGATCTACGCTGTCAAGATAAACAACTGTTAAACAATTAAGCTTCCTCTAAACTTCTTGTTGCTTTATGAGATAAAAGAGATAAAAAATTGAATTTACAGGATGAGGTGGAAGGGAGGTGGGGGGTGAGGTTGTTCATACTTGTGAGGGGACTACTAAAGGAAGTGGATTTTAAATAAAAATATATGTGTAACAATTATGAAGTGAATGAGTGAAGAGATTTGGGCGGCTCTTAACAGTTAGGTGTTGAGAGGATAAAACAATTATGGAAAAATACTAGTGGAGCGACTATATATATAGTCCATTGATTGTGAAAATATTTAATATCAATTCTTCATTACAGAATGGAAAGGCTTCCTATCATTTCCATTGATGAGATATGGGTTGGCAACAATATCACATTTTTAAATGTTGGCAAAGTGATAGACGTGTTGTATTAAAACATAATAGTTGTTGAAACCATCTGATAATTACTCATGCAAGCTCTGAAAACAGTTTCATCAAAAATGCATGTTTTTAATATTCCCTGCAGGCAAAGCTACTACAGATTATCAAGAGCAGATGAATTATATCAACTTCAAAAGTGTAAGTATGCTTAATTAGTTATCGCCAAAGCTAGCATAAAAATGGATTGTTGTAAACAGTAAACCTTATTATTCAGTTCAAAAAAGTAAACCTCCTTCCAAGTATGCAGTGAAAAAGGATATTACATATTGGCTCACAAGTAACACAAGAGTGTTGCATTTTCTCAGGATATGTGAAGACCACAGCTTTATGATTTAAATATACAGAATAGAAAGCCTGAAGAAATATTTCGCATTGACATACTTTTAAAGTTACATGGCTACTATGTTTTTAGACTGCCTCCTTTAATTTGCGAATTCAATCCTATTAAACTGGCTTTGTCTAAAGTAAAGAGATTAATCTGGGAAATAAACATTATGTTTTGTCTTTCACAATGGAAGTCACGAGGGAATTAATTTTCTCAATTACTTTAGAAGAATGGCAAAGATTCTGTTCACATGTGTGAGATATAGAAGCGGACTATTGGCAGAATGACTATCGTGTGGAATAGGCTATTGACAATTCTATAGTATGTTTATACCAAGAATTGTAAGGCTCAAGTGATACATCTTCAGAATCAGAACTAGATATACCGCTATATGAAAGTGAAACAATGATTAGGAAACTACATTACAGTGGTTAACGTAGGCATTGCATGCGTTTTCATTAAAACTGTTTCAAATTTATGCATGATTTTTTTTTCGTAGTACGCGTTATATGTATGTATTTTTTAAATCTGTAATTTATTACATTGCATTCTGTGTTGTGCTGCAATGAATTTACTTCGACATGAAAAAGAAAACAAGTGCATACAAGTGTTCGTAAGTTACTTTCTAAATTATGGGCTTTTTGCATAACATGTTGATAAGGAAATTTTAGTAACTATAATGTAACGAAGGTTGCATAAAATTATAAGTGTTGGGTGATTCATTTTTTAAACTATATAATTCTATAAATGTCAGTATATAGGCCACCTGACAACACTTTTATAATTGAAAATAATTGAAACTTAATTTCTCGTTAATTGTAAATTAAAAGGACATTATTCAAATCTAAAAGAATAATAATAATTGAGGTGAATACTCTAATAATGACAGTTGCTGTGTTGGTAAGAAATGTAAATTCCTTCACGAACCAATGCTTTTAGTACAGGTAGTATGAGGTATAAGTTAGGGTGGCGACATTGCTCGCCACTTGTCATCACCACCCAGCCCGCATGCCAGAGCCTAGCCTTCTCGTCAGCTCCGGACAGTAGGTTTCCCAGAGCTTGTTCTGCTCACATATGCACAGGAGAGCAGAGAATTGCGAGATATAATTTGTAGTAGTAGACCAAACCAGTGACTGTTGTGCTTTCAATAGTAAAACACTTGGCTCATCTAGATACCTTCAGTGTACCACAGTGTGAATTGGGCACACATGACGACACAGTTCGCAATGTCAGACCTTGCATAATTATTATTCAGAATTGTCTCGTGTAAGAATTTGTACAATGTGATAATTTCATAATAAATGTTTTTGTAACTAAGTTATTCCTTCTTAATGAATTGTTAAAGTAACTGGCTGGAAAATATATTTTATTAATGTACCAATTAATTGCTGTTAACTGTTGACTCATAAATAATTATGATCAATTCAGTTGTGTCATAATAACCATGCACACAGCTGTCAAATAGAGTAAGGTTAATTTTCTTTTGTTTTGTAAGGCAATGTAATTATTTTTTGGTATTTCAGATGTTTTTGCCATGGTAGTATACATGTATCTTTCGTGAGTTTGCTTTTTCTAAAGTTGTATTTTAGGTTGCATTAGCAATTGTAGATAAGGACTGTTACGATGTTCGTAGACATTCTTTTTTATAGAGTATGATATAGAAATGTGATAGTTTGGCATGCAAAATGGTTGGGACGGGGTTTGCATAGTTTCCAAAATGATTCTGTAATGCACCAGGCTATTATTTGTTAAGGTTTTGCTACCCTGATAATGGAGAGGTGTAGAGCGCAGTGGCATTATGAGCCCTGTCCACCCACCGCCCATTTACATATTATGACCAATCAGTGAGGAAGAGACATTGATTGTGACAAATTATGCCCACACCGGCAAGCACTTGTGACCTTTTATTTTCTTTTTAACCTCAGTTTTCAGCAGAATTGTTCTTCTAAATTATTTCTGCCTGTGTTTGAGGTCACTAAGGTATGAAGAGGTGAAATTATGACCCTCCTCCCATCCTAATTTTTAGTGATGTGAGTTTGGCGTGAATTATTAATAAACTCTGCAACACTATTCTAATAATCCACCTAACTCATATTGCTAACTATACACGTGTCTGCATTTTCAAGAATGCGAACTGTTTAATAAATCCTTAAGTCTCATGTTTTTTTTCAGAGTGAGTGAACTGAGGTGTGTTTTCCAGTTGAATTTGACATCTGCAATGTGACAGAAATGCCCATCCATGGGCAGAGTTTAAAAAAAAAAACTTTTTTTTTTAAGTCCAACCCACTTGGATTTTCTATCAAGCAAACTACAGTTTTTTGGGGTTATTTCTGTGTTTTATTTTTTTTAAAGAAAACCTATGTATAAATATAAACTTATATATTCTAAATATTTGATTTGGCTATGTTTACCATGACACATATATTTCACTCTATGTAATGAAATGCCTGTATTTAGTATCTGAATTTATTACATTGTTTATAAATATTGAGAAATGTTAATTTATCTATTAATTTCTGCTAAATTTTGTGTGAAGGGAAAAGTTATATTATAACAGTTATGTACTGTAGCTAGTATTATACACAACATGCTGTAGCAGCTCCCTTTCCTAAACTCCTCTAATATATCTGTTTATTCTTACCCTATCTTTATTGATGTCTGCTACTCGCAGTACTAACTGTACAACACAACTATTTAGGATCGGGGCCTACAGGGGGGTTGGTAACTACAGATGGCTATTCAATAAGTAAGGTCCTTCCTACTAAACACATTTTATTATAACTCTATACTCGAACAGAACAATACAATTGACATGCATAGAACAAGGATACAATTACTTCACTTTAGTGTATCGACATCAATTACAAGATTACTATAACGCAGTCACTCCCTAACCTTGCCAGCATAATATTTAGGTAATTAACTAATGGGGCCTCGAGATCTGGGAAGTCACCCAACTGCCTAGTTAGAGTTATGCTCACCAATTATCTGTCTTAGGGTAGATTGCAGTTCTGCCTGGAGCTCCTCCAGACACTGGTCTCCCGTAACCTTCTGCTTTGCGCTGCTCCGGCACTGTACATCATCGCAATTCAATCACACTCTGTGGTCTGGGGGGTGGGGGTTTGACGCTCTGACCATGTATAGCCTGGTGGCAGTGGGTCAGTTGATGCATTGAATATACAGGGTCCTCGCAAAGGAATCTATGCAACCTTGACTGGTGTGTGCGGCCCCCTGGCGCCTGCCACACTACCCCCCAGTTTGAAATAGCAGTCCGTCCCGGCTGCTGTAGGGTACATGGTTTGTTAGTAGTACTTTGGTAGGGCTGGGTCGAAGCAGTGGGTTTGAGGAGCTTAGGCATAAGTCGTCGACGTGTGGGCGCTTGGTGGCATTCACGATTATACATAAAGGCAGTGTCAAAGTTTGAATACTAAATTCGAGGCACTGTTTTACAAGGAGTAAGAAGTCAATAAAAATTATTTGTAAGTGGCAAGGTAGGAGAGATGTATGAATGTTACATTGAACATAAAATTACATTTGAAAATATAAAAGATTTGAACACAAAAAAAAAATGGCTGTGCATGTTGCATAGTGAGACCACAGGATAGAGGGAGCTACATCCATAGTCACATTTAACGTTAAACTAAGCCCCGAAGACTAGACGGTGGATGTGGGTAAGAGGGAATTCAAATTGTGCATGCGCTTGTAGTACTAGTTCACTCACAGCATGTTAGGAAGTTACTTTCACTAACTTGTATTAGGTAAGAATTTGTACATACCTGCTGGCTGAAAATGGTATTGAAAATTTATAATAGATATTGGTAAAAACATTAGGTAGAGTTAGTTTATTATTAAAATGAAAATGGGAAACTTAAATTCAAAATACATCTCTACCTGTATGAAGGTAGTTTTAGCATGCTGAAGTTGGCTGTGCTGTACGGACGAGCCGTGTTTTGTTAACTCAGGTGCAGCGATATTACTAGTGAGCTGGCCATTTGCCGACTGTTGGTGTGTTAAATTTTCTTTTTATAACCTGATTTTATGTTATTCACCAGCGTGATTGTAGGTAACTCTTAAGCAGATAAGTACAGCACAAATATATTAGTTGTTAACGTGTGACATGTATTTCAATTAAAATACACCTTTATTTATGAAGAAATGTACTTCTAATACGCAGAAATAATTTCCAGATGGGAACAAAATAAAATAATTCATTAGCAGTTATAAATAAGGCTCAGCCTTAAGTGGTACTTATTGCTTCAGATAGTTGTGAAACTTACTGTCTGTTTACCCCATTATATGGGTATACTATAACATTCTTTACTCATTTAGGCCTGTCTATCTACAAGCCTTTTGAAAGGTATTCTTGCTTAGTTAGTATTTTGTAGACGTGTCAGAATCATTGTAACCTTGAGGAGTTTAATGTACCTAGCAACAATACAAAATAACTGTAGGCCTATAACGACGGCCATGGGCAGGTAGTCATAATGTATAGGGTCGAGTATAAAAAACATGTTATCTCGATACTTGTATTGTGAATGATATTCTGGCAAAACTGGCATTGGTTGCGGTCGCCATGGCAACCAGTGTGCAGCTGCGCAAGGCGAGGCTCGTGGACACCCAGTGCCGCCAACTGCGCTTGGCAAAGCTGGCAGCTCCGCGCAACTGTTGCTGTGGCTCCACACGTGATGTGCAGTTGGCAACTGTGACGTCCCTCTCTGGAACATGGGTGAGCCGCAAAAGTCGTGTGGCATGGTAGCAGCGAGGAAGATCGGTTGACGCCTCACGTTGCCTGCTTCTGCTACGTGCACTTTTGCTGAGAGCAGATCGTTTTCAGCATGACCCCAGTCTGTGTTCGCGCTGCTCGTACCGTTCAGTCTCTGGCTTATGACAGTTGTAGCCCCACAAGGATACTCACATAAACAATTATCTATCATAGGGTAGATTGCAGTTCTGCCTGGAGCTCCTTCAGACCCTGGTCGCTTGTAGCCTTCTGCTTTGTGCCGCTCCGGCACTGTACGTCGTCACAATTCATTTACACTCTGCCATCTGGGGGTGGGGGTTTGGCGCTCTGACCATTTATAGCCTGGCTGCAGTGGGTCAATTGATGCTTGTTGAATAAACAGGAGGCTCGCAAAGGAATCTATAATGCAGACAACCTTAACTGGTGTGTGCGACCCCCTGGCGCCCACCACAATGCACACTATGTTATAAAAATTGATATAACAACTATCATGATTTTCATATTGTGGAATATTGCCATAACCTGCAGTTGAGTTGTGTTTTCGAAAAAAAAAATTTCATAAGTTGTGTAAATAGAATATCTGTGCATACAAACACTTGACATTTATTGTTTAATTTACATTACTTTTTACTACATCATTACAACTGAGGATCACAAGTATAAATGATTATGAATGTGCTAAAGTGATAGAGGAATAGAAGTTTTACGTGTAGAAGCAATAATTGTAGGGACTGGAAAATGTTTTTTGAAAGGGCAAAAAGCGGTGCTTTGAAACTTGAAAAGCTGTATTTTCATTTAGATATTTGACCAGTGCGCTTTTACTTTGTGAACACTACTGAAAATCTTCAAGCCATTTCAAAAAATTAAATTATTTATAAACCTTTTTGAGTTAAACACAAACTATATGTACACAATTTTAACATAACGAACATGTCGGTCATGTTATGTAGCAATAATATTTTTCTTCATAGAGTTACCTGCTTGTCCCAAATTTTAAAACATAATATTTACAGCTGCACAGGGGTGTATAACTTTTCAGACATTTTCTTATGTTCTTAATTTGAATCCACACTAAACACAAATTCTTGGTCTAAGACTACAAACACACACTATAACAATGTTCATCCTTTAAAATACATGTCACTAACAATTGCAACATTATTTGCATTAAGGTGCTATAGCTGTTCACTAAGAGCAGAACTGTATTGTGAGAAAAATCTTTCGCAGTCTGCATTCGCACACTGCCACCATACACTTTTCTAGGCAACCTTAGAAAATTCTAGATAATTTACAGAAAAAGACATTAAAATTGAAATTAAATTCAGCAATACATTACCATATTCTCCTTAACTGTTTTTTTTCTTCTTCTATTCTCCAAAACAGAAGTCAGATGGAGGAAATGTGGGAATTGTTTATCGCCGGATGAAAAACAGTAGCAATTCTTCTACTACTGGAAGTAAAATTAATTTATTACTCTGTTGAATGGGTTTTGCGTTGGTCATTTTCACAGATTGTACACACACAAAATACGTACAATAGATATGAATGACTGGTTGTGAACACAAATGGCACGTAAAAAATTGAAATATGTACTTGCATTCACAATACCGAACATAAATTCACTAAATTTCGAGTTCTAGAAACATAACGCAGCCAGTGTTTCCTTGCGCCACACCTGCTGTATCTATGAATAAATTAATGAGTGTAAACAAATGCTATGTTCATGTAGGTTACCATTCCAACCTACCTTATTTTCGTTATGGTAAAGTCATACTGCTGGGGCTCCATTAATTTTATTGCCAGCAGATGGAATGGGGTTGTGAGAGACTTTAGTTTAATGTCGTTCATGGGACTGTTGTTTTGCACCTCTTCTTGGGGGACTGTGTAATTTTTAATTACATATTTTTTTAATGGACGAGTTGAAAATTTGGTCGTATGAAAGAAATATTCAAATTATATAACCTGACAAGTTTTAACCTCACCGAAAGAAAATGCTATAAATATATATATAGTTTGTACCAATTCAAATATTAAACACATTCGAGATGTAAATATTTTTTGCAAAGTTTGTTTGCCATACAATAAACGTGCTATTTTTACACTGCAAATAAGAGTTTAAATGGTGGTTTTCTAGGCGACGTTCATTTCAAACATTCTAATAACCATTTCAAAATAACTTGTTTACAATACACGCTGACTTACTGTTCTTAATTCCTGTTTGCAACTCCAGAATACTGTACATATTCTGTTGCAATCCTTACTATATGTATCTCTGCCATTAATAAAAAATTATTAGCTGACTCATACGACACTTCACCGGCTTTCCGAAACTAGTAAACTGCATAAAGAAAATAAACTGTGCCGCTTCATGACAGTAGGGAAAATGGCGGACCAAACAATACACGTATCGATCAATAATATTATATTCCACGGATTGACTAAATGTATCAATCTGCACATTGTGATACTCAGTACTTTTGAAAAGTCCCAGCATCAAAGTATCGAATGTCTCACCTCTAGTTTTTATGTTAGGATTTCCATTTGCTTACATTGTTTAAACACACAAACATTTTGTTTGTGATCATGATGTTCAAATTTTGCTACAGTTTTAGAATATTCTTTTATTTCTGGGATCTTGGTCT
This sequence comes from Dryococelus australis, assembly GCA_029891345.1. Taxonomy (NCBI): domain Eukaryota; kingdom Metazoa; phylum Arthropoda; class Insecta; order Phasmatodea; family Phasmatidae; genus Dryococelus; species Dryococelus australis. The sequence continues at coordinate 167,880,053 of CM056995.1, forward strand.
TTTTCTATTAAGTTTAACTAAATTAATATGGACATCATAATAAATAAACATTTTCACACATAATTATAAAAAATTCGTGGAAATTTTGATTTTTGGTGCCAGTTGGTATTATTCGTGGTTTTCCCTTAATTTCGCACGATTTCGTGAAAATTATGCGATCACTACATTTTGTATTCTCTATTGATTCCTCATCACTGCAACAAATCAGCCAAAAAAAAAGGAAGGTATTAAAATAAATGCTTAAAAATTACACGTGCCAAAAATTCATACTTCATCCAAATACTATAGAGACTAATACCGGACAGCTGCGCTCTGCCGCCTTGAGGTGGTGAAATGTTTGTTTACATTTACCATTGTGCGTTTTCGACTGGGAATTGCTTATATTTGATATAGTTTTAATGATTTTAGTGAATCACTTTTATTGAATTACCATGGCAGGTGGTATTTGCGCTGTGTATAATTGTTTCAGTCACACTATTAGTTCTGCAAAATCTATTTCATTTTCGGATTTGTTTTTCCACAAACAAATATATTTGTAATATTTTTACTCCTTATTTCCAGCACATACAACACAAGAAACACAAGTTTCCAAAGCTCGACATTCATGTTCTTGTATGAACACTTTACTAAAATAGAGACATTACTTTAGAATTGAAAACTAAAAAATGGTGGTGTGTGCAGAAGCCCAACTTTTGCCCCCCCCCCCCCCCCCCAAAAAAAAAAAAACAAATGCCTAGATCCAACACTGGATAGTAAAACAAAAATGTATAGCATTAATATGGCCCTGATTTAGAAAAGGTTAGTGATAAATATTTAGGATTAATTTCTCCCTTAATTTTGTTTGGGATTACAAAGTTCATGTGGATTACAAACAGTCAGCACAACAGCAGCATTCCAGGAGCTATTTTCAAAAATGTTTTACTGCATGGGAACTAAAGCTATTTGTTCATTTTAAATTTTTGATACTCGTACGCTGGAGATGCATGCGCATTAAATCTGAATTTAGCTAAGGAGGCTATTCAAACTTGCTAAAGCAACAAATTTGGTTTTATAATTTTTATTTTTGCTGTAAGAAAGGTCACTAATGTTGTTTTTAGAACATAATGCTTATACAAAAATTACCAACACACTAGTATTAATTAGTGATAAATGTTACGAAACAGTATGTCTAAAACGTATGTGTGTTGTAGGTTAGGTATTTGTGACGAAAAACAAGCATATATTTTTAATGCATTTCAGTAGCATTCACACGTGTACAAAAATTAAAAACAAATTGTGTTTAATCGCGGTGTGTTCCAGATCTTCAGATGCGTCCCGAACATTGCAAGATAAATTTTACAGTTATTATTGTAAATATTGTATAGTTCACTAGTTATTCGAGATTTTGGGCATTAAATACCACCTTTTTTTCTATCTAAACTACTGTACACGTATTAAGACACCTGTACTACAATATAAAATAAAAAGAAAAATGTTCCAAACAAAATACTTTATAGGAATACTGCATTCCTTGCACAAATGCACTCGTTATGCCCACTGTGCGTATACACGGATTCAAAATTCACGGGTGCTAGGTTCGCTGCTGCTGCTGTTCACACGCTCGCCCGCGGTGTTAGTATACAGCTGTCCGGTATTTGTCTCTATTATATTTGCTTCATCAGTCACGTTCTCGTAGATATCAGCAAGTGTAATGTCTATTTTTTTTAATTTGGTTATTTTTGAATGGTATTTCAGTAATAAACTACGTAGTAGTCAGTTGCAAGCAACAGGTAGACAAAATGAACATTACACATTAATAATTCAGTCTATCTAAACTTCTGACTGTGGAAGATTTGCTCGTAAATAATGATACATTTGAACTAGTTTTGTTGCTTTATCAGCTCGTAAACAATTGATTAACCTCTCCAAACCAGTCCAAATGCTGAGAAGTATCTCTATCAATTGAAGCAGAAATAGCTGGTGCTTAGAGCAAGATAAGAAAAAGTGGCAAACCCAAAGAGTAACTTAGATTTTGTTTAATTCTTTTGTGCCATGATCTGCCACCATTCTGCAAGGAAAACAATGGTACAACATTTGCATGCATCATGGAAGCATGATAATAGTCTGGATCACTTATCTTGAAGGCCGTGACACCAGGCAGGAATTCAGGATAGTGTTCATTTAACCAAATTTCTGCAGTGTTTTCTTGTTCTTCACTTAAATGTTGCTCTCTGAATGTAGGATCCATAAAGTTTGTGAAGATATGTGGTGGTTTGATTGCCTGTTGAAATCTTTTCTTGAAGTGATGATTGTATGTCTCCAGAACATCAGAAGATAGTAGGCCGAGCCATATTTCAACTGCCTCTGATATACATGATGTTTCTTCCTGAAGCTTTTCCAGTGCATTTGCAACTAGGTACATATAACCGTTTCTCAATATACACTTTTTCGAGGTAAATTCCAAAGTTGTTTAAAATCTTTGCAACATTTGGATGAAAGTCTTGGGCATTTTCAAGGACAATTTCCCTGTACAAATGATTTTATACAGTCAGGGTAAGAGTTCCAGCATGTTTCAGTTGGTAACTGTGACATCACACAATCTTTCTCCAGAAGCCACCCATGTGCTTGATTAACATTCAGAAAATACTTTTGCACTTCCATAATATGACCCATAGCTGTTTTAGGAGATACATCCATCTTTCTCAACTAAATTCATAAGATATGCTCAACAGCCATAGGTGATTAGATCTGGATGTTTTTCTTCCAAACTCCCACATTTTGCCCATTTTCTCTCATCAATTACTACTGCTAAAATGGTGTTGTGTAAGTTTTCTTGTCATTTTTTCATTGCCGCCACTTTACTTGCTGCAGTCAGCTCAGACATTTTTTTTCTGTGACCCTGCATCATAGACTATAAGAAGTGACTGCTTGAATTGGGTCATTCTTAATGCTTGATCATCCATCCCATGTTACTGTTATACTGTAATTTTGTACTTTTTCTACCAGATGTAGCTTAATTTGTTGAACACCATCATTCAAAGGTTTCCACTGATATCATTTGCTGATGGTGCATTGTATCCAGGTCTTAATATCTGGATAATCTCCTGAAGTTATCAAGCTCTACATTGTAATGCAGGGCTGCCACCATCCCTAAAGCTGAAATCCGGGTTCTCGTATATAAAAATTAGATAAAATCCTGGAATCATAGAGTCAAATGCTGTAAAATCTATTGAATTAAAAAAATTGGATATGAAGGAAGTTTACCTATTTAGTGTAATTGTTTTCGTTTGGAATGTACAAACCATAGTAATTCTTTTCTCCACTGTACTTATACTTTTGTTTATACAATGACCATATCGACAACCAGTTTTGTTTCCTCTCTGTTGTGATATCAGTGTCGGGGTCCAACGCAAAACAGTCACCAAATTTGAATTGCGCGCTCAAAAACAGCAAAGCAGGGGCAAAAATTCTTTTCAATAATGGCCTTGGCCTTTGCATGTAATCATACAGTGAGGAGCAGAAATATTTAGATTATTATATATACCCGTGCCAGTGAATTATTAAGCGAAATATTTGGGACATGCACAATTTAAGCAATGGCTTATGTCCAAAATATTTCATTTAACTATTCACCTCCTTTGCAAGAATCTTTCAAACAAATGTGTCAGTGAAACTTACACATCTACGGGCGCTAGTGTCGCATATATGCAAAAAAAAAGTTTACTTTATACGTTTATAAATATGTCGCTATTTTGAAGTGAAATACAATCAAACATTGTGTAGATTAAATTTGCATGATTTATGTATTAATGGTGGACATGGATATTCGTTGTGGAGGTAAAAAATGTACAGTTCCTAACATAATATATTTGGGTAAAGGGAGGTAAACATGCAGTGGTTATACTGCTCTTTAAGAGCTTTGGGCGAGACTTGTTAACATTTCTTTGTACCGTATAGTTTTGTTACATGTAATAATTATTTAGAGATTTTTACACGCTATTTAAACATTAGTTATGGTGCCTCAAGTATACAACATAGGCCTAGTCGAGATATAAAAGATTGCAGAAAATTATTTTGTACACCTCAGTGATATATGTAAGAATTATTTCACACAGATTTTCCTAGTTAAAAATCCATTATAACGGTAGGCTTTTTGTAAGGTATATTCGCATCATAGGAAAACATTGACACTCTCTTGTCAAGGTTTTTATTTTTATCTTCAGTTGTCTTAAGCACATAATCACTGTTTAAGTGTTGCTTTTTGTCAATGGATAAGGAAGTACTAGGTACTGGACTTGGGCAGGCTGATGCACAAATGTTTGTGTTAGAGGATCTTCTTGTTCCACATTTTCTTCAATTTCACTGGCTTGTACCTTTCTAGTTGAACATTTCTGTAAGTGAGTTCTTATCCTATCATCCAACTTGAAGTCAATTCACAATGTTTACTTGTATGTTTTGAATCACCATCAATTTTTTGTTACGTCTCTTTATTCATTTTCCAACTCTTCGTCCATTCCCATGCAATTTTGGTATTTTTCATTTGATATTTTCCTGTAATCTCAGATATTTTTTAATGTCTTTTAGTACACTTTTCGCAATTTTGTTATTGACATGCACACCGCACTTAATATATTGATTTCAAACACAATATAAGTTTCAATTGTCCTAATGGACTGTAAACATTTTCAGTTACAAGGTAACACCACTACACTTCCCTTTCAGGCTCTGATAATTCCTTGTAATAAACTGAGTTATCCATTATATAGTAACACCAAATTTTCAGTACCTGTATCAACTCTTTTGACACTTCAGTATAAAAGTTTGTGGGTGGTGGCCACATTACTGTGTATTTATACAGATAACTCATGACTATTGGCTAGAGAGGGGAATTCCCTTTATATCTTCTTTCAGCAATATAGGAGGAGGAATCCCGTTCAGAAATGTTGAAGATGAAATCCCCTTCTGCTTGCTGCTCAGTACAGATGACTAATTTATTTCCTGTTTATAGTGAGTGAAACCATTTGCTTGGAATAAAAAATATTTAAGGAACACATTTGAACATTTTATACAGTAGAAAAAGTTAGGTGTATCATGTGGGCAAAAAGTGAGTTTTTTTTTGGGTGGGTGTACTTGGGCGATTTTCTGCCCATGGGGCAAAGATTTTCTATATGCCTGGTGAAATAACATCAGCTAAAAGTCTTGATGACAGTTCCGAATGAGGCAAAGGTCAGCAAGCGGAGGCGAGTATGAGACAGCTGTTCCAGATCACAACAAAGGATCTGGGGAACAGACAAAAAGGAATCTAGTTACCAGTAATCTTATGCCTGTTTCAGCATTGTTCCATGGTAATAGTGTAACAATCCACGTCAAAGGATTCATCAATGAAGCTACCAGTCCAAGTAAATTTGACACTTATTTATGTATAGCTTATAGTTTTAATATTTGCTTACATAGTTAAAATATGAGTTCAGTGTCGGCACGTATTAATTCATGCTCAGTTAAATGAAAAATAAAAATGGCACAGTTTAAAAATAAGGTAAATATATCTTATAAACAGGAAACTCAGCATAATCAGTCAGATATATTTAGCATGATGGTAGCTTTAGAACAAACTATTAGGCATAGTGAACAAGGAATTCTGGAGTGAAACAGGAGGTAAAACAAAAATAAGTACAAGAAGTTAAGCAACAAACTGTTACTGGCCTAAACTAGTGTTAAATGGAAATTATGGTGTGTTAAATTCCCAGGTCAACAGGCCATGAATAGTGCACAGCCACGCAGTAGGCAAAGACTTACACGGCGTAACGTTGCCATGTGGCTATTTATCCGACGCCTTCTGGTTCCTGTGCTCAGTTGGGTTGGACTGAGAGTGGTAGATGGGGGTCATGTGATGCTTCACGTGCCACCAGGCACAGTCGGACTGCCATTTCCTACGTGCTAACTGGGTGCCATTGTTGGTGAGAATCACTTGAAGGTAGCCTCACCGGGGAAAAAACTCAAAGAGTCCAACAGTTGCGCAATACTACCAGCCCACATTTTGCGCACCAGATATGTCTTCACCCATTGCATGAACAGGTCAGTGAAGACAACAATGAACCTCTTTCCTCGTGTAATCGTAGGGTAGAGGCCCATGATGCTAAGGGCAAAGGTGTTAAAGGGCTATGTTGGTTCTCTCGTTCGTTGCTGTTCCCTTCCGTCACTGTGTCTGGTCTTGTGTGTCTGGCAACACTCACATGTCTGCACATACTGGCAGGTTTCTTTGTTTAAGTCTGGCCAGTGAAAGTGTTACCTACGGCCCGCCTGGTCTCATCAACACCTGGGTGCCTGGTGGAAGTGTCGTGATGGTGAAGGTGAAATATGGCTGCACGGACCTGCCGTGGTACAAACAGCCTACAGGTGGCATTATTGTGGCACGTGCAGCACTAGAGGATGCATTTGACTGTCAGGTAGTGCTCTAGGAGTTTTTTAGGATCTTGTGCCACAGCTTATTGAAGGCGAGCATCTGGTCGGCCTGCGCCATTGCGCATGAGGCCACGGCAGATGTACATGGGGTCTGCCCCGCAAACCCCTGATGGAGGCCAGAGGGATGGATGTCATCCCAGGTGGTGTTGTCACCTACTTCATGCCTTGGGTTCGGGTGGCGGGAGAGTTCGTCTGCCATTTTCATTACATTTACCCGGAACGTGTTCGACAACGAAGTTCAGTGTCTGAAGCGACAATGCCCAGCGAATACACTTAGACTTGCACCCTTGCGCTTGCTTCAGCCATCGCAGGTGCTGGTTATCAGTCCGCACCGTAAATTTGCTATCCTTTACAAAGTGGTGGTAACGCTTCAATGCCCACACTACCACAAGGCACTCATGCTTGTTTGTGTCGTAGTTCCATTCAGCCTTCCCAAACTTTGCACTCGCCTAGTCCATGACAAAGATTTCACTCTAGTCTCCTAGTTGGTACAGCACCGTGCCTAGCCCTTTCTGGTTTACGTCAGTCTGGGTGTACAACCGGTCGGAGTAGTCTGGGCGTGTCACCAGTTGGCACTCGCGAAATCTGCGCTTGAGTTTTTCAGAAACATTTTGCACTTTGTCTGTCCAACGGTCACAGTCCTTAGAGGAGAGCAAGTCGGTGAGAGGCGCGGCGATGGTGGCAAAGTTCGGTACATAGTTACTCAGCCAGTTCATGGACCCCACGGACCGTTGAAGCTATTTGCGTGTGTGGGGAGAGGTTTCTTCTCAGTTAGCAGCAGCTGTTCCAGAGATGAGTGATACAGTGCTAGTCTATGACATGACAGAGGTAGGAGAGTTCAACCACTCCAACGTGGCACTTGTGGGGGGCACACATGAGGCTGTGGGTTGCGATTCTCTCTGCCACCAGGGCAAGGTGATAAGCGCGCTCCTCCTAAGACTGCGGGGCTATATTGCAATGTCGTCAAGGTATGCCGTGGTGAATAGGCCGACGTAGCTGTCCAGCACATGCAACATCAGGGACTAAAAGGTTGCGGGCGCATCTTGCAAGCCGAAGAGCATGTACCTGAACTGAAAATGCCCCAGTCCAGTATGGTGAACGCTGTCTTGGGGTGGTCCTCGGGCCATACAGGGATTTGCCAGAAGCCAGACTTCAGATCTAGAGCGGAAAAATCTTTTGCCTTTCCCCAGCCCCACCAAAGTGTCTAAGTTGTTCAGCAATCAAAGTGACACGCCCAGAGTCAACTTCTTCATGGACTTGAAATTTTCGCAAAACCTGAGCGATGCATCCTTGTCGGCCATGACCACCTGACAATTAGACTGGCTCTCACTAAGTTCAATCACTTCGTCCCTAAGCATGTTCTCCACCTGGTCTAAGATTGTTTACCATGTTGGGCCATTATAGTTAATTGGTCTACAAAAACCAGGGAATCGGTAACCGTCGGGATCTCATACTGGGTAATGATGGTACGACAGTGAGTCAAGACACAAAGAACACGTTGGAGTGTTGGTTGTGCACTGTCTCGAACAATGTCAAATATTTTAGTGGGTTGGCAAGACTGAATTCATAAAACATTTGTCCCCTAAGGGTTGTTGGGAGGGGGGTCATGATGTCATTAGTAGTTCGTTCGCTGGCAGTGCCAAAATGGAGTCTCTCGTTGCTTAACTTTATATGGGCGTATTGCTCACTTAGTCATGGCTGACCCAGGATGACTTCCTCCTGCAGCCCCTCCACCATGAGGGCTGTGACTGTAATGACCCCCTGAGCTTGTTGGTGATGGTGGCTCAGCCTCCCGTCTCAGTTAGTGATCCCCAGGTAGCAAGACGGAGCAACCCAGACTCCAGCACCAATCGGTGTGCCGGCACCAGGTGGTTAGCAACAAAGTTGTGTGTTGTCGCAGTGTAGATTCGGGCCGCTCTTGACTTGCTGTTGACATTTACTGGGATGTGGAGGAGGCCCCCATCTCTCACAGTGATGTGCTCCAGGAGGAGGGTGGTGCTGGCTGGTCGTCTCTGAGGGGTTGAGAGCCAGCCAGTCCGATGCACCCTACATCTCATTTCCCATTGCGGTGGTCTCTACCCGGCAGGTGAGTACAAGGGGGCACTCCCAGTGCCAGTGGTAGGTGGTTTCCGGGCAGTATTGGTATGGGGGGTAAGGGCTCCTCCTGCCCTTGGTCATGTCCGCCTCCTCCCCCCGCGCCTTGCCTGGTGGTGTGGCGAGCGTCGATGTGGTATGGCTGGAGCTGGGGCGGCAGCGTTGTGCTGTATCTCACCATTGCCAAGGCATCCTCGGGCCGATGCTGGGCTTGGCCACCCACTTTGGCGATGGCAAAGTGCTGCATGTCACACATAGCTATCCTCCAGGTCATGTTCCACCATGTAAGCTTGGTGGATGAAGCCCTCCACTCCGAGGGGAGGGGACTCGCGCAGTCGTTGACGTAGTTCTGGTTGCAGGAGCTCGAGAATGAGCTCAAGTGCAGGCTCCTCCCCTTCACTCTCGTGCAGTCTGTGGAATAGACAAGCTTTTCCCCTTATGAAAGTCTCAGTGCATTCATCGTCCGCCTGTTGCCTACGCAGTTCTGTCCGACTTGCCACTTTTTCCATTGCATTATCCAAATGATACTGCACCGTGTGGAGATACTTGAGTCACTGCATTTCGTACACTCTAGCACAATCTAACCAGTC